>JAWNKW010000025.1:0-505670 GCA_035041775.1 Chymomyza caudatula | reverse complement strand
ACCTTTTGATACCGACCGAGGCTTCAGACAAGGCGATACTCTCTTTTGCAACCTCTTTGACTTTGTGATGGAGTAAGTGTTGCGAAAGGCCGTAGTACATCGGAACTTTTTCTTCTTCTTAACTGGCCATAACAACTCGTTAAGGCCTGATTTAAATACATTCTTTCATTGGAATTGTGGTTTTAAGTGTTGGGTTCCAAACCCTACGCATAACCCTTTAAAGGCCTGGGGTGGCTCTACTGGCTTTGGCCTGCTGAGGTGGTATTCTATAACCCTCACACCGCTCGGGGAAACATCGGAACGGTACAATTTTAAACGATAAGGTTGTCCAGTTGCTCTCATTTACAGTTATGAATATCATATGACGTACTAAGAGAATCTGCCAGGGTGGATCTAGTTTCAAATAAGTGCAAGCCCTTTGGCCCTTTACGCATTGGTAACCACTATCGCCTTCAATGGAACGAGGGACGCCAACGACTGCACTGGTTTTGCGTATTGATGAAGGATCTACTGCAATAAAGGTTTTTAGTTCGACTGTAGAAGGAAGGCCACGAAGGCCTCCGTTGGAAAAGCCAGGTAGAGAGCACACCAGCTACATTTGGTATCAACGATTAGAGAAATTGTGCTGGAAGAACCCGGTGACTGTTTTTTATGCACAGTTAAGAAGAGGAAGAAAAACAGAATTTAGCGGTACTCTCTGCGCATTCTATCTAAAGTGCATTAAATGATGGACAATTTTCCCCAACATCGAATTTGTAAATAAGTTGATGCTTTCTAAATACTAGATACTAAATAATATACAATACTGTTTTCAAAGAACATGATTTTTAGGCATTTGACTTTGAACATCCTGAGACGCGTAAGTGTCTTATGGTTACTAAATGAATATCTTTGAAAATTAAATAAACAGTTAGCTAACCAGCTCATGCTTTTTCGCACGTTTATCAAAACAACCGAAATTAGCTAGGAGAAATTTAAACAACAAAAAAATGACATACACATTTTCTTTTTTAAATTATTTACTTTTATTATTCTTTTGGCGAGCCAACTATAGCGACTAGAGTGCTCAAATTCAATAGGAAACCCTTTGAAGACATGCCCAACACAAAAACATCGCTAAATTGCCGGAAAAGTTGTCAGATTTGGGTTTTTTGGCCATATGGTTTATGTATCTAAAATCTTGGAAATTCAACTGTGTATCAGTGCCGTCATGCTCCTTTTTTCAGGACATTCAGAGAAATGACGACGGAACTGTATATTGCGCTGCCCTTTATAGTTGTATCATGACTTGTTATAATGTGGCGCCAACTAGCGTGAGCTATGCTAGCGGCATCTAACTATCGCATAACTACCATCATGTCATAAACACGATATACGAGTCAGTTTTACATCAAAAACCTTTTGTTTTCAGTACTAACTAAGCCATCACTAGTCATCGTGAAGTGGCTTTTAGCTCAAAAGTTAACTTTGCTTTTAAATAATCCCTTTGAAGCTCAGGCACAACCTAACGACAGCTTACATAAGCTTTGAAAACAATGCGCAAAAATGTTTACAAGAAAAGTTTATCTATGGCCCAGGCAAATGTTGCCAGAGTTGTCATTTTTATGGAAAAATTAAATTACACATCTAATATTAAAATTGCAGACTAGCAACCAATAATAAAAGCAACAAATATGGCAATACCACAAAAAACATCAACAAGCATTTGTTATGCGCCGCAAGGCACAACAAAGTCCTGGCAAGTATCAGTGGCATGTGGCAACCCAGCAAATGCGAACAATATGAAGAGAAATGTAAGGACTAAGAGGAGATACACTCGTAGAGTCCATGCTGGACACATTTGTAAGCTCTGTTACAACATGAACTCACGTACGGAGCACAGACGGACAAGTCAGGACAAGTCAGGACAAGTCACTGCAGAACAAGTTACAAATGTTTATGACAAACCAAACATCATAATAATATGTAACAGCAACAACAACGACGTCGACGACGACAAAAGCTACTAGAAAAACAATATGCAGTGCAGCCAAGTGCAGAGAACAGGGAGCACACCCACAGGAGACCCGCAGGAGACCCACAAAGTAGTCAATACAATGCTTCTAACAAACAATGACATAAACTGCAGTGTATTAAAAAATGTAAGCTGCTTTGCACACTGACTGCAAAAAGGCCATTACAACTCTAATTGGGCCTGTGGCGAAATCCTTTATAAGCGTAAAGACTTAAATTGAATAAACATATTTGGAAATGTGAAAATTACGAAAATTTTGAGCAATCAATAAATGAAAGATTAAAACTGCACAAAAAAAACACAACTAAAAGTTAAATCTTGGGCAATTTTCTTAACTTTAAAGTTTTTGTACATAAACATAAGATTGTTATACTTTATGAATTAATCTTTGAAAATTTGCGCGGATTATTGGGATTCAATACCATTGTCGAATTGATATCTGCGCTCAATATTCTTCAAGCAAGAACTCTTCTACATCCACACACCGCTTTCAGCGAGATTTTCAGCCCCCGTCTGCTTCCAGGAAGGCGGTGGCCGGAATGCTCTTGAGCTTCCTAGTCACCGTCCGCTGTAACGCTTCCACCGAGGCGCGATGTTGTGCTTTCAGTCTGACAAAAGCATAAGGTGGCAGAAGATGGGTTGCGTTGGGCCAGGTACGGCGCCAAGCGGTAGCCTGTGTGGCTCGGCAAGTTGGCGATGGCTGCCCGGATACGAACCGTTCATCAGAAACAGTTTGTCCCTATGGCTCACTCCTTTCGAACAGAAAACGAATATGCTTTTCTGCTTCGACTTGCTCATGTCCTTCTTTTTCTGGCTTGGAGACGTTTAAGTGTGTAAAGGTCATTCCCAAAAGTCTACTTCTCATTTCTAGTAACCATTTTGTTCAAAAGGTTTAGAGTCTTACGTTATACACCTAACAGGTCTTTTCATTTACATGTGCTCCCTGTTGCTTTGCTGTGACGAGGAGGGATCTATACTTCGTTACGGCTGTGAGAATATATCTCTAAACATTTCTGCAGATCCAACCAATACCGGACGGGAAAACCATCGGCGCCGACTACTTTCAGGACAGATCCTGTAGACCTGTATTAGCTCTGATTACTGATAGACAGTGCAGGTAATAGGTGTAAATAAAATATATAGAAGGTAGAAAATATAAAACAGAATTTCCCAGTAACATTTTCGCTTAATGTTATTGTCAACGCACAAATGTTTCCATTTGTTCGAACTTTTTACTGTAGCAGAAGTAAATCCGCTCACTTTGTGTTTAATTTCTTTTCATTTAATAAAATTGCCTTACGAATTTTCCTTAGCCCAATTCGAGCGAACCGGTAAATTTACTTATCTGCCTAGTAACTTAAGGTGTCATTTCATAACACGACAACTCTTGGATCTAGTATGATTCAATTTAAAAACCATTTTGTTAAACTATTTGAATTGATTGATTGATGTCACAAGTTCAAGTTCAAGTAAATTGAATATGAGAATGCTCTACAACATTTGAATCATGACAGCAATCATCTCTAGCATAAATTTTTCGGATTAAAGCATTCTTCAAACTCTGGTCGCTTTTCATTTGATATTATGATTCCACTACTAGAATTAGAAACCAGAAAAAAATTATACAAAATTTAATTATACTTTACTTTGATTTTTATAAGCTACTAGCCAAACACTCAAACTTCCTTTTGCTCCGCGCACTGCCCGCTCCTCTCACCAACCCCCGTGCTCCTCACTAAATAGAGCATTCTTCTCTTCCCGTTCCACCTTCTTTTCGTCTTATTGAGACATTCGTTGAATTCATCCGCCGCTGTTGTTTTCGGAATCATGGGAAGTGTGAATTGCTTAACTAATCAAAGTTGTCAATTGTAAACAAACTGAATAGAAACCTTTGTCCACACTAAACGAATATATGGTCCTAATAGGAAGTCATTTGGTTTAGTGGCTCTCGAGTTTTAGGAATTCGTACCCCGCACAAACAGTTTTATATATTAAGGCAAGATATAAGAGAATCCCAAGTTTACTTTGCTTTTATATAATGATATTTGGCACAAAAATTGGATGTTTAGGAGTTGAGTGGCACATAATGAGAACCGAGAAACCTCTAAAGTTTAGCAGAGTCTCATGTTTCATCCGAAACCATTATCTACATAAGGGGGCCGTGCTTATTGGAACTTTTCTGATAATCCACTTGCTGCATCTATAAGAGTTGGCCCTGTCGATACGTCCGCGTTCAAGCTCATTTAACAAAGAAAATCCGCCATCATCATCATCTTCATTTTTGTGACTCTAAACTATTAACAGTTACTAGGCCGGGATAAAACTTCAAAGTGTCTATTTGGCGAACCCAACTTTTTCGAGCACATTACTGACCTCGAGCTGGACTCAAGTGATGCTTAACCCTTTCTACTTTTTTCTCTTTTCGCACATTTAAATACCGTTACAACAAAAACAACAACAACCAATGAGCTCAAACAAATGTGAAGCTCTTGTCAATTAAGTGTCAACTGGCATAAATGTTTCCCTGTTTGCTGTCACATTAAAATTCCTCAGAAAGGGCATTAAATAAAATAAAGAATGAAAAAAAAAAGGAAAATTAAATGAAAGAAAATTCATATAAAACCGGCAAACAATGCTGAGCATGCGCCGCAAAGTATGCAAAGCAACGCACATAATTTGCGTGCTCTTTAGCAGCAGTAATTTGCTCTTTGAACAGTGACACCCAAACTGTAGCCAAGGCTGTCAAACTGTGCTGCTTATTCACCACAGCTCAAAAGTATGCTACAGTTTGCGTGCAGCTTTAAAGTTGCTTTGCCTGTTTATACGGTATTTCAAGTGTCAAACTCAAGTGCATGTCGCATGTCGCATGTCTGTCTGTCTGTGCGTTTGTTTGTCCATGTATTTGTTTTGAACTTTGTCTTTGAATTTGCATTTGCATTTGCCTTTGCCATTTGCCAGCGTTGACTTTGTTGCCTTTGTTTTACTGTTTTACTGTCATTGTTGACCCTACAACCCAAACCCTTCGACCAGCTCAGTGTCAAAGATGCGCGGCCCGTTATGCAAATGTTTACCGTTAGAGCAGCAACGATGAGCTTGCATCCAACTAGACTAGACTCTGAGCTGCTCTAAGTGAGCGTGTCTGTTTCGTTTTGCCGTTATTTTTGCGTTTGTATGAGAGTTTGTGATTAAGCAAGCACATTCGTGTTTGTATTTGTCTGTGTCTGTGTCTTGTCCGGAAATTTGTTTGCACTAAAGTGATTTGGGGAAATGGAAAATGTATTTGGAATTGGCTAGGTTTTTGACGTATCCCTTAGGTGTAAGCGTGCGAGTGCTTTTCATAAATAAAAATCTTAATGAAATTTCATGTACCTTATGTGTATGGACAAATGGCAGTCAATTGGAAATGACTCCAAATGGTTTTAATTGAAACAAAAGTCATAGGAAGCATTTTATCAGTGAATGTAAAGGGTTGCAGAGTTTGGGGCGAGATGCTCGAGGGGCCAGCGGAAAGTAAGTCAGGCGGCGCGACTACCACTAGCACCGCAGCAAGGAGTGAGGCAATATTGCAAGGAGCAGAATTGTGTTAGATATATTTTGAGTTTGTGAGTCTTGATCGCAGTCTAAACGTTTGTCGCTTTTATACATTTCCATAACTTCTTCATTCCTATTTGAAAGATAGTGATCTTTGTGCCGAAAAGTTGCAGGCTTCAAGGAATCAAGCTACAAGACACATAAATAGAGCTTCATTCAGCAAATGGTTTTAATTGAAACAAAACGTCCAAAATCTTAAAATGAAAGGATCTCCTCTTACATGATAAAAAACGCAGCATTTCTAGTTTATCTAACACTGAGTGAGTATGCTAATATAACCGCACAGTTATTGAATCATCGAATCTTGAAAGTTTTTCATTATGTGTTACATTTAATGACTTGCGTGAAATTAATATAAACACGAACGTTTTTCCACAAACCTATAAAAAAATGTCAACTATACCACTAGCTCTACGACAGCATTTACATAATCAAGCGAAAAAGTATGTTGTGCATATAGGAAAATATGCTCCTGGTCGAAAGGTCTTCAAAACGGTTGTCGAAGAAAGGTTACGAAGGAATGGGCCGTGTCTCCATTGGAAGCACCAGCCTAAAACGTTCTACGAATCATCTTTTCTATTTCCAGACGCAGTATTGCAATAAGTTTGCATGCAATCACAGAATTTTCAATATTTCCAAGCAACAAAATCTTAGCCAGCTCTTTATCGATCAGTGTAAGTACAAAAATACCTATATCCACAAGATAAGTTAGCATCAATGACTAATGCTTGGGTCGAACTCTTTATAGATTGATAGACGATTTAAAGGATTTAGCTTAACAAACGTAAGCACAAATGATTGTTAACGTAAATCACAGGATATTCAACATTTTGTATTCTTTCCACATTTTAACTCAAAAATTATACATATAAGTACCTATATGCAGTTAATAAGTAGTCTGTCTTACCTTTCTCCTGTAGCTGCTGCCTTTTGATATCACCCTTTAGCACTTCCGCGGTGTGCACTAGTTCATTGAGTTGCGGTTTTTTCATTTTCAATTCACGCGAAACTTTCTGCAAAACGCAACAAGAAACAAGTTCAGGCGGTCATTGCACCAAACGTACTTATAGATACAATTACAAATACAACAACAAGTGCTGCTAATAAAACCACACATACCTCCTGCTTCTCTATGGCCAACCGCACTCCGTCCACATCGTCAACGACCACGCTCTGTATCTTGATCATGTTTTGTTCCCAAGTCAACCAATCGGAAATTTGCAAAACTGACTTATCGAAGCTGCCGGCCAAAGCGCCACTTCCGCTCGGTTCGTTGTTATATTCTGAAAAAGTACGAAAAAAAAGAGACAAAATGAAATGGAGCAACGTTAAGGATTTAGGTTAAAAGCATGCTAATTAGAAACAGTTGGCAATGGTTTTCGTTCCATTGCGGTCCGACCATTGCGGTTGGTGGCATGACCGACATTTTCGAGTTTATTGCATACTTAAAGGCGTGCTGATTGCTCGGCAATGACACAAGGTCTATCAGTTTGTCAGTTTATCGGTCTGTCAAGCTGTCAGTCAGCATGCGCTCGTTTCTTTGACGTAAGCTTGTGGCTAAAGGTCCTCGATGTATCATATTTATATAGTTTTTTTTTTACTCCGTGCCACTTTCAGTTGGTCATTTGAAAATGCCAGTCTGTAAGTCTTAAAAGAGGCAAGCAAATAAAAGAAAAATATACTTAAATGAAATAAATAAAAAAAAGTGTTTCAATTTGCGAAAGTTTAAAGTGGCTTCATTGAATGCGAAGAGTGCATCTGGCGTGGTTTAAGAGTACTCAACTTGGCACTTGGCACTGTGGTAAAAGAGTTATTTGGCTTGGATTAAAATGCTTAAAATGCGGCAATCTATCTATAAAATGAAAGCTTACGATGACTAGCGATTCACATAGAGCTAGCGATTCTTTTGTACCGTAGGAGCAACCTCTTATCGGGGTCTTTAAGCGTCTTTTTACCCCTTAACTAGCTACAAATATTTTAAGACCAATTTGCTTCTTAAACCAATAATTTACAAGATAAACAAAAAATTAGTGTACTTTGCATTATAATTAGTGTAAATGTCATGAGTCGTCATATGCATGTTCTTAAGATAATAGCAAGCAAAAAGCTATGTGACGTGATAGAAACGACCAAACAGTTAAATTTAATTTTTTTTTTAACTATTTGATGTGACGTATCACAACCTTTTACAATTACGATTCTGAAAGTGACCAACTTATAATAGTTTCAAAAATTATAAAGTTTATTTCGTTGTACTCTTTGTTTGTTTCATGTAAGCATAAGACTATTTCAAGATCCAATTTGACCTCCTTGCTGCGGCTATCAACCACGAAATGATAATAAATAATTTTCGTCGATTGTGCACGTGACACTAGAACATGAACTAAAGCAAATGAGTTATACTTTTATAAGAAATTGTTTTGATCTTTTTGGAGTTTCGATAGTTAAAATCAATCAAGGACTATATTATACATATTTTTTTTTTGTGATTTTATCTTAAGCTTTCAATCTGGTTGAGCCGGAAACGAACGGAACATGGAACAAATAAAACCTACTAAACGCTTCTGTGCTTTTCCGTTTTCGTCAAGTTCAATCACTTGGACGAACATCTTGACCAGTCACCAGTTTCCACCCAAGCAGATCAATTCTTATTTATTCGGTCTCTAGGATCACTATTCTCTTAGTGACCCATGCTCTGCGCAACTGCCCGGCCGTGGTCAAGTTTGAAGATTCACTTATGTCGAAGCTGTGCCCGATTTCTTGCTATATTTCGTTGGAGCCACCTTTTTTGGGTGATTTAGTGAGTAGTTAAAATCACTCTAATGCCTCCAAACCGTCCTTGATCGAACTAGTTCAAACTAACCCGCAATTGAGTCAGCCATGTTTTGGTTCCAGTAATTGAAGATAGAGTATTTGGGAAAGACAATATCTTTGCTTCCACTGGCAACTGAGTACCATTTCAAATGGAATTTCAATACTACTATAAGCAACAAACAAACCTATGGAAAGGCACACCATAGTTTGGTATATGGATTGGTCTTTAACAAATGAAGGCACAGGACTAGGATTCGCGGTTAGGCGGACACATCAGTCTGAATCTATAGGCAGTCATACGAGCGTCTTTAAAGCTGAAGTCTGCACCATAGGCTGATGTGCAGACATAAACCTAAAGCATAGGGAAGTAGGGATACTATCAGGTCAGTCAGGCCTCCATAAAGACAATTGTAGGAAATAGACAAAACTATAAGCTGTTAGAATGAAGATTGACATTCTGATATAACGAAACGCACTCTAACTTCTATGAGTCCTTGGTCCCACCAGGATTCCCGGGAATGAACTTGCGGACAAGCTGGCAAGAGACGGTGCTGCGAGCCCATTCATAGGGTCAGGGCATTGGAAGATATACCATTCAGCAACTTCTGAGAGAAGAGGAATGGCAAAGATGAGCCGCGAACTGGAGAAGTACTCCAGACTCAACAAACAAACACAGCGATGAAAGAACTCGCTTATAATTCTGATAGGTCTGCTTATCGGACTCTTTAATTCCATGACAACTGAGTAATGGCCTGGCGAGAAAAAGGATACAAGATGCACTAAGTTGGATATAGGACTTCGCTGACCGACACGGCTCCGTTGGAGCCATCACGGATAATTAGATTTATATCAGAGATAGGATTGACAGGAGAGCTCTAAGCTCATTATGGGGCACAATAGATCTAAATGGTCGCAGTGCTATATTCTTCAATTACATTCTTTTTATTTTAAGGATCAAGAGCTGTTGAAGTGACCATTCTTTATGTATTTGGAAAAAAAAAACCCAATCTTAACAACGCAGCACTGAATTGCACAATGAAATAGCTATAAACATTTTTGCAGAGTTTTCATTTATCGATTTGAGTAACTCATTTTCTAGCTGTCAAAGCGTAAAATCCACGTTTGACAACCATAAAATTTATAAGCATTTAAGAATAAAATAAACAAAAAACCAAACAGTTGGTTTCAGACATCTCTCGTTGCATATGGGTTCCAAATTAGGAACTATATTTATAGGGTTTCTGTTGCTTTTGCCAAGTGGCATTAAAAGTAAGACGGAATGGTGCGAAAGTGACTTGTGTGGTCGTGGTAAGCCAATGCACCCGCTCTGCTATGACAAGGGGGTATGTATTAGCCATTAGTAATAAACCAAAGGAAATCAGTAAAACTCTTTTAACTATCCAAACTAAGAAATTCAACAAGTCTTGCCCAAGAGACGCAACAACAATCGGAATGATTTCTAAGAACGTTAAAGAAATTTTAAAAGTTCACAACGATTTTCGCAATAGTGTCGCTGGTGGCAAAAACGGAATGCCGAAAGCAAGAAAAATGGTGGAAATGCAATGGGACTGGGACCTCACTGAAGTAGCCGAATACGGTGTGCGACAATGTATGTTGCGCAAATTGGATTGCGCAACAACTCCGCCCTTTCGGTTCACTGGCCAAAACGATGCATTAGAGAAGTTTAAATGTAAACAAGATGCATTAACTTTGGCCAAAATGCATGTGCAAACGTGGACTGAGCAATGGTCGCAAGTGAAAATTGTAGATTTGGACAGTGGTGCAAGGAATAAGTAAGTATAAAAGCTGTTATTATGAGAAAAAATTTTGGAATTAACCAATTGCATTGTAGGGAAGTTTTACAGCTAGTAAGAGATAAGGCAAATCGAGTGGGCTGCGCTATAAGTCGTTATGTACGGCATAACAAAATGCATCAGCTGATGAAATGCGTATATAATTGTAATACAGAGCTATGCAATCGAAATAATAAGGTTTTCGCATTTGCTAAAAAACAACCAGGTGAATCTTGTAAAAATGGTAAAAGTGAGAGTTACCCCAACTTATGTCGAATAACTGAGAATGTTGCTCCGTGTGATGAAGAAGATGAAGGAGGTTCTAATAAAAGTACCAAACCCACAAATCGACCACCTGAAACGGAACCACCTGAAACGGAACCACCTGAAACGGAACCACCTGAAACGGAACCACCTGAAACGGAACCACCTGAAACGAAACCACCTAAAACGAAACCACCTAAAACGGAACCACCTAAAACGAAACCACCTAAAACGGAACCACCTGAAACGGAACCACCTGAAACGGAACCACCTGAAACGGAACCACCTGAAACGGAACCACCTGAAACGGAACCACCTAAAACGAAACCACCTAAAACGGAACCACCTAAAACGAAACCACCTGAAACGGAACCACCTGAAACGGAACCACCTGAAACGGAACCACCTGAAACGGAACCACCTGAAACGGAACCACCTGAAACGGAACCACCTGAAACGGAACCACCTGAAACGGAACCACCTGAAACGGAGCCACCTGAAACGGAACCACCACCACCTCCACCACCTCAGCTTCCCCCCTATCCTTCACAAATAGGTTACCATCTCCCAAATATACCACCAAATCCACCAATACCAAGCGTAGTCGCTTACCCGTCACCATCGCCCCCGTCTCATTATCAGTCACCACCGCCTTACCGCTTCCGTGCTATTGGCCAGTCACCATATTGGGTAAATGCGATTCCCAAACACATTGATAAGCCTTTAAAAAGACCCAAACCAGCACGCAGAACGAATAATTTGCTTGATGATGAATATAATTTGAATGATTATATATTCGGCGCAAATCCCTGTGATACCTGTAAAACGCAATCTTGCAAATGGGTTTGGAACTGCTCCTAGTTTTAAGAAACTAAAACAACTTAAGCAATTTATTAAATAAAAACAAATGTTTCTCTTTCATTATCAATTATGTTGAGAGAAAAAGCGGTTTTTGCTTAATCAAGATATCTTGAAACTTTAGCCGAGATTTGTTCAGCGAGCCTGAAAGGGTATACTTTAGCCAAGGACATTATATTATTATCAATATAATTCTTTCATCTTTTGTAAATGTCTCTTTTTATACCTTGTACACAAAGTGTAAAAGGGTATCATACTAGATTAGACTAGACATAGAAAATGCAGAAGGATGCGTACCAGACCATAAGTCCCATGGACAAGAATGACCAGGAACTATAGACGAGTCGATATAGTCATGCACGTCTGCTCGTGTTGCCGCGCTGATCTCGGAGATTATAAGAAGCACAAAATGCGCTTTTTCCGTAAGCAGATCAAGTTTGTCGAATTATGTCATATGACATACAAAGCAAACAAAGTTGACCTTTTGATGAATCAATCCCCGCTACCTCGCTGTACAGGTAGCTTGATAACACCCATACTTTTGAATTCATAGAAAAAATGAGTACAGGGTCTTGTATAAGAATAGAAGGCATGAGCCCCGCCCAGTCTGCTCTTACCTTGTATTCTTATACCACAGGCTTTCTGCTTCAAAACGTTAAATCAACTCTTCAAGCATTTTGATTATAACCAAACTGCATGACACTCAGCCATATTCTTCAGTTTTAGACAGCTAGCTGCACACGATGGGTTCAAAACTAAAAGCTAGTTTCATATATGTCAAGCATCGAGCGCCGGCCAATCTGCTCTTACCTTGTATTCTTATACCATGGTTCACCGGCTTTCTGCTTCAAAACGTTAAATCAACTCTTCAAGCATTTTGATTATAACCAAACTGCATGACACTCAGCCATATTCTTCAGTTTTAGACAGCTAGCTGCACACGATGGGTTCAAAACTAAAAGCTAGTTTCATATATGTCAGCTGTCTGCTATTTTTACCACTTGGCATTGTTGCTGAAAATTGTGATAAATTCCACTCTGATTGCCCAGACAATGCTAAAATAGTTCCCATGGCTGACAAAGACAAAAAACAAGTTTCGGTGACGCACAATCTTTATCGACAATTGGACATTCCTAAGGAAAAGATTCACATGGAATGGGACGATGGGCTCGCTAAAATGGCAGATTGTAATATTCGCGAATTTTGCCATTCGAAAAAAGTGTCTTGTGCAAAAACTGCGATCAATAGTCAGTTCAAAGGACCAAACGAAGCACTGGAGAATTTCGCATGTATTAAGGATATTGTGAAGACACATATAGTTGAGCTGACCGCAAACTGCAAGGATTTGAACAAAAAAGGCCTGCGAAAAAATGGGAAGTAAGTTATACAAAACAGCTGTTTTGATCTAAGCCCATTGATCCTTCTGTTTTAGGCTAAATGAACCGAAATTCCTACAATTGTTAAGAGACGCGACACATCTTGCAGGCTGCGCCAGGAGTAGCTATGAACTGAACTCTCAAAAACACCAAGTGATGTATTGCATTTATGACTGTAATGCGGACACTAGTGGGCGTTCCTCATGAAAGGCCGCATTATAAGCAGATGATATATTTAAGTGATATTGTAGACATTAACGTTTTGAAAATGGTAAAGTAAAAACATCGGTGTCCTTTATCTCATTGAAAGTCCGTGTAGCTTCATGGTATCGTATGTGAACAAAAAGAACTTAATGGGAGGCTTTTTATGATATGAAAACCTGCATTACTGATCATAATAGACAAAGAACTGAGTCGTAGCTGCTTAGAAAATTGACAAAGACAGTGATCGCAATTGTTATGGGTTGAGAGAAACGATGTGTGTAATGTAAGTCACGCTTCGAAAGCTGAGGATTACATTTTTGAAACATCTGTAAGCGCGACTTGCGGTAAGAGCGACTCGTATGCCGTGTTGCTTGTATGCCGTGACTTTGGCACATTAATAAGCGTGAAATAGCATATTACTCGCCTATATACTGATCCAACTATATAGATGTATTTGAATGGAATTTGACACAAATGTGTACACTAAATAGCTAAAAAGACATAAATTTGGTTAGTTGATAGTACTGGAGAAGTAAGGCAAATAACGGCGTAGCGCCCTCCTATAGGCTTTTTCCTCAAAACTTGCACATAATGTGCTCAGGGCTTTCAAAAACCCTCTTCTAAAGCTAAAGAACTCCATAATAGGCTACTTTTTTTACACAATACCTTTAGATTTCATAAAATTTGCACAATATTTAAATTTGATGCACACTTAGTGTTACTTTTTGAATTGAATGAAATCCAAGTGCAAAACAGCACAAAAAATCTATGAGAGAAACTTACTTAAGAGCCAGCCAACAAATGTATAAAAGCAAACACTTGAAATACTTGTAAAACTGGTGAAAATTGAAAGAAAACGCTTAAGAGGCAAACTAAGTATGCCAAGTAAATAGAAAAAAACATGGTCAAAGGCGTTATGAAAGTTTGAGTTGGGAATAAGCCTTGAAAAAAAAAAAAAACTTTGCGACAAACTGACTGTAGTGCTTGTTGTTAGTGTTGTTGTGTTTGTTGCATTTTCGCTCAGCAGGATTAAAGCCCTTTTTACGACAAGGGATTTTTGACGACAAATTCAATGTCTATGAAGATATAAACCACAACAACAACAGCTGAAGAAGGAGCCAAACTGGTTTGTAGTAGGTGTCTGGCACTGGCTGATTGTGTGTGTGTGGTTGTGTGTGTGTGTTTTGGGGGGCACGTCTAGGTTGAATGAATGACGTGCCAACTGAAAGCATTTAGAATGAATGAATGAATGAATGAAAGGTAACACATACATACACATAGACATTCGCCCGTGAGCACAAAAAACAAGAAGCTGTTAAGCAAATATATAGTAAAGAAAGAAAACGCGTTACAAGCACAGTAACAAGACCAACACACACTCAGGGCCGGTTTTAGGTTAAGTCGAATTGGGCGCCAATTTTCATGTGGCTTTTTTTCCCTAGGACGCCTTATATTTCTAAGGAGGCAATTTTTTTGTTGTATCTAATACTTGGAAAATATTTCTGGAAAATCTATATAATTGGAAGTTCCCACCCTAACCGCCAAGAACCTCCTCTTGAGGATTTAGTCGCCATCGGACTTTAGTTTTTTTTTTTGCTTTAAATGAAAAAGAAGTTTCCGCTTTCTAAATTAGAGCTGATTTTTTTTGTGTGTGCCAAATCATACTTGATAAACATTTCAAACTCATATTAAACTGTTAAATAGTGGATCTGTTTCACCATGGTCGTCCTTCGAAACATTAGCATAAAAAGTAATAACGAGGAAGATTAGTGGACAAATGACGCCCCTGACTTCTTTGAATGATTCTTGAATAATCTTCTTTAATATGTTGAATTGTCATCTTCAAATCATTTAAATGCATAGAAAAATAGCAAACAAATCCATGCGTTTGCACAAAAAATGGCATGTAAAAAAAATTATTGGAAAATTCGATAAACGACTGTCAACTTGGCATTAAAGCGCCATCTAGCGTGCGCATATGCCAGCTCGAAAAAATAACCTAGAATAAGCGTACATGCTCTTTTCTCGCTCTCCTGAGAACGAGACACTAACACAAGACATACAAGCGTAACACCATGCGAACGTAAAACCACCCGAGTTTTGCACCATACCAGCGTAGGTGCAGATTTTCGACACGGCATACGCATCGCACAGTAGATCCAACTGACTTCTTTTTCGGCAAAAATCATAACATTTTTTTAATCTTACTAGATGTTTAAAATTTTAACGATTTATTAAGCGATAAGCACATTTTATACTTTACTACCGTTTTTTTCACCCCGTATGGTGAGCGGGTTAGAGAATACCACCTCAGCAGGTCAAAGCTTGTCGTATGAGGCGACTTACAATGACACTGGGTTCTTTCGAGACCAGTAAAGCCACCCCACGCTTTAAAAGCAACAACGTTGGCAACAAACAATGTTTTACATCGAAAAAATAAGTTAATACTTAGAGAAAAATCCAGGTAGAGAACACACTAGCTGCCTTTGGTATAAAGCTAACCATATTTCAAAGGGTTTTCTAAAGTATTACGACGCATTATTGGATTTACGTCATTTTGTCTAAAACCAGCCCTGTGCACACACACACAAACAGAAACAAGGAAACACTGAAGTAGCAAGGAAGAAAAACACGTTAAGTGTAAAATTTCTTTTGACTCATTTTGATATATAGTATACTTATGTGGGCATATGCATATAGTATGCATGTATGAGTGTATGCATGTATTTACACACGCATATATGTATATAGTATGTATTTACTACCTTTGCATTGGCTTTATGTGGCTTGCTGGCTTTGAATGTTTTACTGGCAGGTGCAAATGGTAGAAAATCATAAAAATATGTGAAACACGTTAAAAATTGCAAAAGGAAACATTTGAGTCTCGGGCAGCATATCTGATAACGTCAGTCATTCAAGAAGAAGAAGCAGCAGCAGAGCAGCAGCAGCGGCAGCGGTAGCGGCAGCAAGAAAACTGTCATAATTCATTAAAAGCCAAAGAAAGCGTGAAATTTCCCCTTGTGTAATGTTGCTCAACGTCACTCAACGAGTTTGCTTTGACGCAACGCAGCCCCTCCAGGGGGGCCTAACATACAAGTGGTGCGTTGACTTTGAGCATTGACAAAAAAAAAAAGATGTAATACAAACTGTTTCGATAGCGGGATACCCTGTACCTGTTTAGCTCAAACAGAGAGCTTCCTGCGCCAAGTTATGTTGTGATACTCTTAGGCGTACGCAGACTTGTTTACTAAAGACTAACATTGTTTTGTCTATTAGGCTCACATTTACCATATGCCACACAGTGACTGTTAGCTCTATAGCAGTCACGAAAGCGCGTGATTACGCATCGCTTTAGCTCAGTAGCTAGTATATAATTACAGCAAGTTTTGAACCTTGGACTGGAGCGTCCAATCTGATCGAGACGTATGTCGTTGTACAGGTATTGAAACGTAGATTAACCTCTTCATAAATGGTTTTTCAATTTGGTTATTGATTTGGAAGACATAGAGGTTTCAACGCAAATGAAACTTAGATTCCGCTAGACCTCCGGTAAGGCAATACTACTATGATATAAAATAATATAGAATATAGCCGTGATCACAAATCCAACAAGTCTAAAATAAAGTGAATCGCAGAAACAGTTCAAAAGTTACAGCCTTTACCAAGTGAAGTATACTCTTACCAGCACTAACGATAGTCACTGTTGTGTTGTAAGGTTCTCAAAAAAGACGTTATCGATAAAAATTATCGATTAGCTTCTTATGTCAGTCTACTTTCTATTTTCTAAAATGGAAGCCAGAGATCTCGGCGACATTTTGTTTCAACAAGATGGCTCTACATGCCGCACAGCGCGTGTAACAACGGATGCATCGACAGAACGATTCGGTGAACAGTTTATTTAGTTCACTCCTTTAGACTTTTTCTTTTGTGTCTTCGTAAAGTCAAAAGTCTAAATGTTAATATGGATTAAAAGAAGGCCACGCTGTGACAATTTCGTAGGACGTCAGGACGTCCAATTAAAACACACACATTTCCGAAATGCTGCCACTTTTAAGCAGCTTAAGTAAAAATAATTTACAAGAGCCTTTAAAAATGTGCTTCTAAATTCTGTTATCAATCAAAAATAGTGCAATATACATCGTTGCAGTTTTTAGAAGGTTGCACATTATTGCCTACATTTGCTTAACTTATCACACGTACTTGAAGATACTCAAGTTTCCGCCAGATGGCGTTTTATGTCTGGGTGCAAAATTGTATGAGTTAGTTTTCGCAGAATTGGCTGCGCTTATGGCCTCCGAGACATGGTTCTTTTGACTTGAATATTGCTGCTCAATATTTTTGCAAAGAACACACCAGCTTCTCCCTATTACATATGTATGCCCTCCCTTGACAATACATCTATAGGGTATATAAAAAAAAGAATACCATAAAAAAAATGCTACATAATGCGCAGCAGCAGACACATATCAGTACACACATAACAACAAAATATTTCACAATCATATTGATGGACATTTTTTAAAGCATTTTGCTTGAGATTTTCAACGCTTGAAATATGTATGTGTGTGTTCCATGACCTGGGGCAATGTAGAATAAGGTTTTTGTAGATATTATGCTTGCGGGCTTTCAAGCACTAAATATGAGTATAATATATGTAATGATAAGCGTTTAAAAACATTTAAAATTAGATATTTTTGGCGTTGCTTTAAAGAAATCACTAAAAACCTAAAAAAGCGGTTTGAAAAGAGAATCTGATACTCAACAAGAAGTTTGAAGTTCAATCCTATCATGATTTTGCTTGGCGATTGTGAGATATTCTTAAACGGAAATGGGAACGAAAACTTTTCCTGTTACACTATTGATATTTTTTGAAGTCTAACACAACTATTTTTTAGAACAACTTTCCATTAAAAAACATTTTCCTTAAAATTGTTTCACCAAAGTTAGCGCGCTTTTATAGGTACGCCTTACGGGAATCGGAAAGAGTTTTTTAATGAGGGACTTTTATGTCAGTCAATTCTGTTTGTGGCCGAAAATAGCTATTTTTAGATATACTTTTGAATTGTAGGACATATTCCTGTGCAGTTTGCCAATTTTTAGGGCTACTTTGTATTATGTATAATTTTTATATTTTGCTTAGATACATAAAAAACTTTACTTAATAAATTTTACTCTTTTTCAACATTCAAACAACGTTTCGCACAAAACAATGACAAAAAGGCTATACAGGCCCACCAAGCCATACAAACGGTTCCCGTGGTTCGCAAGTGCACACAAATTTAATATCCGGATACAAAACCAACTTTGAAATCGTGGCATTACTTTCCTCATAAGTACCAAATTGGCGATTCTTATGCACAAACTCCAAACAGACTGTATCATTAAAACGACGATGAGGCTTATCACTCAGCGGTCTATAACGCTGAAATAATTCACGCATGATCTGATTGGGATACTTGAGACTGTTACGCGGTATGGGATAGCTTGTGGGTTTCTTAGCTGCCTCACGTATCTTCTCATCTTGCATAACAGAAACTTTGCAACTGTCAAACTCCCACATGCCCTTCTGTATCTGACCCGTATTCATATGATAAAAGACGCCCTCTCCATTCTTATAGCCACGAGCAAAGTGTCCTTCGTAACGATTGCCATTTGCTGTGAATAAAACAAATTTCAACTAAAAATGCTGTTCTTATGGTACAAAAACATACCCAAGAACAGAACACCCAATCCGTGCTTGAAGCCCGTCTCCCACTCGCCTAGATAGATGTCTCCATTTCCGTACCACTGTATGCCCAGACCATGTCTGCGATTTCGCAACCAGTTACCAAAGTAAATACAGCCATCCGCATAAAATTGTTTACCCTCCCCGCATTTCATATCATCATACCAGGATCCAGCATAGATCACTTCCACATTCGTGCCACGCCGACGCAACATGGAACCGCAACCCTGCCTCTTACTCTGCACCCATTCGCCTTCATAGATAAGCTGACCCTCCGGTTTCTTCTTGCCGGCGTAGTAACTGCTACTGCGTAAAGCGGTGCTCTTTACACCCCAACCTTGATGCTTGTTGCACAGCCAATAGCCGGCATAGGTGCCACCAGTAGGATAATAGAAAGTGGCGCGTCTGCCAGTGCTGCACACTGGCTTGTTAGGGCAAATAAAACGTTTAACACAAGAACCCATAATGCCCACGTAAATTTTATTTAAGTACAAAAGTTTTGTAGTACATAAGTAGAGAAAATCTGGTTTTTTTAGAGAATATGAATACTTTTGCAAAGGTATTAATAAAACTAAATGTGAATATAACTTATGTGACCCGATGTTCGGAACGGGCAGCAAGTAGTCACATCTCCCAATGTAGGCCGATGGCTTTACAAGGCAGTAATGAGGTACATCCTACTCTATGGTATTATAGTTTGGTGGCCTGTATTACCTAGAAAAACCATGCATTTCTACTATTCGGAATATTCTACCCCTGGGTCTTATTGGGGAGTAAAATGCCTTATTGTCGCCAATAAGCTTACGAGACTCGGACTCTGTTGGACTAAGGCTAGCTATGGTCACTCCACAATCCTTATGAAACAGGCTTTCGTCCACTTAAAACTTACATCACGACTCTAAACTGAATGACCGGGTTGGAGGTTGTGTATACTCAGTTAAATTCAATATTGGACAGTGTTTCAGGCTTTCGAATCACTGCAGTGTTCCTCACTGCGGTCCTCGCAAAGGACTCGACGAACATTTCGGGCAACAGAAATAATGGTAAGAAACTGCCGCAGATCTCTACCTGAGATTGCTCAGCAGCTCGCTATTAGCCCGATATGAGTGGTAGGACACCAAGGCATTGAGGGCAACTATATAGCCAATGAGCTTACCAGACAGGTTAGCGCAATGGAATGTAATATGTGTCAGGCCATCATGGCCGTCAAGTGCAACCGCCTTAACCTAACCTAGCCTAAATGTGAGGTTTCTTATGAAAATGCAAAGCAGAACATCTAAGCGATAGTAAGCGTTTTACACGACGCAGCATAACTGAAATTGATACCGAAAGGCTACACTAAAAAAGTTAAAAGAACATCGGTTCATTTCAGTCGTTGAACAAATTGAACGCCTCTTATCGCAATCGCTCGTCAACCAGAAAAATTCGAATACAACTCCCAAAAATTTATTTTTCTTTTCAAAATGGCTTCAACTGTCAGTTATATTCAAATCAAGTAAAATAATCTTTTTTCTTTTAGCAAATAGTCCAAATGTTTTAATCAACAGCGAGTAAAATAATCTTTTTTTTAGCAAATAGCCCAAATGTTTTAATCAACAGCGAGTAAATAACCTTTATTTAACAAATAACCTTTTTTATTCAAACAAACTTCAGAAAATAATTTTAATAATAATAATCGCATTTCATGACATTCACTTTATAATAAGAGTTTTCTATGCAAATAATAGTATTTTTTGCTTTTTTAAGCATCTAATTATTTGCATAGTTTCCATGTTTCCATTTTATTTTAGTAAACAATCGTTTTTTCTCACATTTTCAAAATCACTTTTGAAATAAACACTTTTCTAATAAAAAAAAAACTTTTTTTTTTCAAATAACCTTTCGTAATGGATGAATAATGAAAGTCTATACATATAAACGTGCAAATCACTTTTAACATTACAGAAATTTAAACAATAGTCCGATTACACTATGTAACAAAACAAAAGCGTATGTCTAAAACATACCTTTTCGGGTAAATTTTGGGTCGCTGATTTCAAATCCGGAATCCGTTTTGAGTTATCTAGAACGGTTTACCGAAAAAGGGATGTCTTAGCCATAGACCTTTAAGTGGGGCCAAATTTGTTGCATAGTGTTATTATTGTTCAAAAATGAGTTTTTCAAAAGATAAACATAACCATGAAAAAGCTATTATTTTCTTATAAATAACACTTTAAGCCAGTAGTTTAAGGAAAAACTACATTCGAAACTTCTATATAGGTAGTACAAAAAGTGTACTTCTTCTTTTATTTGCTGAACAGGCAATAATATATAAAGCTTGTTAACAAGAACCTAGCCTATTACTATCGCATAAAACCCTTAACTAATGTGTCGCCTTTTATGGCTCTCAGATAGATCCTGTTAATTGCTTTAAAGCGTTTGTTTTACAAATGTCACATCGCTTTTGACTTTACGTAGAAAGTAAGTCCTTTATACTACATGTACGGATTTGTAGCACACTTTGGCCGTTCTAAGGTTAAAGAGCGCCAAAGCAACGCCGCGGCGAATTAAACCTACGCTCTCCGCTAGCATAATTAAACTTGTCAAGCCTAGCTCGCACAATCCCAAAAATAGTTGCAAAAAGAGTGCTGTGCGTGCTGGTCGTGATAATTTATCTTCTTTCATTTTTTCTAATAATTAAATAAGCTATATTGTTTGCACTAATTCATAATTTGTAATAAATAGTTCGATTTTGAAGTCACATTATATCGGCAATTATTATTCACATTGAATTGAAAGTCCCCAGAGCAGTATATGCTCAACTTTGACATACCGTGCAGGTGAATGTCACAACATTTTTGGTGGCCCATGAGGGGAACAATTCAGTCGCGATTTCTGCGAATATTACAAATTCATTCCATATATCAATTAAATAGTGGACACATATCGTCAAATAGTGCAAACAGTGTTAATTTCATTAATTCATCATAAATTCGTATATACCGCAGCCGCATAAGCAAACGGCAACCACGCGCTAAATCAGTAAAGGCGAACCGTTACTTTAACATTCTTATGTACATGCCAGTACATAGACCACAGCAAGAGGAGTGGAACAGCAAGACGAAAGGAACAGCAAGAACACGCGGCAAAGCTCCCTATCGCCGTGTACGTTACGCACTTCATTGGACCATCAGCGCATCAACGTTTCACTCAATTTTTCGCTCAACTGTGTCGCATTGAGCAGGAGAAGAAGCACGATTAAAGTAAAGGTGAGTGTTTGTTGTGGATCGCAAGTGCAGTTGTCAAAGTGAGTGCATTGGTCAAAGTCTAACTCAAGAATTTTAGAATGGCTCAAGTAGAAGAGAAAGTACATACGCAAGCAAAGCCTAGCGTGGCTGAAACCGACGATTTAGTTGCTCTTCAGACCGATTTGGCTGCACGATTAGTTCAATTTTATCGCAACTTTAAAAAAGATAGCAACGATAGGAAAACAAAATCATATTTTCAGCAACGTTTGAAGAAGGTTGTGAAGAATTTGCAGCACAATTTCAAATAAATCACCAATCGCTTGTCGTTCTCAAATGCCCTCTTACGAATGCTTATGTGACTAACAAGGTTGCTGAAAGGTTTGAGGAAAATTATTTAGAAGTTCTCTGCGCTGTGTCAGACGCATACGAAATCGCATACCCTACTCCCGTAGTCGACACTATGCGCTCCTTTCACAGTGCTAACACAACTATGACGGCGCTATCACCATCTTCATCAGTGCAGTTACCTAAGCTGCCCATCCCAAAATACTCTGGCAAGTTTCTCGATTGGCCAGCCTTTTTCGACGCATTTGTGCAGCTTATTCATAACAACGCTGCTCTATCGGACGTTCAAAAATTCCACTTTTTAAAGCAAGCATTGCCAGCAGACACGGATGCGGATGTACAGCAAATGGATCTTACTGATACTAACTACGCAACAGCCTGGAACACGATTGTCAAACGCTACAATAATCCACGACTGCAATTTATGTATCATATGAACGCGCTGTATGATCTCCCCAATTTTATCCAAAGAACGCTCAAACGAACTTAAACGTATGCTCAGCACCGCCAACGTTTGTGTAAACGAATTTAAACGCCTCAAGATCGCCATCACGAATTGCGATCACTGGATAGTGCATCATCTGGTCACAAAACTTCCAACGAACACGCTTCAAGCATGGGAGCACTATCTCGGCTGTACCGTAGACATCCCCACGTTTGAACAGTTGGAAACTTTTCTCAACAATCGACTTATCAGCATTGATGTCATTGAGAACCGGAGCACCTATTCCAACACTCGGCAAACTCTGCCTCAACCAGCCGCACCGCGGCACTCTAGTAAACCATCAGGCAACACATTTTACAAGGGAAACAGTTTTCACGCTACCAAAGAACCTGTTAACCCCATTCGCTGCCCGCATTGCGGCGACACACATATTTTGCGTCGTTGTCCTGACTTTTTGTCAAAGGACTGTTTCGCAAGGAAAGCTATTGCAGATAACACAAAAGCATGTATAAACTGTCTCAGCCTATCACATTCGCTATCTCAATGCTCAAGCAGCAAAAATTGTTTACAATGTGGTCAACGACACCACACTCTACTTCATTTTCCTAACCTTCCTTCACAGTATCATCAGATTAACAATGCTTCTTCTACCAGTCATCCACAGTCTGCAGTCACATCCTCGGCTGTGGTGACAAACACCACACAACTTGTCACAGCAGTTGCGTCACGCGGTGCGCCAAGCACTACGTTGCTCGCTACGGCGCTGGTCAGGTTACACAACAATGCTACTGGACAGTCAGCTATCGCTAGAGCTCTCATAGATCACGGCTCCGAGGGAACTCTTATTACGGAGCACATTGTACAAGCGCTTGGGCTCAAGCGTCACCAGGTTTCCGCGGAAATAGCTGGAATAGGCGAAAGTTCTGCAAACAAATGTAAGCACATGGTGGAGCTTACATTAAGCTCAAATACAAATCCGGAGTTCAGCGTACACATCGAAACCGCGTTTGTTTTGCGTTCGCTTACGTCACAACTTCCTAAGCACAACGTTCAGTCTAAAAGAATGCAACCATCTCCAAGGACTCCAACTTGCAGATCCAGCATGTTATCAGTCCAGGCGCATCGATATGCTTATTGGTGTGGACGTTATACCGCAACTCATGCTTCCTGATATCAAACGGGGAAGGCATGACCAACCAATAGCACAACGCACGCAGCTCGGCTGGATCGTCTTTGGCCAAGTCCCTGCTTCGCGCACCCACTCCGTAAGCATTCGATGTCACCAAACCAACCTGGACACCTTAGTGCACAAGTTCTTTGAACTAGATCAAATACAGGCAAAACGTAAACTGACTCCCGAGGAGCAATGGTGCGATGATTATTTTCAACGCACACATACCCGTCAACCAAATGGCAAGTATTCGGTACGCCTACCATTTAAAACTTTGTTTGACCCATCACAGGTTTTGGGCAAGTCAAGACATCTCGCATTGAACCGTTTCTTCATGCTCGAGCGCAAGTTTCAACGGCAACCTCACTTGAAGCAACGCTATACTGATGCGATCAACGACTTACTTTGAACACGGCCAAATCGCCAAGGCCACAAGCACTGAAGATCAACAAACGATCAAAGACGCAAAGGGAGGTATATCGGTTACGTCCTGCACACTACCCCATCATGCAGTACTGAAAGAAGACAGCGTTACGACAAAACTCAGAGTAGTTTATGACGCTTCTTGCAAAACGTCCAATGGAAAATCTTTAAACGACATTTTGTGCATTGGCCCTGCGCTGCAGAACGATCTTGCCGGAGTCATACTAAACTGGCGCTTGCACCGTTTTGTATTTGCTGCCGACATACAAAAAATGTATCGCTGCATCGATATGCATCCAGAGGACGCACAATATCAACGGATTTTCTGGAACAACGAACAAAACCAACCTACCGAATACTATTTGAACACGGTGACATTCGGCACAGCCTCTGCACCTTACACTGCAATTCGTGTTATGCATCAACTTGCAGAAGATGAACGTAAACATTTTCCCCTAGCGGCCAACGTACTCAAACACGAAATTTACGTAGACGACGTGCAGACTGGTCACTCTACAATCACTGCAGCTTTAGATATTCAAAGTCAACTTATTGCAGTTTTACGTTCTGCTGGCATGGAACTTCGAAAATGGTCCGCTAACGATGCGAGGCTATTGCGCGATATTCCAGCCGCACATCTGTCCAACGCAAACATATTAAAATTTGACAACAAGGAGCCGATCAAAACTTTAGGCCTATACTGGCACCCTAATCAAGATTATTATGGCTTCAAACTACAGTTTAAGCCTAAAGGCCCATACACTAAACGTGCTGTACTCTCTACAATTGCACGTCTATACGACCCCTTGGGTTTTATAGTGCCTGTCATTACCGCAGCAAAGATTTTCCTTAAGGAGGTTTGGAGCATACGAGTACCAAAAAATCCAAATGATTATACTTCGCTTGAGTGGGACGAGATCCTGCCACCCGCCTTGTTAACCAGATGGGAAGATTACCTTACCAAACTACCTGACATAGAACGCATCCAAGTTCCACGCTGGTTTGGGTTTGATCACAAACAATATCTCTTCGTTACAGATACACGTCTTTTGCGATGGATCATCCTCAGCATATGCTGCTTGTGCATACATTCGAGCTCAACTTTCTAATGGCAGAGTTATCACTCACTTAATCACTGCCAGAAGCAGAGTCACGCCCACAAAGCCAATCACCATTCCCAGAGTCGAGCTCTCTGGCGCTTTATTGGCTACCAATTTAGCAAAATGGATTTCTCAACAATTTCGCATTGCTAATCAATCTATATCTACATTCTACTGGTCAGACGCTACTATCGTTCTTTTCTGGATTAATGGTGACCCAGCCCGTTGGAAAACGTTTGTTTCAAATCGCATCGTTCAGATTTTGGAACACAGCACACCAACACAATGGCGACATGTACCTACTGCGGACAACCCAGCTGATTGTGCCACACGAGGTCTTACGCCATCTCAACTAGCATCGCACAAGATTTGGTGGTCTGGACCCTCATGGTTAAACCAATCTCCAAGTCACTGGCCAGCCAGCGAATTTTCTACTCTGGACGTTGACACAGATGTTATTAAACATGAAGGAAAACCGATCAACATGCTAGCCAACCATGCTAGTCTGCCCGAATCTATTATAACTGCTTTCTCATCATACAACAAACTACTGTTTGTCATCGCTTATATTCTACGTTTTGCAAACAATGCCAAACAAATCTCACACAAACGTCAAACGGGTCCAATTCTTGTACAGGAACTACAGGAGGCCTTGGTAAAAATTGTTCGCCTTGTGCAGAAGGAGGCGTTTGATTTTGAAATATGCAAACTGAAACAGAACAAACAAATCCCAAGCACAAGCAAACTTAGTCAATTATCTCCCATTCTAGATACTCAGCAGATATTACGAGTGAGAGGTCGACTTCACAACGCTATGCATCTAGCAACAAGTCAACGACAACCAATTATTCTTCCAAAATCACACCACTTCACTGATCTTGTTATTCGCAACACTCATTTAAGCACATTGCACGGCGGAACTCAACTGACTCTTGCTACCATTCGACACCAATTCTGGGATAATCAATGGGAAACAAGCCGTAAAACGTACCCTTGGAAAATGCATACAGTGCTTTAGACACCGACCTAAGCCCAGCTCGCAATTGATGGCTGATCTGCCATTTCATCGAGTCACTCCACCACAACGACCGTTTGAGGCTACTGGAGTAGACTACACCGGAGCCTTTGAGGTCAAGGCCTCTCGTCTTCGTGGACATGTAACATACAAAGCCTATATCGCTGTGTTCGTCTGTCTAGCAACAAAGGCTTTGCACCTTGAAGCTGTCACTGGATTATCGACAGCACAGTTTCTGTGGGCTCTCCAACGCTTTATCGGGCGACGCGGTTTCTGCAAGCATATGTATAGTGACTGCGGCACCAACTTCATTGGCGCAGACAAATCACTACAACTTTGGCATCGTAACTTTAAAAATGAAGTAAACCAAAAAATCGTGCCCGAGCTAACTGCACGCAAAATTCAATGGCACTTCAACCCGCCGCACAGTCCAAACTTCGGAGGATTATGGGAAGCGAATGTCTCAAAGCAGTGAAAACGCATCTATATCGCACATTCAGCGGAGTGCGGATGACATTTGAACAACTCTCCACAGTACTGGTGCAGATCGAAGCTTGCCTTAACTCCAGGCCTTTATGCCCTTTAAGCAGCGACCCCGATGATCTTTCGGCACTAACTCCAGCACATTTTCTTATCGGAGATTCAATGATGGCTCCGCCACAACCTGTTTCGACGGACTCATCTCTAACTACACAATTTCTCGAAAGCCAGAGACTGCTTCGACAATTTTGGAACCATTGGAGTACTGATTGGCTCTCGCATCTTCAATCGCGTCCTAAATGGCGTCAAGAAACCAAAAACTTGCAAGTTGACGACCTTGTTGTGATTAAGGACGAACGCTTACCGCCTCAAGAATGGAAACTTGGAAGAATTATTGAAGTACATCCGGGGAAAGATAAACTTGTCAGAGTCGCATCAATCAAAACTGCATCTGGCATATATAAACGTTCCGTGTCCAAGATCTGCCGTCTACCTCTTCCAACTTCAAATCGAGGCCGCGCAGCCCTAATATTATAAAGCTCACTGTTCTTGCACTTGCGTATCCTAACAAACACTTATCTATTTTCAGCATAAAAACAGGCGCTCCAGAATGGCTTTAATACTGATCCCAGTATTGGGGGCGGCATGTACGGATTTGTAGCACACTTTGGCCGTTCTAAGGTTAAAGAGCGCCAAAGCAACGCCGCGGCGAATTAAACCTACGCTCTCCGCTAGCATAATTAAACTTGTCAAGCCTAGCTCGCACAATCCCAAAAATAGTTGCAAAAAGAGTGCTGTGCGTGCTGGTCGTGATAATTTATCTTCTTTCATTTTTTCTAATAATTAAATAAGCTATATTGTTTGCACTAATTCATAATTTGTAATAAATAGTTCGATTTTGAAGTCACATTATATCGGCAATTATTATTCACATTGAATTGAAAGTCCCCAGAGCAGTATATGCTCAACTTTGACATACCGTGCAGGTGAATGTCACAACACTACACTATTACACTTGTCCAACGAAATATATGTACTTGTACTTTATAACACAGAACTTTAGCTTAATATTTTATATTTCGCAACATTTTCACGTTTTTTGCAGTACTATTTATTCCTTTGAGCACATTTTCTTTGCGTTTAGGCTTCACGTCAGAGCTTGCTTTTTTCACGATTTCGACTTCCTATCCGCTGAACATTTTGTTTTCAAATGTTTTCCTGTTAGTGTTTGTGTTGTTTGTCAGCTGTTTGTGGCTGCAAGGAACAAAGCTTTGCGTTAAAGTTCAAGCGAGCTTTTGTCGAGTAAAGCTGCCTTTTTGAATCTTAGAGCTTACAAGCATATAAGCAAAGCAGTATGTACAAGCAGTTTATACAAGCAGTACGCGCAAGCAGCACCTTAAAGCAGTGCTTAAAAGCAGCGTCGCAAAGCAGTGCAAAACAGTTCGTTTGTAAATGTTTACATAGCAGGCTATGCAGCAGTTGCCAACAAAAACTTGTATTCAAATTACACTATAGTCAAACAGAAGTTCCATAATAAAAATATATATAAAATAACAGAGGAGAATTACGCAAGTTTTTAACGGCTAAGAAGAAATGCATTTTGTCATAATGGAAAAAAAAAAACCCGAATCAGCGCCGCGAAACAAAAAACTGACTTTTTCCCCTTCTGGTCCAATAGAATTGGCACGTCGTACATTTGGCTTTATGCATGTTAGTAAAGACAGACGGAGTACACCCTATCCTCGCGCTTATACTGGTATCGATGCTGAACTTTTAAATGCACGCCTAAAGGATAAGCGCTCCAGCAAAGCAAAAACACATCACACGCACAGCGTGCGGATGGACAGTGCTGTAGAAGGCCATGAACGGAAGGATGCCATGATAAGAACGCCACATTCCAAAAAAGGCATGAAATTGGTTAGCTTATCTAATCTTACTCTGTTGTTACCACAAAAGAACACGCCACCAGCTCTAACAGCAACTAACAGCATCGATGGGAAATCCGGTGATACGAAATGGAACAGTGTGAAACTAGAATCTAGGCACCACTTTCACAAAGGAAGTGCACTAAGTATGCGTTTCTCTACGATATCTGATCGAAGCAAGCGAGAAAGCAGAAATTTCCAGCAACGCCGAAAGGATTTTCATCTAGCCGAGTATACAATTGCTAAAGACGGTATAAAGATGAGCGAGTATTTTGTGCATCTACCTACAAAAACGAGGACAATCGAGGATCAGCATAAATTTCAAGGTTACGATCTAAAAGCCAAACAAGAGATAGATAAATATATAGAAAAGTTGGGCATGCAAAAAACAACAGATAATACATTAAAACATACGGGTATGTTAAGAAGCTTGGAAAATCCACGCTCCTTGTCATCGGAGAGTTATGATTCGGATGACTAAATTACAACAAGGAAACTTGCATTTTGACAAAAAGTACAAATATTTGTCCTAAATTTACAGTCAAGAAAAAAATAGTTAGCTGAGTAACCAAAGCTGGAATAACATTTGTTAAGAGTTCCAAAATTAGGAGCATACTATGTGGATGTAAAATTGTGGCTTCTCAGTTTATGTTTTTAACTTATCTCTCAGAATCAAAAATAATCAGATGCATAAATAAGCCGCGTTTAACTTTTATGTGTTTTCTGGCACATGCAGTTCATGTATAACTATTATGATCATCTTACAAGTATGACCATTATCTGACAAATACAGTTGATATGGCTTGACCATCTTCTAATTAGCTAGCTAGGATAGCTAGCTTTTAGGTATAACTAAACTGATCATTATCTGTTACATACAGCTGTATGTATGTCTATCTTAAGTGCATAATTAACTTCATCATTTTACAAATATTACACTTATCTGGTACATATTGCTCGTTATTTCGAGTTTTTTATGTTTTATAGTCTTGAATAACTTGCTTTTAGGTTTAACTAAATTGATCATCTTATAAATAGAATCATCATCTTTTGCATATAGCTGAATGTCTACCATAAATTCATAATTATCTTCATCATCTTACAAATATTTCCATTATCTGTCACATACAATTCGTTATCTCGAGTTGCTATGTGCTGCAGTCTAGGATAACTAGCTCTAAGGTTTAATCAAATTGATCATCTTATAAATAGAATCATGTTACATACAGCTGAATATTTATGCATAACTGTCTTCATCATCTTACAACTATGACTACTATCTGGTACATATAGTTCGTTATAGCATCATTATGCTGTACAAAGATGTTCATGTCTGGCCTTTAGGTACAACTATTTGGATCATCTTTCACTAAAGCTATGCCACTTAATTGTTATTTTACTTTATGGAACTGCACATGTGTAACTCTATAGTTACAAATATACACAAAAATGCCAACAACAACAATAGCAGCAGTAAAAATAATAATCCCAAATGCCAATCAAATGCAACAAAAACACAAAGCAATACGAGTATACCGAAACTCAACTTCAAAAATAAAATCAAAAACAATTGTTGGAAAATGCATGCGCATGATTTCCAGAAAAAAAACAAACTTTACAAAATATTTTTTTTGGCATATTGAACAGTTTACATAGAAGTAATAACCAAAATACACACAGACACAAAAATGGCTTTTGCGTGAGTTTTAAATTTCTGCGTAAAAACGAATCGCATAGCATAAATTAATAATATGAATATGCATTAAGTGTAAATATTTCTGTAGGCAGAAAAACAGAAATATAATGGATGGAAATTCACTTGAAAAAATTTGCATCCCATCAAAATATAAAGAGCGGCAATTGAATGTAATTCATCAGCTTCATGGATTATAGGCAGTAATGAGGTCTTTTTTTAACACTCAGTTTTTACCTTTTGTTCGGTTACCAAATAAGGCAAAGAATATAAATCGTAAAGCAGTTAGAATGTATTAATCTTCAAATCTGTCTTGAAAATCCATATTATTATGCTACCTTATTCAAAGATTCTCGAAATAGGTAGAAACTAAGCTAGAGCATTTATGTTTTTAGATTAATTTTTCACAGTTTTCTAAGATGTTAATCGAATGTATACTCAAATTTAATTTAATCTGAAGACATTCTGCAGAATGGATCTATTAAGAAAATGGTTTTTTTGTGTATTAAAGAGTGTGATGAGACTTAAAAGTTTTGAACTTTCGGTGTAGAACAGAAAAAACTGCATACAATCGGACATAGTGTAAAAAAAAGGTAACGTTTCACGAATGATTCGTCCAAATCATTGTGTTCGAGAGCAAAAAGAACACCCCTTATTTGCCATAGAGCACAAACAAAACTATTCGTTTTGTGTGGAACGATGTCATCATTCGTCTTCCATCAGCTTCTTCAAGAGATGAACGCTACAACAGACGTCAAAGTTGCCAATCTTGAAAGTTTGGAATTTGGAATGAAGTAAAAACTGTTGCGGACAATGTGAGCGATACTTTCGATATTCGACTCAATCATCTGTGGGTACTAAAGCATTGGTTTTCAGTTATTAGTATATTGAACAAAACATGCTGATTTTTGTGGAAATTTTCCTATATGGAAGTTCAAGAGAAGGTAGGTAGGTAAAACCGTCATGGTCCCCAACCCCAATGGGGAACCTCCAGGATAAAACACAGGGAAATTTAACTAAGGCTAATCAGGAATCAGAATCGAAAAAAAGACCTTTGTTTAAACTGGACCACAGTAGTGGCTTGTGGTGCAATGAAAGATACCAAATCGATTTTGGTTAGAAAATCTTTTGAACGTTTGTTATATGATCACTTTCATACTGAATTTCATACTGAAAGATCACATTTCAGTTCTGTACAATTTATTTAGCAAGTTTTTTTAAATTGATTTCACATTGGGACAGGTTTTGATGTTAAAATTTGAAATTTGTTGCACAGTGTAATTATAACTTTTAAGAACAGGTAGTGTAGACATGAGGATATATTACGCATAACAGCCTGAGAGCAGGAATCTTAAAAAAGTTAGCTTAACTCTAAAAAACTTGAGCAGTCACGCCCCTCAGATGTCAAGCATCCAGACTTGAGTATTCTCCATGCTTTTCTTTTCGCTATTATTCCTAATACAGCACACAAAAACAAACTTATGTATATGCTGCTAACACAACAAACACACAAGTGTAAAACCTTTCTAGTGTAACACCATGCTAGCACTACACCATGCTAGCGCAATAACAGGCATTCGTGACGGCATACGAGTCGGTCTTAAACACCATTACTAATTTTACGTCAATAATTAAGTTTTAAATGCAAATTTAAAATATTCTTAGCTGTACATTGGAATGAAAACTATTATTTACAAGATCCCCAAAAAAAGATAGGCATTTAGACAAACTTACCTTTACTGCCGCTGCCATTGCCAATTTTCGTGCCATTTTTTAATTCCGTCAATGAAAGCTCAATTGAATCCGCGTGAGCAAACAAATTGTTTTTAGTCTGCAATAAAAGCAAAAAAGGGAACAAGATCAATTTGGGCCTAGAGATTGTCAACTAGCTGCAAACCTTTTCAATTTCATTCATCATGACGGGTGTAACCTTAGGCATTTGTGCGTTTTTGCCAATAGCACCAACAATAACCTGTAAATCGTCGCGGCGTTCCTGTAAAAAGGCAAGAATGTTTTAATTTTAGTTAAAAGTGCTAGAAAGCAATGCAACGGCGCAGCTTGAAAGCGGAAACGGAAGCTGCACTCAAAAACAAGCATGCACACGCACATGCATAACAAAATGGCAATAACGGTAGTATGATAAGACACAAAAAACATCAAATTCAATTTGAGTTGTTGTACAGCAAAAAGAAACACTAGGGAAATGTCCATGAAAACGCAGTAAATGTTGGTTGTCGCAGTGTGTGTGTGTGGTGCTTTGACTATGGCTTCGATATTGACTATGGGGCGTTGTCAGTACATACCAACACACTGACAGCTTGTGTCAACCAACAGAACTGCATTTCTGACACAACGTTGCACGGCCACCTTTTGGCGCCAAACAAATTTACCCTTTAGACAGCTAAAACAAAAAAGTGCCAGCAATCTGTGTATTGAACGCGAATCTGAATTGACGACAAAAATATAGTCCATAAAAGAGGAGCGCGCGTAGAAACGCCGAACCGTTGCGTATATAAGACGTACCAAGACTGAGCAACAACACAAGCAACAAAAAGATACTATATGTTATGGACAGACCGTAGGCTACCCGACATGGGGATACCCTATGCGCAGTCAAAGTTTTGTATCAATAAGGTTAATGTCTGGGTTGACGGTAGTTGTTGTGGCAAAAGGCCACAATTGTTTTGCATAAAAGGCTCACCTTGGTCTACATACCAAATTTTGGTATTTCTTGCCTATATATTAACATAACTTCAGGAATAATGAAAATTTATTGCCTTAAGGAGAAGTTAAGTATTAAAGTGACATCTTATTGCGTATGATGAAGTTTTCATCGCACTTAATCGCACATGTAATCTTTTAACATAACTGTACCAAGCTTAGTTGGATGTATGAAATGCGAACCGGCTGTTCATTAAGCACTTCTTTAGGTAAGTGTGTTGTGTCCCTAACACATATTGTCTTCGATATCTAGATGTTCATACGAACACACAGTAAAGTAAATCTATAATACTCTTTATCCTATGGCTACAGTGTATAAAAATGCCGGATTAAAGAGAGAGCATTGTTGGCTAAAGTGTTTTCTAGATTGCTCTTAATATCTCAAGGGATACGCTCACAGCAGAGAGCATTAGTTTTCTTCTATTGCCAACATTTGTTGTTAGATCATTTATTTTGGTTTGCTCTTTGCCAAAGTGTTGTTTTGTTATGCTGTTTTTTTTTCTATTTTTAAGACTTTTATCCCATATTCAAAATATATGTATGTATATATGTGTTGTCGCACTATAAAAAACAAACAACAACAAAAACACAAAAGAAGCCAATGATTAATGGCCATCATTGAGCTTGTGGTGTTTGATAATTTTTTGAGCCATTGCAAGCTGCAGGCGCACAGTGGTGAAAAATGTATTGCAATAAGGTTTACAAATACTGGGATCATGTCAGTCGTTGGAAAGCTGAGGGTCATGTTCGAAGTTATTTGTTGCATAGAATCCGAAGCCGGGCTAAGAATTGGTCCATCACGTCAGGATTTTGAGTTATTTGAAGTCATGTACCCGAAAAACTTCGGGTTCAAAATTAGAAACATTTTAATTGAATCCTGAATCTGTACGTTTTTACCACTTACTTGTATTTTTCAATTGAACATATATCGAAATGAGAATTGAAATTAGGAGCAGGATTCTTTACTGATCCTTCACGGATTTGGCCAGCTGGGAAACATACCTTCACAAGCATATAAATATATAGATTTGTATACCCTGTACATACAATGGTATAAGGGAATTATAGTTTTGAATGTAATAGGCAGAAGGAGGCGTGCCAGATCATAAGTTCCATTGATGCGGGTAGCTATTGGACCATGTCCGTCCGTCTGTATGTATCGCCAGAGTCGCTTGACCATAAGAGCTAGACACACAAAATGTGGCCAAAAGATACGCATAATCCAGGATAAGATGAAGTATGTCGATTTGGCTTTTTCCACCGATTCTTCCAGCAGAATTTCAGGGTTGAATCTATTAACTCGAAACTTGAGAATTTTGCGTCGTGCTTATGTGCGTATATGTTAGTTGTCTAAATTATCGCGTAAATACATCGAAGGTTATAGTCAAATATGGCTGATTTACTCTCTTTCGCCTAAAAACTGCTCATCATTTCCACTGCATGTAGATATTGATATATGAGCTAGATGTACAAAATTCCGTGCGAATACTCGTATGAGCCTAATCATTAAAACTTCACGCTTTATTCATAGAAGCTCCGACTCCTTCGCAATCGAAATGTTTGAAAATTTACCAGCATTAAATGCTGGTAAAGGTGTTGGTTCTCAATTGGAACTAAAAACACTTACAGTCATATCGAACTTGAGAAAAGTGGCACAAAAGTATATACTACCGTTCACATTTTACCGTATGCTGAATTGAGTGTTTATTGGGACAAAAGGGTACAGTGTATCCGACTGCCGAGCACTGTCCCGACTAGCTGCAAAAAATTTTGTTTTTTGCTAATTCTGAAAATGTCAAAATTTTACACATTTTTTCACCTTATCCGGCATTTAGCGCTTCTTTTCAAATAAATATAAAGGGTTACGAGCTTCGTAGGTGAATTTAATCTCGAGTAAATGAAGTAGCAAAATATTGTTAAAAGATAAAAATTCGAACTTAACAGTGTTAAAAAATACAGAATTAGTCAGTTACGGACTTTAGAGCCCCCTTTAGAAAAAGAGCAGTTACATAAGTTGCGATTCTTTGATAAATAAAGAGTTTTTATGGATGGAAAAGCGAAATCATGACAATTTATCAATATTTAGTCAACAGAACTTGGGTTCTGGTGGAACAGGGTACAAGCTTCTGTTTGCCATTCATTCTACCTTAACCAAGTTGATGCACAGCCTCCACTTGGTGCACCCTGGACAGCTGCTCTAATCGCCATCCAGGATTAGACTATTTCTAAAGTTTCACATAAAAACATATATTTACAAAAAGAACGGGTTTTTAACGGTGACTTTTGATTGTGAGGGTATAACATAACTTTTATACGCCATTTCGAGTTGCGCTAGAACAGACCTACAACTCAAAACAAGAACAATCGAAATATTAGAAATAAGTGTAGCGCCTTTCTATAGGCAAATTGTAAGTACCCTTAAGTATACATTGCATTGTATTCTTTTTATCTGTCCAACATTGAATTTGATTAAACGTATTCCAATTTTTGAAGCATCGAAAAATGTTTTTAGATATTATATGTTGTGTTCTTTTTTTTTTTTTGATTCATGTTGAGCGTTATATTTTGGAAATTTTTGTCTTGTTTAACCATGCACCTTGCTATGTATCTGTCATATAAAAAACTTTGTCTAACCATCTAATCAAACATGACAGAAACACCATTTCGCTGTAGCGCTATAAAAATAGATTTCACACCACAGTGCCGTAGCAACAAGCTGTTTTCATTTACTAGATGATCTCTATATTTAAAATGCCATCGCCCCCCTACCTACCTATCAACTAAAAGCATAACAAGTAAAGTCTCTTCATGTTGGTTAGGCGCTCTTAGCAGCCGCCCGAATACTCTTTTGACCCACTTACAAGGCAACTAAAAAGTGCAACACACATGTTGTGGGGAACTCTGCCAAACACAACAACACACACACTCGCACACTCTAACTGCACACAGATGTTGGCAAGCGGCATGAGATGACTGTGTCGATAAGTATGTCAAAATCTTTATTTTGGTCTTTTTTAATGTTAGCATTTAGCTTCTAGCTGAAATTCTCAAGAGGGCAATTAACTTGTCGGCAAAACAACAACAGCAAGAAAGAGTCAGACGTATACGTCAGTTTGACAGACGGTCACTCACATTTGGCGTGTGTCTGCCTCAAATATGTCTAAATTAGTGGGCACAGCGAATTGAAATATACATAACATACAGTTGAATTTTTCGCGAGATTATACTTAATAAACATGAAATTTGGTCAGAGTCACAGATTTCTGACCAGATGTGCTAAACTTGAAAGCATGCCAGGAAAGTCATGCTATTAATGATGATGGGTTACGCTTACATTAATATCCTCCAAGCGTTTTTCGAGGTCGGTGGCGGATTTGCGATCTACGGGTTTCTCAATGAGCACATTTATGCGACGCAGACCTTTTGTGACCAGTTCCTCAATGTTTATGCTATCCAGTGTGGAGCGAGCCGAGCCAGTAGTGCCACCAGCTTTGGATCTGTCAAGGAGAATACATATTACACATACTAATACACATAAAATTAAATGCGTATATAGCTTACTTAGCCTGCTGCACTTCACGGAATTTTTCACGTAAAATGATCTGCGTGCGCATAACTAGCCGGGAAATGCTGCCCTGTTTGCCATGTGTCTCCAGAACCAGCGAGTCGCCATGTGATATAAGTGTAGCTGCATCTGGAGCTATCAATAAACGCAGATCCTCGCTAAAAAAAAAAGTGAGTGTGTTAAAGAAAAAGCTCAAATTAATAATATTTAAACCACATACGCATCGCCCTCCTGGCACTGCTCAATCTTGATCTTGGTCAGCTCAAGTTTGCATATCATTTGCTTGGCCAGCTTATCGAAATCCTGCACCCGCTGCTCCAGGCTGTTGCCCATTACTTCTTCACTCAGTGGACTCTTCAGTGTCACATTGGAATCATCCGTGGGTGAGTTCATGGAATTCAAGACCTTACTTAAAAAAGAATTGGGTTTCTTGGCCGATGGTGTCTCTATGCGACTCTGTACACAAAATAAAGCAGAGAAGACAAACATATGATTTGGAAAGCTCTCGAAAAATAAACCCCCCTCAAACTCTACCAAATTTACCGTATCACTATCGGAGTCAAAGTTTTGTGTCATTTCCTGAGAGAAACGCGGTATGTCTTCATCATCGGAAAATACCAGCGGCTCTATATCAAACCTTTCCTTATCGGCGCTGTAGAAGCTATTGCGAACTGGACTCTCTGGTTCGGTATCAGGCGTTGTAGCATCCAGTGCGGGCTTCAACTGACGCCAGCGTTTGGCTTTTGGTCTTTGCTCCTGTGTTTCCTCAGCAGGTGGCGTATTTTCTTCCTCCGAGTCGCGCAATATATCTCTCTCATTGGCTATGCGCTTGCGTTTCTCATCAAAGGATATGCGCTGTTTTTCTACACGCAAAAACGGTGTGCTTGTATTGCCAGCGCCAGGTCTTAGCAAATCGTCATCCTGACTCTCAACTGGTTCGGATGTGGTCATAGTGGAATCTGTTAACGATTGTTTGCTCTTGCTGCGTCTCACCTCGCGTCCATCGGCATCCACACGCAGCGAAGAGTCGGAATCTTCAGACAAGTCGACAATCTGCACAGTTTCTACATACTCTGGCACAAATGGTTCCACACTCTCCAAAATGTTAACAGTGTCCACAATTTCACCCACTTGTGGTTCAAAATCAATATTACGCACAGACATTTTGTCGTTTTGTATGTTTTTTACTTTGATCTCCACAACTTGTGTTGTTTCAGCCTTGCGCTTATTTTTCGCTGGCTTAGGCGGTGGTGCTGTGGAGACTTTGGACTGCAAAGCTTGTGGATTTAAGGATATTTGTGAAAATAAGTTACTAGATTCGGCCAAACGAAAGGTTTGCGGTGGCAACAAATCTGGCAACACTGATTCAGCTGCAGCCGTCGCATCTGACTCCACTGTTATTTTGGTTGACTCTACAAGGCTGTTGTTTGCCGAGTTTGCTTCGCTTGATTGTGGTGTGCGTGCGCGTCTTTGACGCACTGTATCGCTGACTATAACTATTTCCGTATCATCGTAGTCATTTGTAGACTTTTGTGTAGAGTTTTGTTTTTGAGCCCCAATTGTCGTGTTTACATTAAAACGCGTTTTCAGTGTGTCCTGTGCAATAAATGCATAGTTTTTTGTCAATTACAAAGAAATTACTTTGTCTACAAAGTCTCCTTAACTATTTTTTTAATACTATTTGGAAAGCAGGTGAAGTTTCTGTCATATGTTGGGTTTGTACAATACATATTGCTCATGGTATTTTGTTTTTTTGGGTATAATTAAACAGTTTTGACAGTTGACGGCAGCCGCAACCATTTTTAACGCCATTTTGTTTTTACAGGTACAAAAAATATTCTACACAATTTATTTGAAGCGTGTGAAAATGACACCAAGTTAGACCCTTTGAGCTAGTGATACGGTGAATCTGGTATGGTTGTGGGTGATTTTTTTTTTATTGATGGTTGGTTGGCAGTTCTGGTTTGTATTTATAAGATATTATATTTTGGTAGGTTATTAGCTTTTGTGGAGAGTTTAATATGTATGTCATAAGTTTTAGATATGGGTTATGAAAATTGCAAATAAAAAATAAAACAAATATACAAAAAATATGTATTAGGATTAGTATGTTTAATGTGAAGACATTGAACCTTGAGTTTTATAGGTTACAGTTACGGTTATGCTTAAAAATAATCGTCATACTATATATTTCGGTATTGGTAAAAGTACTGGATAACAATATTCTAAAAGACAAGTAAGTATAATTATAAGCCTTCAATAGAAGTTACGTTCTTGTCTCCTGAATCTTAATTTGATAAGATTCCTTGACCTCTATTTTTTAAAATTTTTTCCCCCACCTTGATCTTGCTAATATTTAACTTTTCCCAATTTTGATGTTTGGAAGCAACTTTGCATTTTTTTCCCCAACTGAAGGTTTTATTACAATTTAAATCAAGTTTCAAGGATGCGGCTAGCAAAGCGAAGAATGTGCGATCCAGCGCACAGCGAAAGCTGGGCATATCAAGCTGCAATCAAAGCAGACTGCCGATGCCTTTTCCGCTCAACTCTCTGAAGAACTCTCGAGAAGGCACTGCAGTGAAGAACGGCGACTATAGAACCCAATCTGCTGCTACGGAGTTAACTTCCCGACGGAGTTAACTAGACGTTGGCTTGTATAAACCGCCGCATAGCTATGACGAAATAAGGGTCGCATTAAAGCAGCTCAAGAACAACAAAGCTACTGGCGCAGATGACCTGCATGCAGAGTTGTTATGGTGCATGCACCAGCTCTTTTGCAGAATATGGCTAGATGAGAGTATAACCGATGATTGGAACCTTCGTGTCCTCTGCCCTATCCTCAAGAAGGGCGACCCCACGGCGTGCGCTAACTACTGTAGTATCATTCTTTTTTCTTTTGCATATAAGGGCCTATCGAGCTTACTGTGTGAAAGACTAAGAACTGATAGGATCTTATCAGTGGGGTTTTAAGCCTGGTAAGTCCACCATAGATCAGATATTCTCCCAATGCCAGATCCTGGAAAAGACCCATGAATACCTAATCGCCAGCCACCGTCTCTTTGCCGATTATAAGGCAGAATTTGATAGCCCGTTGAGGGACGCACTGTCTGAGTTTGGAATCCCTGCAAGTTGGCATGACTATTCAGGATGTGTTGAGCAATACAAAGTGTGAAAGAGCTTCTCTGAGCTCTGATACAAAGCGAGTGTTGCTTGCATACGTAGATGATATCGATATCATTGGTCGTACAAAGCTTGCAGTTACTGGAGCTATTAAAAGAGAATCTGCCAGGGTGGGTCTGGTTTTCAAGGATTTCGCCTACCTTGGCACCACTGTCACGATGAAAACATAACTCGCTAATGGGTTATTATGGTGAGTTCAGTTGGGCACATCATTATAAAGGCTCCTGTTGGTATGGACTAGGCTACCGATTCAGAGTCAAATTCATATCATCACGACATGTGATTGTACTGCTGTGAGGTATTATCGCAGCTGGACTCCTGCCTGCCCTTCAACGAATTGTTTACCACGTTGAATTGGCGAAAAGTAATAAGGCGAACCATAATTTGGAGTAGCTGTCAACCTCCTGCAGACAAAAAAAATCCGGTTTCAAGACTTGAAGTTCGTTTTTTTCTCTACAAAAGATAGTTTGCACCACGATTTTAAACAAAAAACACTTCTCTACATGGGTTCGAACATGTAGACAAATTGCTGTAGCTCGATGACCTCTTTTGGAGACGGCTTAATAATAAAACACTACAGATTTTAAGAACAGTTTTTCTTGTGGTTAGAGCTAGATTTCTATCCTTTGAATATGTATGTATAATTCTTTTAGAATATTTTATCATTTAGTATTAGAAAGTGCTTAGACAGATGTTCTTATAGACTATACAACTAAGTAAAAGCATAAGACGAATTTTGAACGATTAGTATAGCAAGTTTCAAGCGCGACATTACTCCAGGTACTAAAGTAAGCTTTAATTCTTTGCAACTTCAATGATAACTTTGGCACCCTTGAAATTCAATCAAGTTAAATGATACAGGCAACCAAGGAAAATTGAGAAATTTAATCCCGTTTATTTACTCCCCCACACAGAGAGAACAGCATGTGAATGAAATTCTCTACTTATTTACCAAAAATGGAAAAGCAATGGTGTGAAAATGGAAAAACCACAAGGCAGCTGACATTTGAGGTGTGCAGACCAAAAGTAAAGTGCATGAAACCGTAGCAAATGAATATGAGCTTTACAAGGATATGCAGGGAAAAGCAAGCGGGAAACAGTAAATAAATAGTATAAAACAAACGAGAGTACAACCAAAAGGACACACAGACAGACAAATGAAACCATAGAGATAAATATATGTACAAAAGCTTATCAAGTGTATTACATATATTTATATATTAATTAAGCTATAGATATACGCTATATTCATTATACGCACCACAACAATTGCAATGACTTGCTGTTGCAATTTCTCAATTTCCGGATTCGATGGTACATTAATCTCCTTTAGATCATGCTCCATTGCTCTGTAAAATGTAACAATTGATTAAATCACACGCTTAAATAAGCTTAAATGGCAACAAACTTTAAGGTCTCCAACGAAATGTTGTCCAAATTTTGCAGCGTAGTCTTCATCTCCGTCAAACGCTTAATAATATCTGCGCTGGTTAGCTTGTGATAAGTGGCTTTGAGGCCATCTATGCGTTGACGCGTTTCCAGCATGCAGTTTTGATCACAGGATTTGCTATACTCATTATAATGTTGCTCGCAGCGTAGCAACACATCTTCGAATTCCAGTAAAATAGAGTTACGATCGTGTATTTCTTGTGGGGATTCAAAACGTAGCACCAGCGCATCCGCCGACACAAAACATTCCTCAAGCTTACTGGCCAAGGAGAGTAAACCCTCCAGAAAAGCCTTGGATTGTGTAACATTTTCACCTAGAGCATTATACAAATGCTTCAATGCATCAATGCGTTGGCTGAGCTGCTTGGGGGATCTGGTATACTTGTCCTCGCAGACACGGCGTCCAGTTTTGATAGTGCTCTCAATTTCCGCCTTAATCTCGGAGAGTGTGCGATAAATTTGCTGTGTGCATAAACTTTAGTAACTCTAAAAGCTGCGTATGCTCCATTACTTACCAAACACTTTTGATACTGCGCTTGCACTGTGCTGGGTCCTGCCGAGGCAACATCAAGCACCAAAGTGGAACGTTCCACATTACGCAAATCACCATATGCGCGATTTAGACGAGATTCATAGGCAGGTTGTGGTGCAGTGCATTTGTTGAGCTTGGCCTGGCAAGCCTTGAAGCGCAGCTCCATCAGATTAAGTTGCTCCTGCAGGCGATTGGCAGCTTCTATCTTGCCATTACGTGTGTGCTCCGCTATCAGCTCTGTAATTTCCTTGAAATTTTGCTCGTTCTTTGTAAATTCATGCGCCAAAAGCTGTAAAATATGTATATTTAACATAACTTCATAAGTTTCTAAAGAATTTAAAAAAATGTATTCTGACCTGGAAATCATCCGGCAGATCCTCAATGGTCACATCGTTTTCCAGATGCTCGCTGAGTATCTCATCCACACGCGTCAGCCAGGCCTCAAACTGTACTATACACTTCTCGGACTGCTCCGCCTCGCTGACCTCTTGTTCAAGCAATTCCGTACGCTTTTTGGCCTGCTGCTGCAGTTGTGTCCAACGCGTAACAATGCCTTCAATATCCTGACGCATGGCATCGGCCATAAATTCATTGTCAATTAGCTCATTGCCAATTTCTTGAATCTTGTCCAGCCATTCGTCGGAGTGTGCACGCAAGACATTCTCCAGATCCTAAACATAGAAATTATTAATACTTAAACTTAAATATTACTTATGAAACTCACATCCAACTCCTCTATGATCTCCTCTGCATCGGCCGCATTCTCTGATATATTTTGGATCTTATTTTCCAAACGCTCCAAATAGCCCGTTTCGCTGACCATAAACTTCTTGAATTCACCCAGCTGCGTTGATATATGCTCCAGCAGAGCTGTCTTGGCATAGACCAACTCGGTTACTGCAGTCCAGCGCGCATTCAAGCGTGTGAATTGCTTGGCCAGCGTGGCATATTTGGAGTCCTTGGCATCCTTGGCTTGCTGTTTGAGTTCATCTAATTGCAGCAGTAGTTCGCCGCCTAGTTCGTTAAGCTCGCGGAAATTGACTGTCTCACGCTCGCAAGTCTCTTTAAGCGTTTGGAACTTGCATTTGCTTTGGAACAGTTCATTGGAGCTGTGTATGTCGGATATCTTGGTTTTGGGAGTATTCGTTTCCAGATCGTTGAGCCAGCGTTCCGTTTGTTGCAAACGTTCCACAATGGGAGTGACCTGCGCCTCTAAGGCTGTGTGTCTTTGTTGTTGAGCATGATGCAGTTGAACCACCTGTAAAGATTACTCAATTAGTTGATTGACCATTAGGAACTAGAAGTTTCCATAATACCTGCTCATAAAGCGCATTCAACGCACGTATTTGTGTCTGCAGCGCATCTCTCTGGGGCGGCTCTGCTTCCTTGATCAAGATCTCACTGAAATTACGCGCTGATATCACATCAATCTCCAGCTTGCGCAAATCATTGGACTGCAGCGCCTGTTCCTCATCCGCTGCTGCACTTCTCAGCACTGAAATAATCGAATTGTATTCAGCCGTAAAGTGATTCAGATTTTCGATGGCTGTAGTCTGCTTAATCACACGCTCGCTGAGCTGCTCGGGTAGACGCTGCCAGCTAGCCACCAGCTCAGCATTCAAAGCATCGGGACGTCGTTGCTGCACGTGCGCGTAGCTTGGTTTCAGTGCTTCCAGTTCGTCCACCAGCTGATTGAGCAGCTGCTGCTGTTGCTGCATGATGCTTAGCTCTGCAACGCGCACCTTCTCCCGAGCCACCTTATCGACAAAGTCATGTAGCTTTAAGAGCTGCTCCGTGGTGGCATCGCTGCCACCACCACGCTGCTGTATGAGCGCCATCAATGCTTTTTTCATATCATGCCAGCTATCATAGAAAATGCTAAAGTCCTGCTTCCACTCGGCTAGCTCCAGGCTGAGCGCGTTTGTGGCCTGTTGTGCCTCAGCTATTTCAGTGGACAGTGACTCCATGTGACTGAGGCGCTGCTCTAGCTCCTGTTTATTCGCGGTGCCCGCATGCTGCTTGTACCAATCACGAGAGTCGGCCAGCACCAACTTAAAGCCTGTCAGACTGTTATAGTAACGCTCCTTAGCCAAGAGCTCATTGCTTTCGATTTGCTGACTTGTGAGTCGTTGACTTAGCAGAGTATAACGTTCCTCCAGCTGTTTTATGTGCGTGGCCTCCATGATAAGATTGCGTGCTGGCGCCTCCTGCTCGCAAACTTCGTACAGCTTCTTAAGCTCGGACAAGCTCGCGGCTCTTTTGGTAGTCTCAGCTTCCAGCTCGCGCAGCAGCTCGCATTGATTGCGCAGACTTTGACGTTGTAACTGCTGCAGCTTGTCCTCCACATCCTGCACATAGCCAAAGTGATCCATGATTTGCGTTTCCAGCGCATAAAAGTTGTCGGCATTGCGTAGCTTGCGCTTTTTGCTAGCCAAAGGTGACCCGTCTGCGGCTTTGATTTGCTCTACATCCTCATCTGCATCACCTTCGTCATCGTCGTCACCAAAGCGTATGATCATTTGATAGTCTGTCCAGCCCTCGGGGCGCACTACACGACTATCATCATAGGAAGCACGCTCGCGTCCAAAATTAAAGCCCTTGGTTTCGATGCGCACCGTTTGCACCTCCACAATTTGCTTCAAGGCATCCAAACGATCCTCATAGCTTTCCAACTGCATGAGCACCCGCTCGCCTTTGTCATCACCGTCTTGCAACGTAGCTGCTACCATTTGACGCAAGTCTATGAGATAACGTTGCAGCTCCAACAAATCCTTAGCACAATAGTTGAGCTCATTGATGCGTTGTGTAATGCCACCCACATCAGTGACATCACGGCTTTCCATATGTTTAAGATCCTGCTCACGTGCATCTAGCCAGCGGGAAATGCATTTGTACTGCTGTAGCTTTTCGGTGCGCAAATCACCCCATTTGACTACATGATACCAACGCTCGCCTAAGGCATTCAAACGATCCTCTAGATCATTGAAATTACCCGAGGTATCATTCACAATGACCACCATATACTTTAGACTATCCACCAATTCCTGCTGCTCGCTAAGATCTGCCTTAAGCTGACGCGCCTCAATTAGTTGCTTTTCGGTTTCGGCTAAAGTAGGTCCTAGATCGCTCATATGCGAAATGCGATCCTCCACACTGGTCAGAAACTGACGCAGCTTTTCCAGCTTTTGTTTTTGAAACTCTGCCAGGCGCATCAGTATCTTGGCCTGCACATCTAGCGCGCGCAATCGCAACGTTTCCCAGCGTTCATTTAGCAGCACCATTTGTTGACGCACCTCGTTCTGATCATCCTGGGATAAACCTGCACCTTGCTTTTGCGATTCATTAATCAAGTTACTGCCCTCTTCGAGCGCTTCACCTACATAATCCTGATGTTCTGTCAGCTTCACCATAAATTTCTCATTATCATTAAACTGCAGCTTGGCAGCCTGAAAATTATCCGGCTCAGGAAGCTCCTGTGACAGCAGCTGCTCATCCTCCAGCAGCAGCGTAAGCACTGCTTCTAAAGCTGTTTGATAACCGCTTATCTCCACGCTGGCATTGGTGGCCGTGCTCAGGGGACGCAAGTTGCCTGTTGCCAATAACGGCAATGTGGCCTTAAACTCTATGCTGCCCGCGCTGTCTGATGTGTAGATTTCCGTGCTGGGCACACTGTCCAGCGGCACCTCGTCCAGATCGGTTATGCTAGTGCAAGGCGCATTATCGCCTTGCGGTCGCATGGACTCCATGGCATGATACAAACACATAACATACATTTGAATGGACTTGTTATCCGGTTTGTGTGTGTGCACATCTTCGGGTTCCAGAAGTTTTTCGATTTTGTAATGTTTGTGAGCCAAATCAAAGGCCAAATTGAGACGCTGCAATGCATGTTGCGGCAACACTACATCCAAATCCAATTCATCCAAATGTGCAGCGAGTATGATAAGAAAGGCACGACCATCCGCCCAAGAGCTGGAGAAATCATTGAGCGCCAGTCCGTGTGGTTCGGTATATTGGCGTGCCCAGGACAGCAATGATTTCTCAACTCCATTGCTAGAATGACTCTTGACTAGATGCTGGCCATTGAACTCCAGTGCTATAAGCCAGATGAGGCCCAGTATAAGCTTGGGATTGCCACCGACTATGTCGTCACTGGATATATTCACCAACTTGACGCCATGCTGTTGTATCACCTGCAGCACTTTGTTCAAATTGTTTATGTGATGTACGCGCATTCGACCCTTTTCCGGTTTCTGCAAAGATTCGTAAGAGAAGAGATATATTAAACATTATATAAGATGTTTTTCTAGGGAGACTTAAAAATCTATTAGCAATTATGGGTGTGTGACCTAACTCCAATGAGATTTGTATCAAAAGGCGGTTTTTATCCTAAAATTGTTAGCTAAAAAAGAGTCATCATCAATTGCATAAACCAGTGATGTTAAAAAAAAAAGTAATTTTATGTTTCGTCGCTTTTTTAAAGACACTGGACTTTTGAATGAATGCTAAACCGCTTAGGATTCTAGCTCATAATTTGAAATTATGTAATAGAGATCAATTTCATCATAATGATGCAAACTCACAATGTTACGACGACATTGGTCTTATCAAGCGGATTTAAATATAGAGGGTTCGCTGGTACGGTCATGTCGTTGATGGTGATGATGAAGGTATAGAAAGAAAAATTAAAAAATAAGTGTGTTGAAGGAAGTAGGAAAACTATACTTCTCCTACAAGGGGTTATAGTGGCTTGTTACTTAAAAAAGGTTAAACTGATTACCATGTGTATGACTAAGAGGATATTGCGAAAAGAGTTAGATTGCATTTTTGCCCGCCCAGATGGAGCGACGAAGGGTGACTGTACGTGTGGGTTGCTAGGTTGTGGTTGACGTTTATTGTCAAGCAGTGGCGGTTGCATCAGAATCTTTTCGGACTTAGATCGATGTTAAAGTGAGCCCCACATCCGCGATGAACCGTTTATCGAAGTAGCATTACGCAGTAGGCTTTTGGTACTAACTCGGTACTATCGAGAGTTGGTAAGTCTCTTTTAAGTATGGGCATGTTGAGGACCATCAAGTGGCCAAATTTTTTGTTTGCGCCCTTTCTGTCATCCTTTCTTTATTCAATTGGAAATCCCGAAAAGTGTTCATAATTTGTATATGTTTAAGCTTCTTCGGATTGGTGTAGATATGTAGTGAACTTCATTGAAACCAGCTTTGATTTCTTTCTGTGTTTTGTCTCTCAAATAAAAGTTTTTTAGACCGTTCGAAGTTCACATAAGTTGATTGTAAAACTCTTCTATAAAAATGTTGGACTTGTCAAGAATAATCCTTTTTCAAAATGAACTTCCTATAATTACTGTACGCCTATGGAACGACCCCTTCAGTTCGATGAACAAGTATATCTTACTACCCGAGATTAAAACCGTAATCGTAACCGTAACCGTTAACCAAAACAACCGATTAAATTTTAAAACCGTAACCGTACCGTAAGCGAAATCAATTTTTTAGAAAAACCGATAACCTTTATATTTTTCGGAAATAACCGAATATAAACCGATGTATTTGTACCGGTACGGTTTCCTTTATTTTCTTTGCAAGCATGCATATTTTTCATGTTGATTATACATTCCGTTATTATGTAAAGCATTTTCATGTGCCTTGCACATCTACCACTTCTATTTTTTTATTTATAAAATTTTGATATTTTTTACGGATTCCAACTATTTCATGCTCTTCGGTTTTTTTATAGGAACCGGTACAACTGGTAAACCGAAACAAATATCGATGAATCGAAAAGAAACCCATATTATTGAAAAAAGAAAACCGAAATGAAACCGTTAACCGGATCAGTAGAACCGGTAGTACCGTAATCCTAACTGTATCAGAAATAAGTTTCGGTTTGAATTCCTGCTGACAATATTAACTAAACTATTATAAGCTACTTAATTGCTTTTATTAAGACGCGATCGAAGCATACTGCTTTAACTGCATCACACACACCATTACCTATCAATATTAAAACCAGTAGCACAATTTGAACGTGGTTTATTTAATCTTACTGGTTTCACATATCTCTGAGAACAAAATTGGCAACAATTTGTTATGCCACTAGTAGTCACTTACCAACTGTGTTTGCGTGAGGGTACTTAGAAGTGCCAACAAACGATGTCCATCTCGCAAGTCCAGAAACAAATCATTCACTGGCGTACACTGGGTCTTGATTAAATGTGAGTTGATCCATTTCGTAAATGTTTTCTTCTGTATATGCTGTCGTTCATCTGCAAAGTAAATAAAAAAATAGTTTACAGTTAGTTGCTTGTGTTACCCACAGAGCTTTAAGCCAAGTTCAAGTCAACCTCGTGCCATATCTGCCGACTGCAGTGGCAAATTGTAAGCCACAGCCATTTAGCCCCAATTCTTGTGGTCAAAACCTAAGCACGTCTAATGTGTTGTCAGGCTTTAAGAGTGTCTGACATGTCTAGCTGCAAATTGTGGGCCCAACCCGAAGTCAACTTAATGCTACGTCAAAGCGTTGCTAATGAACTGGACCGAAAACGTGCAAAATGGCTCAAAATCAATTAGCAAAGTCGCAACAGTTGCAGTTGCAGCAGTAGCACACAGTAATTGCTGCCCAATCCCCCCTGGGATCGGAGACTCTCTGTGTCATTTGTCAGTTTTGTGTGAAACCGCAGCGCAGTTCCCGAGCTGCGCACTTAAACAATTTGCATGAGTCGCTGCACTTGCATGTCTCCATATAGATATGACTTAGTTGCCGAGTTGAAGCCATGAATGATGGCGGTTTTTGACAGAGTTGTCGCCCACGCCACCGCCATTACTGTTATTGCTTTTTGAGAGTTGCAACGCGACCAAAAGAGACAATTAAATTAAGTGGTATGCGTGTAATTATTAATAATTCTCGCTTAAGTGATTTTTGTAAAGTTATATGTGATAATATTGCACTTTCATTTCGGTTTTGCTATGCAAATTGCAGGTGTGTCAAAGTGGCCGCAACAATGTTTGATAGATGCTATTAACGGAGCGTATGAGATACGTTGTTTTCGGTTTTTGTTGTGCAAATTGGAATCTCTGCATGTGCAGTGATGTTAAAGTTAAATTCACTCTCTACGGGCATTTTGTCTGTTTTTGTTGAGGAATTCCGAAAGTCTATGGATAATTTTTTTAAATGTCTCTTGTAAGTGTAGTACAGCACTGCAGTTTAACGGTATGAAAAGCATTTTTACTGTCTCCTTAAAGTGTTTTTAGTGCAGCAGTTTAACGAAATGAAAAGCAATTTACTGGTCATTTTCATTATGTTTTAGGGGTATTAAACTATGTGTTGTAATTTCAGCCATTTACTGTTGTATGCATTTAGTTATGGAAAATAAATCAATGAAATGGGAGCACTTTTTCTTTTGAGTCTGTTAGTCTGAACTTTGTCTCTGTTTTTCTTTCAGTAAATTCCGTGCAGTTTTTATGACAGTTTTGTATATAAAACATGTAACATGTAAGTTGTTTGCATCAAAATTTATGGTAACTTCAAAAACTTTCTGACGATATGACAGTACGAAGCTATATACTTTTTTTTTAAATATTGCCTAACAACAGGGCAATAAACTGTACATCATGTAATTCAGTAAACGGTAACCTGCCAATTTATATGTGTAACCATGTTAATTAAACGATTGAGACCCCATGAAAGTATACAAAAATGATCAGCACGATAAACGAAATCGATTAAGGTATATCCATTCATAGGATATGGAAATTTTACCTTAAGTTTCGTCTTATCATTGACTGGTCACATACCCAAGAAATTTGAAATACAACTTTTTTTAACCGTTTTAAATTCTTAATGTTCAGTTTTCGTTCTATTTCTTCTAAATAGAAATTTTACCAGCATAAAATTGGATAGCTCTCAGCGTAATCTATTTATATAAAAATGTATCCAAAATTGCGTATGTGGCCGATGTTACGAAAAACGGTTTATTGAAACGTAAATCGGGTTAATTCACTTCATCTATAAGATCTTGAAAAACTTTGATTTTGGTGTACAAAAAAATCGTTAAACTGCAAAAAATGGCACAAAATCTCAAAGTCAACAATTGTTTGTTTGGCAATGCCTACTACTGACAAGCCTGTGAATAGATAAGACAGCTGTAACCTGGACATAGTATGCCAAGAGCATGGGATGAAGTAAGAGGAGGAGGAACGGGAAGAAAAAGATAACGAGAGCTTAGAAGAATCAGAAGATGAACAAGAACCGAAGGAGAGTGAAGTTGAAGATGACAAGGAAGAAGAGGAGGAGGAAGATTAGAGGGAAGGGGAAAAGAAGATAGAGAAAGGGAACGGGAAGAAGAATATGATCTACATCGAGAAGGGCACGGCAGTTGGCGCGGAGCCCCCTAGTGCATGATATCTTTAGGTAAGCAGAGAAATCCAATACTTATTACTGTAAGATTATACTCCACTAAAAATTTCCACTAATATATCATTATGTGTGGTATTTTTGTGACCACACAACATTTCGACGTAGATTTCCACATAAAATATTCACTTTACTGGTGAAGGAGCTAAAAACCAACAGTAATTTTAAGCTGTAATCTGTTACTGTATGTGCAAGACCAATAGCGTATGAAGGGAAGAGAAAAGCTGCCCGATTGTGTATGTGACTGTGTGTCAAAAGTGAATTCTAATCGTTTGTGCAATTTGCAAGCATTTTATATTCGCGGTAGGCAAGGCTGGAATCCACCTTTAAGTAGCACCTCTGACTTTGAACATATCCACAAGTTCGTCAAAACAAGATAATTTACAAACGTATTAGCTTTTTATCCTAGGTTATGTAACTGAAGTAAATAAAGTAGCTGCATCAATTTCATAAGAATAATTTTTAATTAATGTAGTTTAACTTCATAATTCAATGCCATAATATGCCACAAATATGCCACAATATTTTATAAAATACTTTGCAAAACCAACAAAGCTTTATTTCAACTGAATCAATATTGAAAGTGTTTTCCTAGAAATACAATGCTTAAAGTAGCTTCAACAGCTTCTAAAAAGCAAGCGCCACAAGAAGAAGAAGCAGCATCAGAAGCGGCAGCGCCAACTCCAAAAACGACAGTAAAAACAACAACATTTGGAAGACATTGGGTAAGCAAATGACACACAAATTTATTTCCCCTTAAACAAAAACGACAAAGACATAATCAAAACCAAACAAAAACGAAAACTGCAATTTATGCAGTTAGGCTGAAAGCAAAGCAAAAGTGAGAGCTGCAAAGAGCTGAACAGCGAATTTCGAATACTCTCTTTACACTTTTTGGTTTTCTTCTTCTATCTTTTCAAAAACTATGGTCCGGTTAGTATCGATGATTTTGTTTGGAACTGTTGATAGATTGTAGTTTCTCAAGTAAGTATCAATAGTATAGAATCTCTTCGAACCGACTACTATCGGATCTTTTCGAACCGACTTCTATCGATGGTATCGAATCTGTTCGAATCAATAGTACTACCGACAGTATCGAATTGTTTTCCTGAAAATATCAAAAATATCGTACGACGCCGCTGTCAATGGTTTTGCAGCCCTATTGGTTAGCGCTATTTGCACTAAGGCTAAAAGTTCGTTTGATTTTGTTTGAAACAAGTTCAATTACAAAATTTAAAACTATGATTTTTCGAATGGATCGAGGACATTTTTTGACTTCATCGTTCTGTTAGAAATATTTGTAAGAGCTTTTGATATGTGTATTTTTTCTTGAGAAGTTTTTCAAAAGATTTGAAATGAAAATAATTTATTGCACAAAATCGCGAACGATGGGATACCCTGTACCATGTTTCCTATCAAAATCAAATTTTCTTATCGATGCGTTGAGTGGTATGGGCGCAATCAAGGCAACTGTATTGCGAGGAATAGGGGGTTAACTTGGCAAAAGATCAACTTTGTTTACTTTATAAGCCCAACATGAGTCTACGTAACAAATGTGCTGGAATATGTAATGTCGATGTAATTCAACAAACTTGATCTGCTTAAGGGAAATGCGACTCTTTTGGTGGAAATTCAGTGTCTCTAGCTCGAACGGACGTACATGGTTAGATCGACTCGATTATTGCTTCTGCTCTATTTTGCACATGGAACTTATAGTCTCAGGAGCTTCACCATGAGCTACCATTGTACAGGTTGCAATTAGGGCGAAACCTCTTCGATAATAACCCTGATTACGTTTGAAATCTCCTTAAGTAACCATCATCTGCGTAGAATTCGCATATAATTGTTTTTATCCGACTCATAGAGCAACCTAAGCAGTGAAAACCCACATAAATTGCCCAAGTCGATGTGAAACATTTCAGAAAATCAGCCCCCAGCGAAAAACTGGACGCAGTCTGACCGAAAACGAGCTGGCGTGCCAATTGTCGGCCCATCTGCCCTTAGCTAGTCTGTTATATTCAAAAATGTGTACTTTTTGTAAGTGTATACGAAAAAATTTGCGACAAATGATACGGAAAGTTTTGCCTGGAATGACTGGCTCTCCGACTGACTGCTGCCGATGCCGTTGCAATTGCAGTCATCATCATTAAAAACTTCGACTATTGTTGATGGCAGCAAATATTACTTAATTGTTAGGCTGCTGCAATATGGCAGTTGTAGCCAAGTTGTTGTAGTCAGCTTCAGGTGACATCTGTGCACTCTCCGCTCAATCAAAAGTTCATCGTAAATGCATGCGTGAACAGTCGATTCTAACTAACTTAAGCAAACAAAAAATGTCAAGAACGTTTGGCAAAACTTTAGTGAACTGCCGCAAGTCATCTTCTAATTAATTTGTATGTTCCTAGCTATTTACAAGAGAATCGAAATCCTGCAAAATTATAATGAGCAGGAAGAGTTTACACCATCAGACTGCATGACAAACTGAATGATTGACAGATTGCAACGTCCAAAGTCAGAAGCAATTTGGCCAACTTCGGCATCACCCATGCTTAACTTTTACAGTTCGTATCATTTATGGGTCACATTTGTAGCCAACTGACAACGGACAACTTCATGCAACAGTTTATTCGCTACGTCAGCAACGTCGCGACGTTCATGTCATCGCTGTAGTCATGACTTGTGGCCAGTTTTGGATGCTCTACCAAACGTTGTAAATTAATGTGGCAGTCAATCAATAATATAAGCTAATGTGAGTATGTGTGTGTGTATGTCACTCATTAAGTCATCGGTTCATGTAGAGAGCAATTAGGCTGCACGAACATGTGCCTTCATGTCGTCTTCTATATGGCAATTAAATTCACTATTGATATGTATACATATGCACATGTTTGCGGCTATGTGTGGTTAGTCCCTTATTTCTATCTAACTAACTGCACAGCACTTGACCTTCATTATTCATGGCGTGCCCAACCTTGAGGGAAAGTGCAAGCAGGTGAATCACTTAAAGTGCTTAGAAGAAGAATCATTTGATATAACTAATAGTGATTTAATATTTACTTATGCAAGGCATTGGTTTAGGTTAAGGTTAAGCGTAAGTTTGGTTAAGCAGAGAAGACCTTGATACCTTTACGTACGAAAACAGAGCCCACACACAGGGTTAAACTTATACAAATTTAAACTCAAACTTGATCTATTTTGGGGTAAAGTATACCAAATGCCAATAGCCAATAAGTTGCTCAAGCATTTCTTTGATTTTATTTCACTCTACACGCTAAAGGTATCTCGAAAACGGTTAAATTTGGCAACTAGAGGTCAAGATTAAAGAATATAATGTTTAATGTTAAATTTATTGTGCTTTATACAAAAACTGTAGCTTTATCTATTTTCTTATGATGGTATCTCTATCAATTAACACATTTTCTAAAAACTCAAGAAAATTGACTTCTAAGTTTCGTAAATCTTTTGAGAACCTTCTTACAGTTTCTATACTACGAGCCCTTTTTAAGACAGTAACTTAATAAAAACACAAAATTTTTCTTTAGTTGAGAGCGAAATCAGCCCATCAGAACTTACGAGAAATGCCTTTAAATATAATAAAAACCAAAAAATAAAATCAAACTTTATATATCATTCAAAATAAGAAATCAAGATTCTGAAGTTTAAATGATTGCATTCCTTCAAATAATGCAAATTTAACACTTAATATGACCGCTGCCCAGCTGCAGAAGGTTGTAAGAGATCGCATCTTTGGTCGTACTGTCGCACAATTCAGCCCTCACGAGGTCAACTCTGATCATTACCTTGTTGCATCCAAGGTTCGCATGCGGCTAAGCAAAGCGAAGAACGTGCAATCCATGGCGCAGCGAAAGCTGGACATCACAAAGCTGCAATCACAGCAGACTGCCGCAACCTTTCCGCTCAACTCTCTGAGCAGCTCACTCAAAACCTGATAGCGCCGAGGGACTTTGTAAACATATATCCCTCTCCCTGCGTACTACCGCGGAGAACGTTCTTGGTTTCCAACGCTCACTACCAAGGAACCAATGGTATGGTGAGAAGTGTCGCGAAGCCACTGCATTGAAGAACGCCGCATATATAAGGACCCTGCAGTCGGCTGCTAAGCGATAAGGAAGATGGATAGGCGCGATGTGCAGAAGCAGGAATGACGATAGGAAGTCCTTCCAAAAGTCAAGCGTCTGCCTGAAGGATCAAGTACCGAGCCGGCTTCCTGTAGAGATGTCATCTGGTAGTGGATGGACAGAGAGGTCGTGGAGGAAGGGTGTGGATATACCGCCGTCTAGTAATGACGAAGTCAATGTTGCAATTAAGTGACTTAAGAACAACAAAACTGCTGGCGACAATGAGTTGAAGCATGCCCGATGGTGTGTGCTAACTACTACTGTGTGAAAGAATATATATGTTTGCCAAAGAACTGATCGGACCGTATCAGTTTGGTCTTAGGCCTGGTAAGTCCACCATAGAGAAGATATTAATTGATCAGCTATCGGTGGGTATGGTGCTTTCTTCGAGTAGAGATATTCATCGGTTGCATTCTCAGATTGATGTTGATGGCGATCATGCGAAGAAAGTAGGCAAAATATAGGTAGTAGAGACCACTCCTGCCCGACGAAACTAACGCTTTATAAAACGATAATCGTAAGCGTTTATTCAAAAAATAAACGAACAGAAGGAAAGATACAGGTTTTCAAGTCAAATTCTTTGAGTGCTTTTAGAGAGTTCGAGGAGAATACGAAAAATGATTTGATATCTGTAATAATAGAGTGAATCCAGATTAAACCTAGATGCGAGACATCGACAAAACTTTGAAGTCAGATTTGCCCATTTATATGACATAACTTAACTTGAACGATAAAATGTAGATGACAGACACGAATCGTTACGTTAAAAAGCAATTTTTTTTTTTTACAAGCTCCTTCAAATTTATTCCTAGATGACAGCTGTAATAAACTTAGAACAAAACCTATATTATCTTTCACCCTTGACAAGTTACCATAAATGGAGGAAATATCCATCTAGTTTTCATGAATAAACTTGTAAGTCAAACAAGTTGCATTCACAAATCATTAAAAATAATGAATATCTATGCGTAATTGACAAACGACACATTGTAATTGATTGCTTCAGTAAAATAATTTAGTAAATGTCATATCATTTGAAGTTGCAATCATTTAAAACTGCCAATATGACAAAAGAGCAAAACAAACAATATCTTTTACAAAGAAACTGGCAGAATATCAATTGTATCAATTATTAAAAATAAAATTGAAAAATTGAAATATCATGACAAGAATCAAAATTCTGGCAATAACTCGTTACACAAATATTTTAGACATTGAAAAACGTTTAAATATCATGCTGAAAGCAGTAAAATACCAATTTATTGTTTTATAATTGAAGGCAATAAAATGTTACAGAAACGACAGCAACAACAAACAGCAGGCACTGTGTGGGCGTTACGGGTGTGAAAAATCATGAAAAGGGGGCTTACTGTCAGAGATGTGGGCCTAAGGGGCATTTATTTCATTGTCAGTATGAAAGAACGAAAATTTAAATAATATATACACAAAGGTATTGAACGGAATGACATCAGTGTGTCAGTTGTTCATTCAGTCAAACTGAGCACAATTCAATTCAATTGAATTCAAGTCATCTTAAATAATATGGGTATGGCAAATTTGTTATAGTCGCAGTTTGTTTGATATTCAATTTGCAATAAATAACTGCTCAAATTTAAATTGGCAAAAAATAAAAAATATGAATTGCAAATTTGGAACACTAGTTATTTGTTGGGTTTGTTTGAAGGTCGTTTCGTTCATTAGACACATTTTTTTTATAGAAGTTATGAAACAGAAGTATTATATTCTATGAACAGCGAAGTCATTTATAGGTTACTGTCGCATAATAATAGATCGACGTTATTTGTTTCAGTTGTCCCATATATAGCCACATTTTGAAATATCATCCATAATAATGTATTTTTCCCTATTACTATAAATCAGTGATCTGCAGCAAGAGAGGCGTTGGCAGCACTTAACTCGCTGCAATAGTATTTGTGTAGCTGTTGTATATGTTGTGATCACTCCCAAATAAAGGGCTTGCTGCGTCGGGATCGATTGTGCAGAACAACCCTTCTATTCATCGTACAACCTTACACATTGCATCTGAATTACAAGATAAGCATCGTCTGCCGACCTCCTTCTTTTGGGGTCAGAAATTTTCATTCTGAGGAGGGTTGTGTCCACGCATGTTATTTAATAGCCGAGAAACACTTGTGCAAAAGCATCTGCTTGTGTATGTATTGCTTGACATTTTCAGCTAAGTATATGAGAGTGTTTATACACTTTTGTTTTTGTGCGCGCAGTATAATTTGATTTAAGGATTGGTTTTTTTACACGCCAGATTCGCAAAATAAAATGACGAAACACAGCTAAAAGAGCACCCGACTCACAGATCAGAACACACGAATCATGCCATCCGAATCATGCCACCCGAATCATGCCACCAGAATCAGGCAACCCAAATCAGGCCAGCAGAATCAAGCCAGGCGAAAATCCAGGTCACCTTTCACCTTGCAGCATGCAACATTTAGTTAATTTCTAACATTTACAGCCCTGCTAGATAATCGATGTTAAACTCTACCAATATAGCAAAGTTGCAGTCTCAATTTTTAAGGTCAAAGCTACGGTAATATCCACAAAAAATATATTATCAATAAAAAATGTTCTCTCACATATCTGCTCTTGTCATTAAAATTGTGGATGGGTGAAACACATCGTATTCCAAGTACAAGCCGTGATGGTAGAACTTGAGATAACTTAGTCGCCTTTCAAGAATGCCACATTACTGCAAGTCATGATTCACCTATAAGAGGTTATACATTACGCAAGATTTAAAAGTTTGAGAGCACGAGCACAATATGCCTCTTTCGTGCTTCGAAAAAAGTCAGAAACGAATATCAATAGAAAATATCTCAAAATACAATATTCCACATCTATCGAATTTCTCACATTTGATACTCAAAATATAAGAATTTAATTGATTGTTTGAAAGTGTTAGTCGTTTTCACACGCCTTCAACAACATTGTTTCAATATAGAGGTGGCTCTAAAGACCAGCCCGCAGCACGTCCCTCATCTCGTAACGGAAGACCATTTGTTATGTGTTCATACGCTTCCCAGCTGGAGTACCAAGTATAAATAATAGTAATAATAAGAGAAATGAAAACAAAAACTTGCATGTAAACAAAATAACAAACGGGTTGTTTATTATTGGACGCCCGTTTGGCATGTGTCTTCATGTTGCGGGTTAACGCCAGCTACACACACACACACACACACACACACATACACAGATACACACACACACACATACACAGATACACACACACACATACACAGATACGTGCACTCACAAACAACCGCAATGCCAATAAGCAAATATTTATATTTTCCTCATATACATTGGTTTATAAATGTGCATGTGTGTGTGTGTGTGTGTGTGTGTGTGTGTGTGTGTGTGTGTGTGTGTGTGTGCGTAACTGTATGTGTGTCACGCACAATTTTATAGCAACAACAAAAACGAAACCACAAGAAAAATCGAATTGAAGGGGTTAAGGAACTTTATATTGCTTTGAAATTGATAAGCGCCTACATAGAAGCTTATCAGCCTTATGATTTTAATGACTCTCCGGCTATGGAGCAGCAAGCCAATGTGTTCCGATTCGTTACCTACAACAAAAACAACAACAGACACGTACCAAATTTAAATATGGAGCGTAAAATGTGGCGTACATAATATTACTTTGCTTGTGGCTTATGACTAGATTGTGAGCTTATTTCGTGTAGAAAAAGAAGAAATGATAGAACAGTAGATGGAAAACACTTCGAATGCGAAAGATTTAGAGAAGTTTGTCCCATTCCTAGCACTCAGACAGCCTTGGAAGTAATGTGAGAGAAAGGATAGTTGAAATGAGAGAATGAGTCTAAAAACAGAGTTGTCCTATAAACCTCTATATATATATATCCCTATTGGCACAATCTTCCCGATTCCCGTAGGAAGTCGTGTAGACTGCGTAAGGGTAGAGTATACACCTCGCACATGCTGAGTGTATCACTTCAATCGTGTTAAGTCTCGTCTTACATTCTCTGACCATGATCGACGTCGTGTGAGGATTCTCGAGAGATCTAAGCGCGGGCTGACTGTCACTACAGATCTCTGCACTTACCCAATGCAGCTTTTTTTCATGGATCCAGTACGTGGCACCCACAATTGCCGTCGGTTTTTCAAACGATGATCTACGCAAACTATCTGTCGCTCATTAATAGCTTGAATTTTCATCGAAATAGTAACGATTACCAGTCCCATCTTTAGTTTTGGAACCGTCTTTCAGAAGTAGACAGTAGTGTTCTCCCTTAGTAAGAACCCTGGATCGCTACAGGACTCTCTTGGTGGACCCAACATATTGTATCTGCGGCCAAACTTTATATTTGGTATATCGAGAAAAGCGGCAACTTTTCTTAGCTTGCTATTAGGCTATTAGTGTGTAGTTACGTAGTTTGAGTACTTTTAAAGTCTACAGTTAGTATGACGAACAATACCTTAGACAGCCAAAAACAAATACTATTTTTTTTTCTAGGAGTACTGAATTGTTTGAGCAGCTCTTACATCATCGTTGCTATGGGCAACTAAAACCGTTAGGTTACTCTCTCTGCCATTTTCAGCAACTCCGTTATAATTATTTTATTCTTCTTTACAATGACTCAGTTGAATTTCGGAGTTAATGTTTTTCTCATAATTACAACTTTGGCATACAAATCACGGCCCAGTTTTGATTGCTTTGGTCACCTTTTCAGTGACCAAATGGGAAATGCATTCACTTTAAGTTTGAAATTCTATTCGTTAGCTCAAATGTTTGTTGGCATATTATTTTTAGGTGTATCTTTCTTTATCATGTTTATTGCTTTTCAGTTCGATTACTGGTACTTTTGTGTTGCTACGTGACTCTTTCAACATTTTGCGGCATGTGACACGCATGCCAATTGACAGTTGGCTTACTTTTAATTTTCCAAGCTTATTTTTATCATATTATGCATTTTGTGATGGTAAGTTTGAGTTTACAAAAGTTTCTTATATAGTTTGTTGTTTTTGCCAACTGGCAGCAAGGAAATTGGCTCAGTCCCTTCTTTTGCATATTTGTTAACTTGGAATGCCTTTCGGCTGCTGTCTTTAAAAATATTTTCTCTTTTTGCAATCGATTGGCAAAAGTTTTGCAGAGTAAGTTGTGTTTGGATTCTCCGGCTGTAAAATTGGCATTTACAAATTGTCAAAACTTGGAGAGCTGTCTACTTAGTTTGTGTTTGGTCATAAAGTATAATCATAAAGTATTTTTATATAACTTGAACAATGACGTAACTTAGGCGAGGTAGCTAGTTACACTATTTCAAAAGTAATACATAAACTTTACGTTATCGAGCCATATGCGAAGCTGTAAGCCGATAATAACCAATTTATTTTGTTTTTAAAAACTACAACGCACTAACTGCTATTATTATGCAGTGTACGTTTTTCCATTAAAGCTTAGAATCTCTTAACAAAAGCCTATCGAAATTCATAGTCTTAAAGTTCAGTTAAAGTGCTTTCGTCTATTTCTAAATGTATTAACAGTTTATCGATATCAAGCAAACGTTATGTAAGAGTGTTGATCAAATCTTACTTATAGGCAGGGGTCGTCAGAGTAATCAGAGAAGAAGTAGACAGATATTCAAACTACGCCAAATCCTGGGAAAGACCCACGAACACCAAATCGACACCCACCATCTCTTTATCGATTATAGAACAGCATTTGATACTACTTGAGGGAAAGCGTATATGCCGCGCTGTCTCACTTTGAAATCCCTGCAAAGTTGGTGCGAGTATGCAGATTGAAGTTGAGCAAAACTTGCAACTCCGTTAAGGTAGGAATGAACTAATGTAGCGAAAGACCGGAGTAAATAGGAAGGAGACTTTGTTCTATAAGTGTGTCCAAAACTATACTTTTGATAGTAGATAGTCGTAGATTTTGTCAACATTGGAATCACCGTCACGATAAAAAACGATGTCAGCATGGAGATCAAGCGGAGAATCACTTTTGCCAATATACTTTTGTATGTTACTCTGGACTCAGTAGGAAAATCAATCTTTGCTGCCGAGACACCGCTTCACCAAAGGGCAACTTTAAAGCCCTTCAGTAATAATCATAAAACCCACCAAGGGCTTTAAAAAGCATATGCAGCCCATGTTGTTTTTGAGTTACAACAACAAAAATAACAGTTTTCCAATATTAAGAAACAATTTTACCAAAAAACTTGCTGCATGCAAATTTCAAGCGGTGTTTCGTCTATGCCCTCCAATGTTTTACTCTATGGACGCCATGCAAATATTCAAATCAAATGACGCAAAAATGTCGGAAGCCATAACCGACAGTGCCCCAAAGTGTTGACCATAACTGTTGGCCGCAGTGCAAAAATGAGTTGCATGTTCGAAAAAAAAAAACAGCAAAAACGAATTAAAACTTCCGTTGCAAGCTGAATGCGGGGGCAGCTAAAGTGCCGCATCAAACAATGCAACGGGGGCTTTGCTTAGATGCCGGAGTCTGTCAGACAGACCAAGTGTCAGAGCGAGGCCAACGTCATTGAAGCCCCATGTGGGCAGTTCGTTGTGGAGTCTACTGTTGTTGTTGTTGTAGTTGTTAGTGTTGTTGGTCCCCCGCGTTTTGGCCTTAGTTTGATAAGCCGTTCGTAGCAACAACTGGAGTCAGTTCGTCAGCAGCTGCGCATGTGCAACTGCGTCCAAATCCCAAAGATACTTCAAGCCAATGTTGTTCTTTTTTGACATGCTGGCGGTGCATAACTGAAGAATTGTTGTTGTTGTTGGTTGCAATGTTGATGAAACAGGTTTTTTTTATTATATATTTTTGTCTATATGGCTTTTCTCGTGGCATTACAAATTCAAACATCGGATTCTAATTTATGCGGGCCAATGCTGAATTCTGGTTAAATATTTATTTGAATCATGCATATAATTTTTTTGAAGAATTTTTTATATGGCTGTCTTTGGCTTAAACGTGTTACTTTATATGGTTATATGCAGTTAAACAATAATACTAACTGGTTATTTATGAAGTTTCCTAATGAAAAGCAAATAATGCTTAAGATTAGCGCCATGTGATAGAAGATGTGGGAAAAATGCATTTAGGAAACGAAAATGGAAAATTTTAAATTGAAAATTATTGTTGTTTAACGCTTTTCAAGACGAAGTTGATGATGACCCATCGGGGTAGAGGTTAAATCGCCGCCGCTTTGAACAGTAGTTCTTTGTTTAGAAGCATTGATCAACGGCATGAGGTAGTTAAAGTTTTTTCTGAAAAAAAGCCACTTAGTGGTTACTTTTCTAGATTTAAAATTTTGGCAACTTCTAAATGTATTATAACTTTAGTGTACAACATTACATTAACATAGAATAATTTATGTAGGATCCTAAAGACGCAAAGGATCTATATATACTATATATCAATACGATAAGCAAAAATTCAGTGTGGTACCGATTCCATCGCAGTAACGCAACGTTTTTAGCTAAAACCTTTACCATTCCAAAGATAAAATGTGTGCGCTTTGCAGAATATAAATATAAATTGCATCTGAATAAGTCGCGTTTTAGTCAGGGAAACATGAAAAATTAAACTGTTTGCTTTCAGCTGCGAAACACAAAGTGTATATAGGATTTTTCATATTAATTTTGATTGCGAATGTGTCAATCGTCATTTTGAATATATTCATACTGAAATTACAACATAATTACTCTTTCGTTAAGAGAATACTTATTTACTTTTCATGGTATTCAACTATAACAGTATTATTCATCCTTGATTTATCAATTCTGTTTCTCGTTTTTTTGGGCCATAGAGACATCAAATTGTTGTAGGTAACAGTTCTTTTCCAAGATACTTAAACCAAATATGTAGATGTATATAACACTATACAAAAAATTTTATTTCAATGAAAGTCTTATGAAATGGCATAAGGTATGCCGTTTAATTTGGAGGCGCTGATCTCGAATCCGAAAAGATTTTCTAGCACCGCTTTCAAATTATCGCTATTTCAAAAAATTCGAAATTTCGGGAGTTGCTCGAAAACCTTACTACCGTTCGATGGGAACTGTAATTCGATTGGAAGGTAATTAAATATCGGTGAAATGTGTTTTGGAAGATTTTTATGTATCTTTATTCGATTGCGAGTTACAATGCTCAAATATTTTTTGAAAATTAAATTTTTTTGTTTTTTGAATTTATTGCCCTGTTATCCCCAACTGTGTGAGTTTCAGTGAAGCGACACTTAAACACCTTTAATTCACGTTACATTTCGTATCGCTTGGCTATACAATTGCCATAATTCGAAAATCCTAATTGATTTTGCCGGATTTGAAATCAGCGACTCTAGATTTACCGGAAAACGAATGTTTTAGTTATGGGCGTTTTTATACCCTGTACACAAAGTGTAAAAGTCCATATGTTCCATGGACAAAAATGGTCAATAGTCGAGTCGATATAGACATGTCCCTCTGTCCGTCAAAAATGATCGAAATCGGATAAATACATTTGAAGTTATAGTCAAAAATCCACCTTTTTTCAATAGGTTTTTCAATGCCACCACTTCCCAATAGGAAAACTTGTCGATTGGAACTTGGGGACATAAAAGGGTACAGGGTATTCCACTGTCGACCACCGTCGACATCAAATTTTTGTTATTGCATAGAGTAGAGAGTATTGTACTTGTCTAAGAGACGCATTATATGAAAATATCCTAACTTTAGCTTAAAGATAGAAACGAAATTCAGAAATTTGTTAAATTATTATTATAGATACTTAGTCAGCGGAGCTTAAGGCACACTGGCGCCACCAAACGTAGGTAGGTTTTTCTTGCTCGGTCGCTTTTTATGTATCGGTTATCTATTGAATATTTATTAAAGTATTTAGTCATATCTTAGACGACGACCCACTCCCAGATACTTTACGCCTTATTATGTTTTGGTTGCGGTGTTTTTTGCTGTTTTTGTTGTTGCTGCTGCTGTGGTTATTTTCACCAGCTGATTATAAAATCACTTCGCCGAATTGCTGACAAAAAAAAAACTTGTAGTTGCTGCTTGAAATTTTACGCATTCATTAATGTTACGGATAATTGCGTTTACTTATCGAATTCATTCATTCATTCATACATTAATTGCTAAGTCAAGCAATAATAACGACGACTTGGACAACAACAACAAGGTTGCCAACCATATTGGCAAATAACTACAACAAACAAACAACCAATGACCATTATGTGAAGAGCTGTGATGACAGTCAGCGATTAACTTTAACCATAAACAGGTTCTACTTCATTGGCGCACTTATGTTGCGGTTCTGCAAAATGCCGCGCTATACAGCCAAGAAAAAATGTTGGTAATATAACAAGGCATTAAATCTCTACTACTCTATATATGTGCTAATCAAAGGCGTTAACAAATAAATTGCAGCTACTAAAGACTTGGTCTAAATAATATGCTACCATTATTTGCCTTTGGTTTCTCTGCTGATTACTTCCCAATGGAGCTGCTAAATTGCAAGTCCAGCTAAAATCTGCCTTTGGGGAGCTAATAAGCTAACAAATTTTAAGCATAGTCCTACTACTACTTACTTACTACTTACTACCAATACTTTTGGGTGTGCCGAACTAAGCGTTTGCGGTCTGTAGTACTCTCGGGCCTTATTAAAACTTACTTAGCCCAAAAAGCACTTCTGTGGCCAGTCACATTTTACTGACTCACTGTCTCAACGCTGCTCGAAGGAATACCAGCTGGTAAGGCTTTGCATTTTTTCACGCTGCTCATACCACCAAAAAAACAAAACGATTTTCTTTTTCGACTTTATTTGTGTGTTTTTCTTTCATATCATTTGCTTTCCCTTTGAGAATTCGCAATTTTTACGAACCTCCATACAATTCGCCACTAATTGATAGCGTTTTAAGACTGTGGCCTGGACTTTCCTTAGTTGGTCCCATTTTATTTCGCGGCCAAGCGTGAGAATTGCGGAAGCATCATGTGTTATTAATTTATATAGCAATGTTTGTTTGCGCCCCAACGAACTTCACTTGAAGACTGTGAAGATACTTATGTGAATGTTAGTATACTTTATGTATGTATTTAATTCCTTGCAATTAACTTTATTCATGTGTCTGTGCTACCAGATGCAGCATCCTATAGTAGAATCGAGTAAATTATATAGTCTGTTTAAGCTGAGCTATTTCAAGTTTTATGATAGTTGGTCAGTTGGCAACTGCATCTGTGTTCATGGATAAAGCATTGCATGGTAGTATAGAGTACCGCAAATCTTTCTGGTGAAGTTCGGCTGAAGTTTTCAGATTCACGTATTTTATTTAAACTAAATAAATTCATTTTGAAATTATTGTGCGTCGTATTGCAAAAATTTTGTTTGGTCTTCGTGTTTAGCACTAAAATTTTAAACATTCAGCCAAACTTCATTGTTGCTTTCAATTACCGGATATCCGTTTTTGAAGCGCTTCAAATAGTTTAAAACAAAAAAACTTGTAATGCTGTAAAGTAAAGCTACTTTTTTTTGTTTGCTGTTTACTCAGAATGGTCAATTTTGAATATATAAACTGAAGGACGTTCAGGATTGCTATAAATTCTCAGTGGCAGGTACTGGTAGGGGCCACGTAATCGAGGGCCATGACGCTGACATACTGGCAAAGACAAACCAGGTATGAAACGGCTATCGAGTACCACTTCAAGCAGAGTTTTAACACTATCATCAGTAACAAACAAGCCTCGACAACGCTGGAGGCGAATCATTCTATGGAAAGGTACACTATGGTTGGGTATACGGATGAGCCATTGACGAATGATTGCACAGGAATAGGAGTAGCAGGACCGCGGACTCGCCTGTCAGAATATATGAGCGTTCATACCAGCGTCTTTTAGGCTGAAGTTTGCCCCATAGGGCGCTGTGCAGATATAAAGGAACTACCAGAATAGGGAAATAGCGATAATATCGGATTGTCAAGCCGCCTTAAGAGCGCCTGCATAAACTAGATTTAACTTCAAGCTGGTTCGGGAAACCCGAGTCATCCGCTGGCTAAGGGAGGCGATGAAGGGGCAGACCATGTCTCCGTTGGAAGGACCAGGTAGAGAGTACACTAGCTGGCTGTGGTATTTAAAATTGGAAAAGGCTCGCGCAAAGCCCGAGACAGGTTTACATAAGGCCGTAACCCGGTAACGGGTTGTTATGGCCAGTTAAGTAAGTAAGTTATTACTCTGCTGGCTAGGCGTGTGGATGAAGAAGCTCCTGCGAGAAAGGTCTTCAATGCGGTTGTCGAAGGGAGACGACGAAGGGGAAGACCATGGCTCCGGTGGAAGAACCAGTTAGAGAGTTCAATATCTCCCTTTCGTAACTCCAATTGGAGATGGCGCGCGCAAAGCAGAGACGCCTTGAGAGGAGCTTTACATGAAGCAGTAACCCGGTAACGGGTTGTTATCCTCAGCCATTAAGAAGAAGTCGAAACAAACTTTCACTCAGATGGGTTCCTGGTCACCCAACATTACCGGCAATTAACTTGCGAACGGACTGGCAAGAACGGCGCTGTGAACTCCATGATAGGGCCAGAGCCCTTTTGTGGCATTGGAAAACATACCAGTAAGCAGCTGCTAAGAAAAGAGAAAAAGGCAAGACGTGCCACGAACTGGATAGATATTCCGGGCCTCAGACAGGACAAGCTATTCCTCGACTCCTATAGCTTACATAGGTTAAAGAAAATATCACAACTATCGAAGAATTCTGCTAGGACAGGTCTGGATACTGTAGGACGAGGCGACACTTAAACAAGCTGGGTATCACAAGCTCCAGTACCTGCAGGTTCTGTGAACTTGTGAGGAGCAATTCTCGCTGCACATACTAGCTGAGTGTGATGGCCCAGCGAAGAGAAGGAAGTCCCTCCTGGGGGGTAGAACCCTCCCATATAATGCATTTTATCGCAGAGATAGGATTGCCAGGAGAGCTGTGTCATTCGTGTTGGAACTTTGACTTGTTTTCTTTTTATTATTCACTTATATCACACAAATAACTATTGTAAAACCTTTATATGAGTACTTATATCGATTTGAGACTGCAGTAACCAAAGATTCACAAGTAAAAATTCCCTATCCCTAGTCGCTAAAAAAACTGCAACCCATTCGACAAAGTGACAAATTTATACCAAGCTTTTTATGAGTAATATCATTTTCCACTTTTCCTACAGGTGAACCACAGGGGCTTAATTGTGATGGAGACATAAGGGTTAAGCTCTTAAACTCTTCAAAATAGTATCAACAACTGGAGCATTTCCTCTTCGTTGTCCTTTCACTCACTTTACTCAATATTGTTTAAAATGCTCGACAAGTTTGCTCACAATCAGCTCAACCGCTTACAAATGCCACTCGAACGTGACAAACTATAAGATATTTCTTGTTATCTCTACGATATTGTATAAGCGCATCAGCAAATAGACAACAACGTGTTGTAAGAGTACATATTGAAAAATTGTCAATAGCATTAATATTAAACAGCCAATCTCGCCCACATCGTCAATTTACTTCAGCCATCAACGTGGTCAGATCCAATATCTAATTAGAAAGTTTGCACTTAGTTAGCACCAACCTATAAGGTAAATTGAAAAGCCAAACAACCTGGCCAAGTTAACACTCCAAACACTGGCAACTGCCAAAGTCAACAATAACATTGCGAGTGAAATGTTTACAACTCACTTGACCATAAACTTCAAGTAGTTTTGCGCTAATAATAAAGCATCCAAATGAAAGTGAATAATCGCATTGAAGCATTACAAATCATCGAATGCCGACGCTGATCGTTTACCATTTTGACATATAAGATACTTTTGTATCTGTATGCAGTTGCAGTTGGAGTTCAAGTTCGAGTTGTCGTTGTAGTTGAAACTTCAGTTGTAGCTTGACGGAGCCGCAGCCGGAGCCGGCGCATTGCCCTTTCTCTTTTTGTATTTCTTGGCTTCGATTCGGTTCTTTACTTGCAATATGCACGCCACATCGATCAATGTGACTGATAAGTCAGTTTGAGTTATGAATCGAAAAAAAACGTGTGTGTCTTTTGGGGGAGTGCGAGTTCAGGCTGGGATTGATTGAGTAAGTAACCAAATAATGGAAGAGCTGATTGACTGACTGGCTGATTTCCGTTTTAATATCAGCGAGAAGACACAAATAAGCTGCTCTTCTTTATTTAACAGCTGTAAGTTAATTATCTCTGGACTTACAAAAATTGCATAGGCGTTAAAAAATGAAGAAAACAGAAGGAATTGTTGATGATGACTAAACACAAAAACAGCCATATATCACTTAAAAAATAAAGTGGTTCGTCGTTCCTTGGAGTCGACAAATCAATTAATATCAGACGGCTCTCATATGAAGGAAGGTTACAACTTTCGGTCGTATTCTAAGATAGGGCGGACATGAATAGCCTTTTAGTGACATAAGGATCCAAGAAGTCTTTTGACCTCCTCTTTATGAATCCAAGAAGAGATTTCACTCTTTTGACCATTACATAGATATGCTAATTGAATATAAGCTTAACATCTAGCGGAATTCCCAGGTCTTTGAAAAAATCGACACTGCTAAGAGGGGAGCTACCAAGATTATAATGGTAATGAGTGCTAATGCTTCGTGAAAAACTAATTAATTTGCATTTATCAGAGTTGAGCTTAAGATGATTAACACCACTCAAAGGAATTATTTAGATCGCACTGAAGATTACTCGGCCGAAAACTCCAGAATATTCGTATTTATTGATCACCCTTCAATAAAGGCGAGATTTGTGATTGTATTGAACCAATGCTCAATAATAATATTAAATAATATTTATAATTTTGGACAATATTGAAAAAGTGGAGCGTAAACACAGGCTCTTTGACAATCATTGCCTTCCAAAATTCGTCTTATCTGCCGCTTAATGACTACTTAATATAACGACAGATTGTACTGGGTTGCATAACTAACATGACAAATCTCGTCATTGAACGTTAGAACTACGTTAGCTTATAAAACAAATAAATTTTTAATGTTCATTATAAGCTTTTTCATTTTTCATTTGCATATGCAAATCATTATGATTTTTAGCTAATTCAATTTAGTTGGCCTCATGTTTTATGATGACCTTGAGCTAGGAAACAAGACATTCTAAATTTCCAGTGTATATATTGAATTGTTATTTGGTTAACCCTATTGCACTGAGCACTCTTGAGCTTTCAACTATCAAATGTCCTAGGTTAGGTGTTGGAAAAGGTTCGTGATTGGGATGGGTTAACCTTCTCTGATGAGCGAGCACAGAGCACGAACTATTATTTGAACCGAGATTCGAATAATTTTGAAAAAATGTATGGAAATCCCTAAATATACTAAGATGCACATTCGTACAGAGAATCTGGAGAACTGTTTTCGTTTGTTAAAGCGTTTCCTTTTATGACTTTTTGACCAAGATTTTAATCTTTAAGCAGCTAGGTGAACTTTATCTCGTTTAGTTTTTCATTCCTCAGTTCTATCAGCGCCGTACTATGCAATGTCTAACGAGCTTCTTATTTCGAAGCATGTGGTGAGTAAAAAGTGTCAAAGTAAGTAGGTTTTACTCATATGACTTTAGAGATTGTGAAATTAGGTCTTTACGTGCCATGTTATTCCCTACTTGAAAACAACAACATAAAGTTTATCATGATCGCTACAACACTTTTAGCTAGTCTCTTGCCAAGTAGTCACTACTTGAAACTCATGTTTAACTTCTTGATAAAATGGTATACCCTTGTCATATGGTAGGGCAAACTCGTACCTCATACAACACACCCAACTGTTTAGTTCAGTTAAATTATAGTCATCAATAAGACAGGCCAGGCTCGTGCCCCCATTTCTTTTTCTTTGCTCTTTTTATGTTTTGTTTTGTGAGCTTTCTTTGCACAAATTCCAGTGCGGTCCCAAGCTATGCCAACTGCAGCTCTATAGTTGGTATGATGTGGTGTGGTGTGGTCGCCAATGGTGTGAGGCTTGGGCAACCACATGTTGCACACTCGCAGGCACACATATATATACTTTTGCGTGTGTTTGTGAGTAACCGACTAACTGTCGGCTTTAGAACCAACAGACACGCGGCCTGAGCTCATTTGGTTAAGCATTTAATGAGCAGACAAACAGCGGGCGTGGTTCAATTGCCGGCGCTCTATAACCGAAGCGGTTTCAGTTTATAAACATTAATGCTATAGATACATTCTATCGTGTAACCCGCTATATAGTATCTATGTGTGTGTCTGCTGCTGTTGTTGTTAGTTATTTGAGAGTGGGGTTTGGGTAATTGAGACTCGATTTAAATTGAACCACAGCAATTTGTGTAGTGCTCAAACAGCGCCATTCACGATTTGTGTGTGTGGGTTCGACTACCATTAACAAAAGCATTTCTATAGATCTTTGTCTGAAGTAAGTTTGGCTGTCTCTGGTTTGTCTGGCATGGTATGGCGATCCAACAAGCGACCAGCTGAATTTGCATCTGGTCACATGTGGCTAGGTCTGAATGTGGAGCAACGCCGCCGCAACGTCACATATGTGAAAAATGTTGACGCCCATAAAAAAATTACTCATGATACATGTTACAAGTTGTAATTTGCTGGAGTTGTTGTTCCTTTAATGGGGTTCCATTTGGTATACAGCATAGATTGTAATTGGATTTCTTGCTACCAGTTCATAAATTGGAATTTGTCTTGTATAAATGGTGGCTCATTTCTTAAAAATGCCAGCGATATATTTTTGAGAATTGCATTTTAAATAACAATATGGGAGTAACTATAGCCTAAAGCCTTTATCTTCCGTTGAAGAAACTCGTACGTCATTAATAAGTGTGTCATAAATTATGATTGCTTATTGTTGGAAATTATGGGATTATTAAAGGTTTAACTGCTATTTTTGGAAATATTCGTATGTAAATTATGGTAGGCTTATTTATTTCGCTTAATATCTTGAGGGTTATTAGGTGTGAAAGTATCCATTATAAGAAATGTATACATGTGTTGTAAACTTAAGCCTTAATATTGCCGAAATGCCCAAAGCGGTCCATACACACAGCAATCGGTTGACCAACCCACAGTGTAAAATCAAAATATATTGATTTTCTTACTATCGAAATGTACCGTGTTTGGGCAATCGATTGTTGTGTGTGCAGCATCAAAGTGCATTGAATTTGAATTGAATCCTTGTAACGGACATTGAGTCGACTTGCTGAAAAGCAACCATTCCCAAGAGAGTGCTTATGCATATTATATGGTGCGTATTTTTTTTATCTTTTCCTTTCTCAATTTTGCATACGAGTGAGTCGAGCTGACAGAAACAGCAACACAAGCAGACTCACACAGGGCTGCATAATGAAATTCAGTGAAGAACTATCGAAATATTAGTCGATATCACATTTCTGCAAAATCGCGAGAACTGTTCGCATCAACGTGAAACAAAAAAAAAAATTGTGGACAGATACGTAAATCGTGCGAATCAGATTTCCAATCTATTCTGAGAATCCTTATATTTGCTTTATGGCACAGAAAAATAACTTTCAAGATGGTAAATATATCCGAAAAAGAATCTCTGCCATATATTATTAAGTTGTATAAGAGAAAACCTTTAACTTTGAAAGTTTGTTTATGTTGTGGTTTTTTTCTTTTTTATTTAACTTAAAATATTTTGCTCACCAATTAAAATCGCTGGTTCCATTTCGTTGACTTATTCGAAATAATCCAATAGTCTTATTTAAATAATCCAATAGTCGTTTCGTTAAAATTGATTATTATTGTTTTTACATAAAAATTATATCGTTGAATCACATAGAACACAATTGCATTTATAGTAAGCTATTTATGCATTTTCTTTTTAAGATTTTCACACAAATTTACACACGCTTAGCTTTTAAAGCAAGTAAACAAAACTTGTATTAATAAAATATTTTTGATAACAGCGCCAATTCTCTTTTAATTAAAAAAATTGAACATAAATCAGTAAAAACACATTTACACACATTAAAAAATTTTATCTGAAACAAGTAAATGAAACGGCGGCTACAGTCGAAACATGCCGACTATAATACACCCTGTGCCAGTTTTAGTCTGATTTTTACGTCTTTTGAAACGTGAAATATCATTTAGTCGGTTGTATAATTTCTTTATTTAACTACACTTTCCATATTGCAAGGTTCGAGTTTAAACAGTGAAAATGAAACAATAATATTTTCTTTTTGTAAATTTAAGTATGTCTACATTCGTCTACATACAGATTTTGGTGAGTATAGCTTTTTCGCTAATCGACTCACAAATATTTTGGATTTAATGGAGCCTATAGGCGTAACAGTTTCGGTTTTGGTCATTTTTGACCCCCCCTGAGCTCAGAACAGACGGACAAGCAGATACTCGGACTTGGCTAAGTAGATTTTTTTTGTTGTGCTGATCACTTGTGGAAGAAATCCTTTCCTATTTTATTGCTCTTACTTTTGGTGCAGGGTATACAAAAGTTATCTTATGCTTCTTGCTCTTTCACTTTCTCACAATTCGTTTTGTAATACTTTCGCATAATTATTGAAAAACAAACAGAGAATCTAATTTTGACACCTGTTTTGTGGTTTTGTATTTGCTTTTTTCTCATTCCTCTTCGAAACATTTTTCTCATCAGCTTTTGCGCATGCGCGCCGTGCAGCAAAACAGAATAAACAACAAACAAAGTGAAATAAATAAACAAACAGAAACGAAAAAGTGCAAGCTAGAGTGAGATAGCCTATGAGACAAACTACCGTTAAGCTGCACAATCACAACATTTTGATTTTTAATGAGTTTTCATTGTTTGTTTTGTTTCTTTGTTGTTGTTTACATTGTTGCTTGTTGCATTTGTTGAGTTATTTTAACATGCTCTTTAGCTGTCGCTTGTTTATTTTGTTTCTCATATTATCAGCACGCATGGCTTGACTTTGGCGTGCTGGTTGCCTCAGCCGTTCCCCCGCGCACAAAGGCAAAGAACAGTGGCTCTTATCGCTGGCAGCGCAGCGACTGCACACAGGTGGTTTGCTACGCTTTGCTTTTGCGCTGGGCTGTGCTCAATTTTCAATTACTAAACAAACACCGGTTGGCGGCAAGCGGCGAACGGAACGCTTGGTTATGAAACACACAAGCGCATCGATCGAGAGCTGCGCGCACAATGCTCTGGCTATCTCACTCTATCGCTCGCTCACTCGCTCAGTCGCCGCATGAAAAGCGAAAACCAGAAATGCCGCTAACAATGGAACAAGCAACAGTTTAGCTGCTAACGTTGACGCTGACGTCGGCGCTGACGTCGTCGCTGACGTCGTCGTTGTCGTGGTTAATTTGTGAGTCAAAGAATCAGCCAACTACAGCAACAACAACAACTGAGCAGCCTGTATACGTGTGTGTGTGTGTGTGTGTGTGAGAAAAAGAGTTAAAAACAAGAAGCAGAGAAGAAAAATGCTGAAAAGAATTGTTGTTATACACAAAACTTTTTTCTTTAAATTGAACTTTCAACTTTGAATTGCAAGTTGTTTTTTTTTTCTGTTGTATATTGTGTATTTGTTGCTTTTGCACTAGCCGCCTTTTAGTATTACACACACACACACACACAAATGCCTCACTACACTTGAACTTGTGCTGTCGCAGTTAACGCCAGCGGCAGCGTCGCTGCCTGTATTAGCTTTTAATTAAATTTTGCATAGCTTTTTTGGCATTGAATTTTGACTAAATTTTGTTTTATACACTTTTCGTTTTATATTTATTAAGGCTTAGGCACTTTTTAATGGCGTTTTTCACACTGCGACGCGTTGCTGTTGCTTTTTATTGCTACCTTTTTTCACTCTGCTTTTGCTGCGTTTTTTGTTGTTTCTTTTTTTGCTAACCACAAAACGTAACAAAACCTTCCGCGCACTTGGCAAAACGAAGTTTCTCTCGCGACTGCGCTCTCGTGACTGATCCAATTGGGAGAGCGTGCGGAGTAAGCTCGCTTCAAATGTTTCAATTCCATTTCGTTTCGCTGGCTGTGACATTGTTTGGCGTGAGCAAACGATGGAGTAGCTTGTATTGGAAATCAATTTAAATCGAATTGGAATTAATTGAGCAACAAGAGAATACGCTGAGTAGCTACCGTTACGTTTTGTAATGATCGTTATGAAAAACGCGAGTTTTGAAGATGGGAAAATGCTTCATTGGGGAAACTTTTTACATTATTACATGCAGTGTATCAAGGGTAAGGGTTATAGTGAGTTATTACATCTAGAAGGAAACGAGTAAGAGCCCACATATGTATACAGTCAAACCTGCAAAGTTGACCAAAATGTTAAGCTCGTCAATTGATATCGATTTAGCCATGTTTGTCTGTTTAAAGCGACTGTTTTTCTTGGAAGTCTTGAGTTAGGGGCATCTCCAGTTCTTTTCTTTTTTAATCAGTTTTTTTAATTGGTCACCGCTTCCCCCTTAATATAACTTTTAAAGTTTTGTTATTTGACACAAACTTTTCTTACCCTCTTCACTACAAGCCCCACTTAAAACCATCTCTAGGTAAATCGGTAAGACATACGAACTACTTAGTAAATTTTCTTTTTACTTTATGAAGATTTTCGCTATTTATGTGGAAAGTTAATAGTAGACACGCGGGATTTGAATACCATACATATCTTATTAAAACTGCGAGGACTCAATTAGTAGGTCAGTTCTAAATGCTTACAGCGTATAGTCGGGCATTAAAGACTTCGTCATCAGTCATTCCATTGTCATAAAGAATTGCCAGTCGTGCCAACAGTTAGTTAGCTTTTCCAGTAAATTATTCTGCTAGTTAGAATCAGAAAATGGAAAGCACAAAATGTGTGATAATGAGGTTATGAGCTGATTTGTCAATTAAGCATGAATCATGTTTGAAAAACCGCGAAAATCTTTCTAATGTGTTTCGGTCATTAAAATCCCTTCCCAAAATGTATGCGGAAGTTGAATACCGTCAAACGAACGCAAGCTTCTGTAATTTTTGTGCTTTAAGATTCGTTCGATTCTTTTATCTTAAGTATCAATGTTTATAAATGTCGGATATTTCCAGTTTCCAAATTAGCTCTAGTTTTACAAAAAATTTTTTTTTATATATTTTGTAACAGAGGCAACACTAGGCAACCATTTGGTCTCAATTTTGAGGCCCTTGGGTAATTATACTTTTTCCCGTAATTTTAAAGTCATCGATTTCGAGTTTTTTTGAGCACGTCTTTGAAATTATTACTATATCGAATAGTTTTGGATTTCGTGCGTTGCAAATCAGTAAGTTCCACAAGGATCGCGCATCAATTTATCGAATTGAAATGATACTCAGGATACACTTTATTTTTTATTTTGAATTTTATTAACTTAGCGAAAAAGAGACGAATTGCAGTGCAATTCATAATTCTAATTCACAACAACCACAAATATATTTATAAAATTTATATATAAATTAACGATTTCAAAGAACACTCACCCTTATTCACATTTTTTTGTTTGTTATTTTAAAAAACTGATTGGATGGGTTTTCCCCGTGTGGTGAGTGGGTTAGAGAATAAGACCTCAGCGGGTCAAAGCTTCTCGTATGAGGCGACTAACAATGACACTGGCCTTAACCCGATAACAGGTTGTTAAGACCAGTTAAGAAGAAGAAGATTGAATGTGTTACTCTATGCAAAAGTTTCGCCGCACCGGCTTTTTATCAAAATTTCGTATACAAAATTTTAAACCAAAATAAACAGCAGATAAGCGCAACAAGTGTAGATATACAGGCATCTATAGTATATAAATTGGACCACAAAAGTCCGAACTTACCCATTGTTCTCACTAGAAACTCATCGTAGTTCATCATGGGCGGTGTAATAGCGCCCTCGATAATATCAAATTCCATATCGCTGCAAACTGTATCATAATCACTGGGATCATGCATTATTGCACTCACTTTCAACTACACAGATACAACACACACACACATGCACTGAAAACACTTCTGTACACTTTACGGCAAAGAACCTTGGGCTCAAGAGCACACAACAGATGCAACAGGTAGTGAGTAGCTGAGGAGGTAAATGGACCTAATGAATTATATATGTTGGGGCTTTTGGCACTTTCACTTAAAGATACTTTGTTGTTGGTTTGTTGGCGGTTACTATGTGTGCTCATGGATTATGCAAGAGCAGCTTTAAATCTGAAGGCTAAGAACTTGAGAACTGCATTACTCTCATGGTTTTGCTACTAAGACACACAAAGCTCTGATCTGGAACAGTACGCTTTAAAGTTTTGAGTACGACTAACTGTTAAATGTTAATTTTACCGCTACAGTCCGCTTTAATCAACCATAACAAATACAACAAACACTGCGAAGGCTGCCATAAAAAAAACATGCAAACGTCTCGCTCTACAACTGATTAGAATAAAGTACAAAAAAAAAACAGAAATTATTTTATTTGCACAAAGATTGGGGTCTCTCTCTCTCTAGGCAACACCTTGAGCATTTGCAATTACTAATTAGCAGCTCAGTTTATTTTTTTGGATGCCAGCAGAACACTTGAGTCACTCACGACATTCCAAACACAAATACTCTAAATACTCGAGGCGCTCTTTATGCTCTAGAAAGCATTTCTAGACGTCAACGTAGCGTCAACCTGAAGCTTGCGAGCCATTCATACATATCTTATCGCATATGTAGAACAATTTTGAGTCGATTCTATATTGAAACAAGCAAAATTTCGCATAGCTAGAGCTTACTGATAGGTCTTACTTCTCAATTAGTTAATTGAACTGTCTTTAATTGAATTAAGCATTGGGTACATTAGTTCAGATAATAAAATTGATAGATATTCTAATTACGTTTTAAAACCCATGTTCATACGCTACTCTGACAAATGGCATATTGATATTGTCGAGGCTTTTGTAGTTTGTAATTTGAGCTATTCAGCTACTTCATCAAGAATGCATTGATTTGCTTTCTACAGACTCTGTTTGTTTTTCTGCTTTTTACGAGCATTTACAGAACTAGAGCTGCAAAACTATCGATATTGGCGCCACTCGGTATTTTCGATATTGATAGTTGAAAATATCTATAATATCGATAATACCGGCATTTTCTTTGAACTTAAGTGAGCCATTTTTAAGCGCATGGTACAGCTTGTAAAACGCTTTAACCCCACATCCCAAAATAAAACCATTAAAAAACAAGATGATTTAAGAGTATTTTCAAATCTATAGATTTGCAGCTTTACACTAAACACTTCATCAACACATGACTATCAAAAATGCTATTCTAAAATGAAAATAGCTAGTTTTAAAAAGGGAACCCCAAATCGAAATCTTGCTGAGATTGTAAAAATGCTTGACTTGCTTGGAAAGAAAGTGCTGAATGGCCGCTTCTTGAACAATGCAAGTGCACACACATCGGTTCAAACCGGTGACTGTGCCAGCACTTAAAACATCGAGTCGTGCAGTGAATGATTGCTAGCGTAGTTCAGGATACAGGAGCAAATATGGCTGAAATTCACAAAAACAATTACGGCGAATTAGACATCTTGAAACGATTTTTTTCTCAACTTTCACTCAGTCTTGACGTTTCAAAAGGGCGAAAGTATCAAATATTGTGATCGGTGGTTGGGCGGGGTTGACTAATGGTAGGTGATGAATTCACCACAAATTCATTGTGGTGGGTGCGATGTCTCATCAAGGAAAGGCCCATTCCTAGCTCACAGGCAGTCTTGTTCGTTGTGCCTTGCCCAATGGAGGAAGTTAAGAGGGAATTGAAATGAGAAAAAGTGTACGAAAACAGACTTAACAGTTAACAGGTCCTATTAACAAAATCCTCCCGAAACCCGTTGGATTTCGTTAAGACTGCTTAAGGGGAGAGTATACAACTCACTCATATGCGCATTGTTCAGCGCAAGTTAGGTCTTCAATGAGGCTCGTATTGGCCACCTGTTGGCCACATGTATTGTGATCCATGATTAATCCAACCAGGATTCGCAGATCTTACCTCTTCCGAAGAAGAAGTTAACTAGGGGCCTAGACTGGCAGCATTATGACGTGAAATCATGTTCACAATGGTCAACAATGACACAATGGTCGACATTGTGCGATGATTCTCTTAGGTCTCTAGAGCAGCCTGAATGTCACTACAGATGCCTTTAGTTACCCCACACAGCTTTTTTGCATGCATCCAGCTTGCGGCATTTAGAATTGCGTACATCTTCGTTTGGAAAACTGACAGCAAAAAACCTCTGGCGAATGAGTACCTTGAATATTCATCAAGTCACCAACCAGCACCTATCTTTCGTTTTGGAGCCGTCTGTATAGAAGACATGGGTGTTCCACCTGATTCATAGCACTTGTTATCCCTAAGCAGGTTGCCTCTGCAGTCTAATCAGTATAATGACGCTGGGCTAAACCAATGTCCTCTTCCACCAAACCACAGAAGCGTATGTTACTATGGCTCTGATTATAGCTATATTTAACCACTGCACAGCGCTGTTTTACTAAAAGACCGTCTGCAGCTTTCTGTGAGAGCTCTGAGAGCACGTTCAATATGCAGTTGCCAGATAAGTTTAGTTTCAAGGTTCACCCCAAGATACTCTACATAAGTAGACAGTGCTAGTATAACACCTAGCATAGGAAGATTTAATCCATCCAGAAGAGAGCTAGGGTAACCCACCGTTCCCGAGTCTCTGTCGTGCCCGTTGCCAACACTGACTTCACGCTGTTGTTACCACAAATAGTTGCACTCGCTTTTGCAATCAGGTGAGATTGGTTGGTCAAGTGATCACGGGCACCAGTTCCACTTGAGCCAGTGAGCTCTAGACTCCTTTTTCCCTTTCGCCGACGAAACAAACTAGCCAAAAAAAAAAATGATGTGTAGTTGGATTTCGCAACTTTTCTCCGCTGCGCCAACTTGTTACCAGCCATTTGAGGTTTCTGGATTGAGGACAGTGGAGAGTCATCAGAGCTGTCCTGAGTTCGTTCTTTTATCTCTCTGCCCTTGTTGGTGGTAGATGCTTTTTAACAGTCACTTGTTCCGCCGTTCCGCCATCCGTCTTTGGTGCTGGTACTGTATGAAATCCCAGTACTTTAGGAATAGCATCCCCATTCATCACCAACCCTTTGAGCTTATCGGATGCAGACGATGCCGAGACCTTAGCATACGCTTTGTTCTCGAGCTGAGCTCCCCCATCAATTTCCTTTTATAATGGTTTCGCACTTTCGCTGCAGGGATTAACCAGCCTCGTGTCACTCTGCATCGACGCACGACTGTGTTTCCGAGATATAGACACTTTAGTTGGAAAAATTACCTTTTTCTTATGTGCCTTCCCCTGGTGCCAATCAAAAATTGTGATGCGAGCGATTCAAAACCGTGCTAAGTTTCGTTTCATTTCCGCATTCCCGAAATGGCTTCCAGAAAACCGGCAAACTTTCAACAATTCGAATGATGTTATTACCATAATTCACGTTAGTAGATTGTTCATTGCTTCCAAAACGTGGATTCCCATGCCGATTGCTTGAGAAATATCAAATTGGTTAAATATTTCAATATGGCACACCCTGTAAGAAAAGCTACCGAATAATAACACTATTTATTTTTAAAACAGCACACCAAAGAAATAGTTTCATTGGAATGTTAAAAATTTTATTTAATTTTTTTTTGCTTTTTTTGTTTTTTTTTTTGCATGTTTAATTATACATAGAATTGTTGTATTTTGTATTTCAAACTCTGTTTTCAAACATTAATTGAGTTAATTGAAATTGTGTGTTAATTAATTGCGTGTTTTACTTAAATGTAATTGTTTTTATTTTTGCATTATATATTTTTTATAATTTTTTGAAGGGCTTTTGCTCTTGTTTGCTGTAATATCTTTTTGTTAGCATTTTCTTGATATGTTTCTTGATATTTTTCTAAGGTTTTCTCTGTGTTAAAGTTGCGTTTGTTGTTTTGGACAGCTTTTTACATAAAGTTAAAGTAATAAAGGAAAATCAAAATTTAATATTAACTAAAAAAAACTTACCAATTCGCATGAAATTTTTTAAAAACGCTGCTCGCAGATTTGTCAATTTACTTAAAAAAATGTAAATGTTGAATTATTAACCAATTCTCTTTGACATATGTTAGGGGTTGTTTTTAAATGACGTCACTACTAAGGGCAGTATGGCTTATCAATTTGTATTGGAAGTTGACGTCACTATGATAAAGTCAAAAACTCGAGGTGTATACTTTTTTTTTTTATTCACAAAGTCAAAAACTCGAAGTGAATACATGTTTTTTTTTTGCTTTATCGATTTGTGACGTCACTTTGGCGAATGCGGAGAGAGTGTTGGGGTTGACTAAATGCGTGGATTTGTGATTAGATTTTTCGTGATGAGACAAGGGAGAGGCGCTGTGATGTGTTCCAAATTCTAAAAATCATGGTGACTTCACTTATGAACAGCCCCTAATTACACTTTTATCAACATTCTAAAGAATTCAGATTGAAGAAATTATGTTTTTTCTGTCTATCTCTCAGCTTTGGCTGGAATTTGTTCTTTTGAACTGTGAGTGAACTTGTAATGAAAAATGAGTAAAACTTCTTCTATCATGAAAGTTATGGAACAATGAATTTTTGGAAAGAGTTTTCAAATTTCAAACGCCTTGTGCTTTGATGCAAGTTTCTGATGAGAGATTTTTTGTTCAATCCACAATGAAATTTGTTTTAATTTTGCACATATTCCTAAAAAAAAGCGAAATAACTTAAACAAACCTTAAACAAAGCAATTTTTTTTATAGTGTACTATATTTTTATTTGTACAATTGTGACAGCATTTTGAGAATTCAATGGGTCAGTTTTGGGTTCAAAACACTGAAACAAGTTACAAATAATTAAAAACTTAACAAAAACAAAAAAAATTTAAAGAAATTATAAAAAAAATAAATTAAATAAATTTTTTTTTTTAATAATCTTTTTTCTAAGACTTAAAAAGAATAAAGTAATTTACGTACATTTATATTTATGTATATATTATTTTTTAATATCTTCTGTCTCAAATACGATGATTTTTTTTTTTAAATTTTAATTAATATGTTGCATGTTTTTGCCCATTTTTGGGTTTTAATATATTGGTACCACTTTTTTGGCGGCTTATTTAGCATTTCTAACATCTATGTTAAACCGCTGATATGTATGTGATATAGTTTTGCTGCTTAAATATAATATTTTAAATATGCATATTTTTGTATATAGTATTTTGTATATAATTTGTATATTAAGTTTCAAAATTGTAAAAAATATGCACAAATAAACGCTTAGATATGTTTAGAGAAGTTTTTAGTTTTGCAAAATAAATGTGTTATACATATTTTTAAATGTACACTCATTTAATTTTTTTTTATTATTAAAAAAAAAAGAACTCAAATTATCACTTTGTAGTTTTTTTTTGCGTTTTCTCTGTTGTTCTTGCATTCAACGAACATTTGCATCTTAATGGAATATGTAGTTTGTTTCTTTATTTACACTGCGCGCATTTACACACATGAATATTTTTTATAAGCTTACACATAATATTCTTTATTTTATATATGCATATATATTTATATATATATATATATATAGTTCAATGGATCAGTTTGCTTTCAATAGTTTTTTTTTACTCTTAATACGTTTTTTTTATGTTTATATTATATATATTATTTTTTAAACATTTAAATAGACAGCTAATAGTTAAAGTTGGTTCAAGTTAATAATTTTATTTTTTTTTTTTGTTACTTTTGCTTCAAGTAGTTTAGTTTTTGTTACTAATAGCTAATTCAAGGTACTTATAACTCCATTATTTTAGTGTATTTTTTGTTTTGTTTTGGGTTCTTTCTTATGTCGTTAGCTTCTTGCTCTTTGCTTTCTTTCGTTTTGCTTGTACTGCTGGACAGCGTTGGGTTCGTTTCACTTTCACTTTTGCTTTTCACCCTTAAAGTGTTTCACTTTGTTTCCACAATTCCGTGCTCTCTTTTCAGTTATGCGTTTCTTTCAGTGTATTTGCTTTTGGACTTATGTTTCTATGAGTCATTAAAGAAAACTCTAGTTTAGAAGCTCTAAGTTAGTTTGCTTTTGTGCCTTGTAGTTAGTGTTTTTTGAACTGGGTGTAAACTAAAGTTTTTAGCAGCCAATTTTGCTTCACTTTCATCTAAAACTATTCAATTGAGCTTTGGCTGTCTTTAACTAAAACTCAAATAAATTTTTGGCTTATAATTCACAAGTTGTTTAGTAAATTTTTGCGTTGGGTCAGTTTTAAAGTTTTTACTTTAAAGTCCAGGCAAAATTGGCTGCTAAATGTTGTAATTTCATTTAATAAACATGTTGGTTACATTTTTTTTCCATTTTTTTTAGTTTTCAACAATACATAGAAAATATAGCGCTAGTTTTAAATAAGTTTATTAGTTTAGTTAGAATAAGCTAATTTTGTAGTTTTTAAAGAAATTGTAGTAATTGTTAAAATGTACTAAGTATTCATTGCTAGCATTTTTTTTGTCATTTTTTATTTTTGTATTTTTTTTTATTTTTTTTGTTTTTGTATAATATTGATATGTTTGTAAATTTTTCAACTTTATTTAAATCCGTGACATATGCAACCCAATTGTGTGTTAGGGCTTGTTTTGGGTTTAGTATATTGAACAGTAGTCCGACTTTTGCGTTTTGTTCATAAATATTTTGCCTAAACGTTAAACAACTATTAGATATTTTATAGTGTACATAATAATGCATTGAAACATTGATAAAGTAAATAGAGAGTTTCAGCGCTTGCCATTTATGCTAAACTAAGTGTTAGACTATTTTGCCTTAACACCTTTTACAGTTAGTTTGAAAAGGATATATGTAGCTTGTAGCACTACCTAATGATGTCGTTTTGGAAGGTTCTTTACTGATAGCCTTGGTTACATTACGTTTGAAACATACATTAGTTTTATAGTTTTAGTGAATACCATATATTACTTTGGGGGGCAACTACAAAAAGTACTTCGAAAGCCTGCTGAAACACTCAGATACACATAGAGAAATTCATGTACATTTATAAGCAAAAAAGTTTTCATTATTCATAATTAATATATCATTTAAGTTTAAATCGTTATCATTGTTTGTTGCTTTTTGCCAAATGATCCTGCTTCCACATTTTTTTTTACACATTTTTCATATTTTTTGTGCAGTTTTTTGTAATGTTGAATTTGAAATTGTTTTGCTTGTGAAAGATGCGCGTTCATTTTCTCAAAATTTGACAAAGTTTATGTTATTTCAACAAAATTTAAATGATATTTTGAAAACTACAGATCAATTGAAAGAGCGCAGAAAGTTTGGGAGAAAGCTTTTTGTAGAGCAGCCGATTTTTCCACAATATTTTGACTTGTAATTTTTTCTAGTTGCTGACAATCTTTTTTTTCAAGTTTTTGTTTTGTTTTTGCCATTTTTTTGTTTTATTTTTTTGGTGTTTTGGTATAATTTTTTTTTTTATAAAAAGTGTTGTGGATTTTTGAAAATGGTTAGTTATAAAAAAAACTTGTAGAGCTTAACAAAAAAATTAAATAAAAAATAATGCAAAGAGTTTGAGAAAACATGTTTCATATTGTTTGTTTTGTGTGTGTGTGTGTGTGGGGGTGTAATGTCGCTCGTTTTTGGGTAACCTTTTAATAATTGTAATATTCATAGGGTGTACCCAAATACGAGTAGAAATTAGGATTGATGGGTTGTGCGTGTGCGTAATAAAATCCAGAAGCCGGATCTGGCGCTACTCAGTCAAGGAATCCGGTGTTGACCAATTTCTCCAAAAAGAATTTCACATCACCCAATTCCGAATCCTTAATACCAAGAGATTTCAACATGCCAAGATCGCCATTCTCAACGGCCATGAAAACGGAACGCAAGTGTTCTAGATCAGATCTGAAATTAAGAAGTAATATATCAGTTAATTTTTCGGTTTGTACGTACACTTAAAGAATTGGTATATTTTAGATTATTTATATTTTGTTTCTTCGGTTGAGAAAGTCTCTCCTTAAAGAGTAGTTTTTAGACAAATTTTTTCAAGTCGTCATAAAGTTTACTAAGGGGTTATTCATAAATGACATCACCACCGATTGTGAGGGGAGTTGTTAATAAAATTGTGATTTTTCATTATCTTCAAAATTTTGATTACGTCATACATGAAGAGCCCCTGAAGCTAATACAGAAATCTCTTCTTTTAATTAGTAAAAAAATTTCATTAAATTAGCTTTTAAATTAAGAAATGTAGAAACCAAGATTCCTTAATTATAAAATAAAAGCTGGTCGAGGTTATTTACAAAAAGAAATATGTATTGCTTCTATATGGAATCGAAGAACACCTCTCAAAGCATAAAGTATTCTTTGACTTTCTGTCTGAGGCAACTATTTCGAAGACCAAAATAGCTTAAATGCTATTTTGCATAAAAGATATGAAATATGTCTCGGATAGGAACACGTGAGATCTGGTAATGCATGCACATTGTGGTTTAAGTTTGTGAAGGCTTATTCCGGCTTATTGTTAAACAAATATTCCGCTTACGGTGTTAACTTCCTGATGTCCCCAAGTACAGACGACTGTGGGGATATACAGCATTTTAGCAAAATATGGCTAGATAATAGCATGCCCGCGGATTGGAACTTTGGTTTGCTTTGCCCTCTCCTCAAGAAGAGTGACGCCAAGGTATGCACCAGCTACCCTAGTATAAGTCTTTTCTTATCACGTCAAGGCTCTATCGATTGTGTTGTGTGCGAGACTAAAGCCATTCGAAAAGGAACTGAGCGGATAGGTGTGACTTTAGGCCTGATAAGTCCAACATTCACCAGCTATACACACTACGTCAAATCCTGGAAAATACCTCAAACGAATAACAAATGGACACACACTTTATCTTTGTCGATTTTAAAGCAGCATTTGAGGCAGCCGGTTGAGGGATCGCATATATGCCACATTGTCTGAGTTCGGTATCCCTGAAAAATTGTTGTGACTTTGCACGATGAGCATTACATGCAGCTTCGTCTAGGTAGGAAAGAGCTTCTCCTAACCTTTTGATACCAAAGACAAGGGGATCCCTCTCCTACAACCTCTTCAACTCTGTGATGGTGAATATGTTGTGAACTATGAAATAGGACATTCTATAAGAATGTAGAGTTGCTTGCATAAACAGTTACCGGAGCTTTTGCGGTTATTAAAAGAAAGTCTGTCAGAGTCTGGCTGTAAATGAGAGAAAGAAAAAGTATAAGCTTCCTGCAATATTGAGACGTGTCGGACTCTTATCCTTGTATTGAAAACTAGACTTTTGATGTTGTCAAGGATTTCAACTACCTTGGCACCACCATCACAATGAAGAACGATGTCAGCATGGAGATCACACGGATAATCGCTCTTGTTAATAGATGTTACTTTGGTCTCAAATGAGTGCTAGAGACCACTCTCGCCAGACGAAACTAACACTCTATAAGACGCTCATCCTTTCTGAACCATGGCTGATAATGCAGTCTGATGAAAAAGGCGGACAACGGCAAATGAAGACGAATCGGAATGCTGGTCACTATTTGCCGTATTTGTTACCTACCATCAACGATGCCCTTGTTGTTATTGCTAAAGCCATCTATGTCATGGTCTTGTTGTATCGAATGCAACTTAATTAAGACCCTTAATATAATTAGCAGAAATTTCATCATTCTAACAGCGAGACATTTGCATTAATAACATTTGCGTGTTTTGCAGTTGGAGTGTCAGGAAAATGTTGGCACTGCCGTGATATCCAGGAATCCTCGCCCACACACAATTCAGACACACAGATGCACACACACACTCTCAAATGGCATTGTGGCATTTCTGCAATTAATTGCGTTGATGAAATTTTGTAAAATTCTGCTCAAACTCTAGTGAGGTAGCAAAAAAAGTGGGCGACAGAAGCCGTGACAGAGATACGGCAACAGAAACGGAGAGTTGGAGCAAGGACACGCAGGAACTCCGGCCAATTTATCAACATGTGCGTGAATGGTACGAACTTACGTGCTTTAGGTAAATATATATGTGTGTGTGCGTATCTGTGTGAGTGGCTACATAGTATATACTCACATGTATGTGCGAATGTTTATTCTGCTATTTCACTTGTTTTGTCTACCTTTGCTCTGTTTTCGCATTTTCACATAATTGTTATTGCCGTAATTTGTGCTTTCTTTTCTTGTACTAATTTAATGAAAATTTTCTAATTAAACAAGTCAACATTAAGCGCTTGTCCATTGTTGGCTTTAATTAGCAGAACGAAGATTGGAGACGGTTAAATGGCAACGTCTACACATATATGCCGTGGGAAAGATTCAAACATTTAATTATACGTCATTTGTATCAGCTCTTAATAGCTTCATTTTAAATCTTTACCCGTAAAGTCTCCGAGGAGCTTGTTATTATCTGAAGTCTGAATGTTTAGTTAAAATAAACTTCTGCACAATATTTCAAATCCGGTCGGGACGCAACAGGGCCGTAGAGATATGTAACCCACAAGCCTCTGGACCTGTTGATGCATGTTTAACTTTTCCCAGATTTCATGATTTGGATTGAAATTTGCGCCCTCAGATATTACCACCATGATGACGTCCATTAGAAGAAACTACCAAGACGCGTGAAGGTAGGGGTTGCGGAACAAGGTTCAAAACTAATCGTTATATAAGCGTCCCATTTCGATTCGGAAATCGATCACTGTGCAAGCAGATCAGTAAAAGTTTAGAGATAGATAATAAGGAAAACGACGGCGAAAAGAAAATCGAAGTGGAAGAACAGCTAATGAGAAAGACGAAAGGGAAGACGAAGAGCAAGTGGTGGCGGAAGTGGAAAGGGAAATAGAAAGGAAGTAGAAGTCAGATTGCGACAGGGGATGGAGATGGAAACATGGATACGAAGAAGTTAATAAGAGTAGCTGAGCGGAGTAGAAGAACCTGCCTATGGAGTGGCGGTGTCGGAGCCTATATGTATATAGGCATAGGAAAATCGGCATGTTTTGAGTAAATATCTTAACTATGTTTTACTTCTCGAATATTAGTAGCGAATAACTACTGTACCCTACAGTATCTAAATGTCTTAGTGTAATCGAGGTACTGCAAACCTTTAAACATATCCTTCAATCACAATCCAAGCTCTAGTAATGCAAATACCACAAGTAACTCTTACAATTTGATTCTGAAACGCTGAGAACAGCATCGTTTTGACTTCAGAACTGGAATCTTTACATTTAGATAGTATTATTTCCGCACTCTGGCCTAACTGCTGCCCCTGAGCAACCAAAGTGACTTTTAAACCAAGCCACAACACTCACTAACAAAGTAAGTTTAATACAGGATCAGGGCCAAACGTTCGAATCGTAGATAACTGGGTGAAAGGGGAATCTTTTTCATCTATTTAATAAGGTACTATTCCCAAAGATTCTTCCTGGAATTCCAATGGAAGTGTTTCATAGTCAATGTCTATGAATTCATGTCAGTCATCAATTTCGCTATCGAAGGAAGGCCACGAAGGGTCAGGACTACCTTTAATATCACCGATTGGAGGAGGCGAGCGCAAAGCAGAGGCGTCTGGCACTACATCAGGCCCTAAGCCGGTAACGTGTTATTATGGCCCGTTAAGAGGAAGTAGTGTCTCATAGTTTCGATCAATAATACAACGCGGAACTTCTTAGTTTTATAGTTATACACATTAACAATAAAGTCGTTTTTCCTTATACCTTGTCAACGATTAGTTGCCTATCGATGGCGCTATCGATTTCCTTGAGCGTAAAATATCTTGTATCTACAAACGAATATAAAGTAAGGCAACAAATTTTGTATCCAGTTATGTAAATCAAATAATACAGTTGCTTCCTCCAGCTTAAAGCCTTTCAATACGTTTCAGACCAAAATTTAATACAACGCAACAAAATATAGTTTGGGTCACCCATAAGGTCCTCTCTTAACACTCTTTGTTTGCCACTTCTAATTAAAAGCATTGTTAACTAGAAGTTGTTTCTCTTTGGTCCTGGACAAAGCAAGAGCAACAGACTAACACAAATTTATAGAAAGCATACAAATTTTTTAAAGTGCACAGACAAAGTGGATCCTGCATAAACTAGCAAAAAAGGAGACTAAGGACGTAAAATAAATAGCAAAAAAAGAAATGCACACAAAGTGTAAGCATATTTTAAAATTTCATGAGTTTTCGTACCCCCGAAAGGAGAAAAACTATATGAAGCAAAGGAGCAGACGGACACAGAGCCACGTGGTCGCATAATTCAAGAGCATAGCCAAGGACATTGGGTAGCAACAGGGACGAGGCAAACAAAACCATAGAGAGCAGTTACGGGTTTGGGGTGGGCTTTTCCGAGTTGCTGTTGTTATAAACAGGCAAAGTGTAGGGCATTTAATGCGCTGCAGACCAGAAATACGTAATACGACAACTAACATACAAGCACTCACTCAGTGGCGTAGATAGCATTGAGCGGAAGGGTGTATATGTGTAAATATTATTTTCGTGGTAAAGTTCATTCAAGTAGTACATACATCTCATCCGAAAATAAAAGCTGACAGGGCTGGATCCACGAAGTAAAATTTGGTAAGACTCTTTTGCATAAGCTGCATGTCACCAGTGGCTTGAACGATGTTCTCTAGTTGGTTCCATAGCATAAACTTGCGGATTAACGTAGCCGCAGACAAAGATGTCTAAGAACGTTTAATCGCAAGATCTTGTGGCACATCCTACATCACCCATTTGGGATATTACTTGCCCTTGAAACTGTATTCCAGCTTAAAGTCCATGGCGTTTAAAAAGCGGTCAGTTGGCTTAGCCTGATATGGTCGTTGACAGCAACTATCTGGCCGTTATTGTCTCGACAGCTGCAAGGCTTTCCTTACCAAAATGCACATCAAACATTGCTGCAGATGCATTTGAGACTCTTGATATTGTGTAGATTGTTTTATTGCCTCATTACTTGTGTGTCTCATCACTATAGAGGAAATTTTCATTAAAATATGGATCTCCTACCAACTTCTACAGAGCCCTATAGACAAATGTACGTCTTGGAGTTTCAGCTCTTATAAGGATACATGCGCAAGACTTTTTGCAAAACTCTGCAAGTTGAGTTCGCATGAAGTCAAAGTTTTTGTGGGCGATGCGAAATCGAGAGTTAAGGCTCTCCGGTCAGACTTTCAGCAACAGCAGCAATATTCTCGCTTAGCCGTGCTTTCGTTAACGTACAAAATACTGTACCTTCAGTGAGCGGACAACTTTTCTTGAATTTGTCAACAATTCGTTGAATTGTTTCCTCGTTTGAACAATTATGTCGAAACACGAGTTTTTATAATAGACTGGGGGCTCCACATCTGCTCGCTTCGATGACCACCCCTATGTACCCCTCGAGGTAGACCATATTCCTTTAAATCTCGAATTTCATATTTCAATTCCTGTTCTCCTTCCCGTTCCTCTTCCTCATCCTTTTCCTTAAGCCAGTTTGCGTAGCACCACAATAAATTTTCAAGTTCCTCAGAAAAGATAATTCTTTCTACCGCTACCCCTTTCCACTCATCTGAAACTCTTTTCTGTCTTTTAGTTTGCGTCGTTCGTTGCTCGCTTCGTACTTTTAACTTTCCGTTTACATCGGTTAACAGATTTACTATGTTTAGATCATGGTTGACCGACAAACAATCAGCAATTTCGACATTTTGCTGAATGTTGCAGCGCTTCATAGTAAAATGTTGCCGATTGCAAAATACGAACGACAGCGTTGCCACTTTTTACAATGACAGCTAGCAGCTGTCAAAACGGCATAGGATCTAGCGCTTTCAGTGCATTTAAGCATTGATTGCAGGAAAAGCGCCCAAAACCCCTTGATTATATTTTAGTATATAATATTCAGGATAAGTCCACACACATGAAGTAAAAGTACTTCTTTTCCGAGATGCATTGCTAGGACTACTATGTATATAAATCAAGCTTTTAAATTCGCAACAGTAAGTCAACAGAATGGCCTCTTTATATGAATTTGTACCAGAGTCATTGAGTAAATAGTGACTATACGTCATAAATTTGACGTTTTGGTGAACGAAAAGCCTCTTGTGTAATCCGATGTGTGAGAGCTTGCATTGCATCCGTTTGGTGGTTGGTTTTCCTTGATTCTCCGAATGCTTCTGGCAAATGAATGGTTGTTTACCATTCAGAATTGACGATCTTTCGTTTTTTTAATTGTATGATAGCGGCATGTTCGGTTTTTGAGAAAAAACTGGCGAACATTTGCTTGGAAGCGTTTCATCCACGAGCTACTATTATCGGATTTGGCTCATACTTATATGATTGTCATAAGTAATAAGCGGCATCCAACGCGAACCAATCTTCTTGACTGCCAAATGTATATGCAATATTGAATGTATGCACTCATACCGAGAGGAACCTTCATCTCACGGTATTTCCCATGACGATCTTGAAGAATCAGATAACACACAAAGCAAACCTACTGTTTTAGGAATATCTTCACGAAATAAGTCGGTGAGGGAACAGCGTTCACGATTTAATTATGAGTACTACCTAGTTATTGTGTTTTTCATTGTGCTTCATTGCCAAAAACCCAATTTAATTTATGGGCGCACTCTTGTTAACGGATCAATTCAATTTTTTGGCTAGGCTTAGCTTTTTTAGAAACTTCTAAGTAAACAAGTAGCGCTCTTGTATTATAACGTTCTAAGTACTTTTTTGTACTTTTTACGCTAAAAAATATCAAAGTTCACGATGCAGATTCACGGATTTGAGTTGGCAAAGCTAGAAGTTCACATTCCTGAAATATAAAAGGCGACCTCGTGAAGTTGTTTAAATTTTCAAATAAGTTAGTTAGGATATCTATTATTACCTTAAGCTATATTTATCTCAAGTTCATCGATGCATTTTACCGTCACGGCATACGGCATTTGTTTTTTCATGATATTTAAACACATGGGGTATTGATCCCTGTATCCCCGCTAACTATACCACTACACACACTTATAAACCAACATAAAGAGTGTGCAAAAATAGCTGTTGGCCAAGTTTAGTTTATTTAATGGCTTTTATTATTTATAATATAAATATATATATATATGTATATACAGTTCTTTGGGTTTATTACTCGAGGCATAAAAGAGCATTTTCATTTGGTTGGAAAAACTAAAAGCTTTGAGCCTTTGACCAACGAACATACATTTTATTATGGTCTCGTAAATTGCGCTATACAACTCATTTTGAACCTGTCAAAGGGGTCATATACATACAAACAAAAGGGAATTTTACCGCTCACTTACCTCATTAGATGCAATGCAGCGCCAAAGTCCTCAATTGTTTGTGATTCACTCAAGGCAATTGCCACCTTTTCCACCCCACCCAGCGGAGAGAGGGCGTCACGTGCCTTGCTGCCAAAAAGTTTCTCCAAATAGTTGGGTCCATGCGAGGCAATTAAGCTTTGCAAAAACGATGCAGTCTCCTCTACGGGTGGTCGCTTGGCTGTCGATTCAAAAAGAGACAAAAGAAGAGTCAAGTTACTTTTAGCTGTAACTATTATAAAGTTCTGGTAATTAGGTTAAAGCAAAGTCATACAAGTTTTAGTTAACGCTCTTCAAAGATGATGCTAAACTTTGCGCTTTTGCGTAGCTTCGATATGAGTGTCTGGTTTTTGAGTTAATGTGGCACACTGCTGCGAATCCTTAATCACAAAGCAACTCGCTCGTATCCCATGTGACCCATAGTTATGCAAGGCACGGTAATACAAAACAGTTACAAGTTTTAACATGACTCCAGAGACGATTAAGTGTAAAGTCTGCAAACTTTTGAGTTTTGCAGCAGATTGCAATGTAATTCTGGGAAACTTTGACGGCTTTCAAACTAACTTGGGAGTCATCTTTAGTTTTGAAATGGGTCCTAACTTATTGCTTATTCAAGTTTTATGAAAGGTATCTTGATGCGTTGGGAATACATATAAGGAATGCACAGAACTCACTTTAGGGAAAATTACTGTAGCGATTTCTCGGAACTCCTCAACATAATTGATACATCTATCGTCGAGTGACAGCACAAAGACTTGATCCCTTTCATATATTAACGATTTTTTTTTAATCAAGGCAATTCTCGGTACAAGACGATAAAATATGATTTCGAAAGTAAAAATTACCTATAACGAAAATGTGGTCGTTATTGCATTTATACAAATCGCGCATCAGATACGAAAGTTAGAGAAAATAGATCATTTTGGCGTTTCTTAGAGTAAAAAAAAAAACTTGTTTGCTTCGCCTATTAAGGTTTTTCAAATATAAATATATCCAATAATTCAAGTACATTATTTTAAAATATGTGGTTTACATATTTGTTTCTTTTATATGTTTCTATAAAATAACTTTAAATCTTTTAAATTTGACAGCCTCAGTGTTGTTTTAGGCCTGGTAAGTCCCCTATTGACCAGATATTTACACTACGTCAAATCCTGGAAAAGACTTAAGAGTACGAAATCGACACCCACTATCTCTTTGTTGATTATAAACAAACATTTGATAGCCCGGCGAGGAATCGCGTATATTTGGAATCTCTGCAAAGTTGGTGCGACTGTGCAGAATGACGTTGAGCAAGAAATGCAGCTCCGTCAAGGTATGAAAGAGCTTCTCCGAGCATTTGTGATGGAGAGTGTGTTGCGAAAAACCGAGGTAAATAGGAACGGGACTATATTCTATACGAGTGTCTAGATGATATCGATATTATTGGTCGTACAAAGCGAGTTACTGGAGCCTTTGCGGCTTTCGAAAGAGAATCTAGCTGGGTGGGTTAGGCTTTCAATGAGAGCAAGACAAAGTTTATGTTTTCTTCGACTATAGGGACACAGCTGTTGGATTCTCAAATTTATGTTGAAAACTATACTTTTGGCACCACTATCACGATGAAAAACGGTCAGCATGGAGATCTAGCGGAGAATTGCTCTTGCAAATAGATGTTTCTTTGGTCTTGGTAGGCAAATGAGTAGTAAAGACCACTCCCGCCAGACGTAACTAACACTATACAAGACGTGTGTTAGAAAAAGTTTAAGAATAGAATTTAATCAATGTTTCATGTTGCTTAACTTTAATGGAAATAATGTTTTTTTTTTTTAACTGCAGATATCCGAACGCTTCTTAATTAAAGTTGCAGCTCTTTAGCAGCTTTCACCGCTAGCTTTTTCCTTGACTTTTTTTTATAAATAGCCATTAATTTAAAAACTCATTATATAAAACAACTTTCTCTATCATTTTCCACACGGTTGCATGCACACAATTTTATGCATAACATTTTCTGGCTTTTTTCAAACGAAATTAAATTTCGCTCAGCTAATTAAATATGAATCCACTCACACATATGAAATTTTATTAATATCCCACGAGAAACAAAAGGATCTGCACTGCATAGCTTCAAGCTACCATTACATAATACAATTTAAATATTACATAAGGGTCAGTAGATACAGGAGCAATGTCAAACTCAATGCCAAACCCCCTTGGCGTATGCTTGATGTGAAATGCAATGCCACGCAGTTTATGACTTAAATTATACTCAAAATATTTTCATACAAAGGAATAAATTTAGGTTAAATTTATAGGTCATTACGCCGTCATTCATCCAGTGAGTCAGTGAGTCAGTCAGTCACTGTACCAGCCATAAAAAGGTCATACATACACATATTTCGTACTATGTCAACGCCATCTTTTACTACACTGTGAATCACTCTTGACACCGTCAGCACTTGTTAACCCTTATGTGATGCCAAACAACACATATGCATATGTTGACTGTTGTTAGCATTTTTAATGGCTGCAGTTACGTGTATGCAAATACGTCTGTGAATTTGTATGTGTAGCTGCCTACTACACACACACACAGACACACACACACACACACACACACACATTTACACACACATCCATACATACAGTTACAGACCGTATTTGTTATGCAAATGGCGCCGTTTGCAAGTTGTTTTTTCTTTCGTCTATTTTATCAGAACTCTGAATGCAGTGTGCTCGACATCCGGGAGCTCACATACACCCAGAGTTGTGTTTGTGTGTGTGTGCACTTGCTTAACTTTCACTTGTTACATATTCAAGCGATGTGTATCTACGGTTCCGATAAGCCAACCTAAGCATTTGCAGCCTGCCCCAAAATGGCTCCTTGCAACTAACCTAATTTGCACACTTTTTGCTAGTTGCTTGCAAGTAAAGTAACATTTTGTTGTTCTTAAAAACTATACAAATTCATGCAAATTCATGTTGATTTCCCTGGCGGATAAGGGTGCAATGTTTTATATATATTTTATTATCTACTACCTTTTATTGTTAAACTAACTTAGTATATGTTAGGTTAGTTAAGCTTAAAATCGAGTCATTTAAAGTTAGAATTTGTACAACGTTGCAATTCCATGCATTTCTTCGAAAGTCATTAAGACTTTTACAAAAAGTAGCTTGTTAAGCACTTCTTCAAACCGCTTTGAAAGACAGGTCAATCACCTTATCGGACTGTATGACGATGTCTGTGTTTTGTCTTTTCCTGGCTTCCAGGAATAGGCTGTGATGCTGCCAACTTGTCACATGGATGATGGGAAAACAAATGGTTGCCAGAGTAGCTCTATAGCGTCAATACTGTTTCGTTTGATGCGTTTTGGCTTCGAGCTTCGGCTTCGGGCTCTGCACAATGAATGTTTTGTGTCGGTGGGTGAAAGTTGCTCTATCTATTGAAGTTGAGCACTTGCTTCCTCTAGGTTGAGGAGTGTATGTGGGTATCCGGAGACGCATCTTCTTCTCAACTGGCCATAACAACCTGTTACCGGCATAGACTTGTTCTGCATCTGCTTACGCGCTCCTTCTTTTATCGGTGATACCAAAGGATTATCGTATTGCAAAGTGTTAGTTTCGTCTAGCAGGAGTGGTTTTTACTACTCATTTGCCTACTGGGACCAAAGTAGCATCTACTGGCAAAAGTGTTTCTTCGCTAAATCGCCTTGGTGAAATCGTTCTGTGAAGGTGGTGGGTGCCAAAGTAGGCGAAATTTTGACAAGAGCAAAATGATAATTTTCATCCAGTCTGAGAATCCTGTCGCCTGCGTGTCTCCACTCATAGAAAGAAAATGCTTTGCGTTGCTCTCGTTGACTGCCTCTTTCAATAGCCTCCGGTAGCTGCTGGCACGACGTATTATATCGATAACAACTGAACTGTTATGGTTAATAAGAACTCAGAATTCACTTATCGGTGCACAGTCTCTAAAACAGCTTACGTAACATCGAGGGTTCCTCAGGGTATCTCATTATTCATTAATAACCTTCCTAACATAGTGGATAGTTGTTGGGTTGTAATATATGCTGACGTTGTGGAGTATTGTTTGACGTTAAATCATCTTTCTTCTGGTTTTCTTCTACAAATTGATGTTAATGCCCTCCAAAGGTGGGGTGCGCTAAATTCATTTATTCTTTATCCTCTAAAATGAAATTTTTGTCTTTTCATCTCCCCATGTGGGGAGCGGGTTAGAGAATACCACCTCAGCAGGTCAAAGCTTGTCGTATGAGGCGACTAACAATGACACTGGGTTCTTTCGAGACCAGTAGAGGTATCCCAGGCCTTAAAGGGGTTGTGCGTAGGGTTTGGGACCCACCACGTAAAACCGCAAAACCAATGAAAGAATGTATTTACATCAGGCCGTAACCCGATAATGGGTTGTTATGGCCAGTTAAGAAGAAGAAGAATGTCTTTTCTTCGGGGAGACCCTCAGGAGTCCGCCTATTTGATTGATGATGTTCGATAACGCATATCTACGGTATCTGCATTAGGTGACCCTTTTGATTCTAAGTTATACGTTAATCTCCATATCTCTTCAATTGTGAAAACCAAATACATTTTTGGCATTATTAAACGCTGGGTTAAGAAATTTAATGAACCTTATTCGTTTTATAAGTTTTCCATCCGGCAAATAAAAATTTCCCCTACTGGTCAGGGATTGGGGTACTTTTAGAGAACAGAACTCATCGATTTTGCTTTATTTCTGTGCCGGTTTGTCGAGCAGTACTTTTGCAGTTCACAGCACTTCTAAAAAATTTGAAAAATATTTAAAGCCGCAATGCCTTTTTCCACCTGACAGCAATGGTGGCCATAACATGCCTAGTAAGCATACATTTTAATAACACACCCGCTTATTTGGAGGCCTCAATTTTGTAGAACTTGCGCTAGGTCAACTTTAGTATAGTTCCAAACTCTGACAAAAATATAAGGCATTGATTAGTTAACAATCTTGCATACCTAATTTTCAGCTTTAGCCAAAACTCGTGCTCCCATTGCCAAATATTTATAGCCATTACACTAATTACTATAAATTAACGAACATTTTCAACGCCTTTGCCCACGACAAGCTTAACTCCTATACAATTACCAACAAAATTCTACAGAAATTCAGCTATATTCAAGTGCCAAGAACAATTGACTTGGCCATCTGCTTAATAACTTGGCTAGTCATATTGCTGTTGTTGCCAGGATACAGCAAGAACGCCTTGGCTACGGCCAGGACTACTTGGCTACCCGAATTGGCTTTGGTGTGCGGCATGATATTTGTGGCTTGCCAAAGTGTGGGCTACCAGCGTGTGGGTGGGGCAGCGTCGCCCCCTGAGCTGTTCTCGCATAATTTATCAAAGACATTCAAGATACGGCTTCCTGAGCACATCGGGCGCTATAACTTACACGAACAGCGGACCAACACTTCCTAAATGATTTCATTTTTGCGAAATAGTTTTGGCGTAATGTACTAGGGATGGGGCATATTAAGTTTGCCGTGAAATTTGCATTTCTGGAAATTAATTTTTGCCATTGAATTTGCGTCATGGGAGCGCTTTGCATGATTTTATATTTCCCTTTGGTGTTTGAACAATAGTTTTTTTTTTGTTTAAAATAAGGTTGTTGGTTTTTTTTTATAAGGAAATCTCTTCAAGGGTTAGCCACAAAATTAAGTTTGCGTTGCGGAGTTTTATGATACAATTTAATAAAGTTTCTGTGAGTTTTCGGTTCACATTGTCGTTTTTCAAGAATATAGGGTTTGATTCGATTCACCGATATGTGTTTCTGTTTACCGTTACAGGTTTCTATACAAAAACCAAAGAACATGAAAGTAATAGAGTGGAATTCCAGACCGTACAAAAATGCAAAATTTTTGCGACAATTTACAAGACAGTTTATGTGTGATGCAGCTAGTGTTGCTGTCTTTGTTTGAAGGGGCAAAAAAAAAAAAAAAATGCAGTGTATGCACTGTCTTGGGAATGGTCGTTTTTTAGCAAGTCGACTCAATGCAACGGGAACGTTATTATTATTGCATGCATTTTAAATTTTGAAAATATATTTTCTGCTTTGAAAGTTATGAATTTCGCCTTCCTGTAGAGATGCAGAGGGAAATCAGGTAGTGGATCCACAGGGTACCCTGAGGTTGTGCAGGGAACACTTCTCTGGCCTACTACGGGGTTATGGATGACGGTGTGGATATACCGCCGCCCAGCTATGACGAAGTCAGGGGCACAATCAAGCGGATCAAGAAGGGGCAGTTTATGTCTCCGTTAGAAGGGCCAGGTAGAGAAAACACTAGCTACCTTTGGTATCACCAATTGGAGAAGGCGCGCATAAAACAGAGACGCATGGAGGAGTGCTTTATATCAGGCCGTAACCCGGTAACTGGTTGTCATGTCCTGTTAAGTAAGTAAGTACGGTTTATTAGTTTAGTTTAAGCATAATTGAAAAAGGTTATTTGCACGAAAAACTGGTTGTAAGCTTAATTTTGCGGACTCATCGTGGGATAGGTACAATGTACGCTGGTAATGTTTCTATCGACGACTCTGTGTGGCTGGTGACAGAAAACCACTATAAGTTAGCTCGAGGAAAGAAATTTGTTTTTTTTTCCTAAATTTTGTTAAATTGAATTCGGACAACTGAAAATTCGCGTTTTGCCATCTGTCAAATAAAAGGCAATATAAAATTCAAAATAAAATTTTAAACGTAGGTTTAAAACCCACGGATTTACTTTAACGAACTTGTGAGAAAATTGTTGTTATTATATAAAAACGCTTAGAGCAAACACTTAGGATGAAAAACCAATCAAATTTTATTGTTCTCGGTAATCTTTATTAAATACCCATACCAATCAACAGAAATAGCCATACCTTGAAAAAGTAGCCATTTAAAATGAAATTTTAAAGCCTACTTACAGGTGCACACTAAGAAAAACGATGTAAAAAGTTTTCCTTAACAAGAGTATGTACATTTCGACGAGCCAAAAGCACAATTTTCCATGTTTTTCACTGCACATATAGCCGCAGGACTCGCCATACATATATTATATACCGAGTGTGTCTGTGTGTGTGACCATGACAATGACAATGGCACGAGGAAAAATTCTCGAATTTGTACGCTCGACTTTGCCTTTTGGCCAACTGTTGTGGTTGAGGTTATTCAGAAGGACTGCTTTCTCGGTGCTCTCTCTCTATATGTCTGTCTGTCTGTAGGTCTGCCTTTTGGGATTTCATTCAAGAGAATTGCGGCAATTAGCAGCAACAATTTGCTGTTTAAAGTTTCGGTTTTGATTTGTTTGCTCTGCAACATAATTAAACGCACAATTTGCCATTTCTTTGCGAAACTTTTGTAGATATTAAATTTATTACAATTTTCAATTGGAAACGGCATACAAATTTAACGCTATTTATTTAGCACTGTCGTGATATATATATATATATATAAATATATGTATATACGTATATATGAATTTACGTATACATGAATATTTTTTATATCAAAGTAAATTTACGGGCTCTGACATTACATTTACTCAATTAAATGTCATATGGCTTCCAGCGTTTATTGATTTTTCGATAGCAACCCTTCATTTTTATTTTAAATTAACTTGTGATTTATTTTATTACTTTGCTAATTGCAAGTATATTTCATTTCTGTGTGCCTGAGGTCAAGAATTAAGTGATTGAAACCTTGATGGGGTATCGAGGTAACAGCATCATGTTACGTAATGTTGTAATTGATGATTTAAGGCAGGCTTAAACATAAACATGTACATTAGAATTCAGATATAGAAAATGTGCTGATTCAACTCCCCAATTACGCAACCAAAAGCTATATTTTGGCACACCTTTAATAAAGTTGAAGCTATCATTACTACAAAATCGATATACCAACTTGGATATAAAAACATGACACTTGCATTTTCGATAACCTCCACCTCTGCACGTCAAAGCTTGTCGTATCAGGTGACCCACTATGACACTTGGTTCTTTCAAGACCAGTAGAAGCACCCCAAGCCTTAAAAGAGCTGTGTTTAAAACACGTAAAACACCAATTTCAATGAACGAATGTATTTATATCAGACCGTAACCCGGTAACGGTTTATTTTGGCCAGTTTCGATATCCCGATGTATCACCTATAGATAATGCCATATACTATTGTTTTCAAACTGTTTGCAGCATTGCTGACTTTTTATACTCTGTACACATAATATAAAAGGGTATTATTGATTTGCGCAGGAAAAGGAGGCGTGGTAATCATCGGCAAAATTTCTTAGCATTGACTCTTGCAGCGATTGGCATATGTCGATCCGTCCGTTTGTCTGTTTCATTCGCTAGGGGACATCATTAGAGCTAATAATTTGTCGAATTGTGTTGATATCTGCCCTGGTTTCCCCCAAGCAGCATTTCGACGTTAACTCTTAACATGCGAGACGTGCCTCTATGTTATTAATTATCGCAATCGGATATATGCATCAAAAATTATAGTCGAAAATGTGCAAATTTCACTCATCCACACCTTTAAAATGTTTCAAATTTCCACTACATATTTTCGATAATGTCAAGAAAAAGATACAATACTATCGATAGTACTATCAATTTTGCCACAGATATTTATTAAAGTGTTTTCATTCTATGTTTCGAAAATTAACAACATTGACCCAAAAATACTAAAGTTATATATAAAAAAGTATTTTTTGCCCCTCTAATACTAACCGACTTCCCAAAAGGAAAACTTCTCAATTGGAAGTAACTTAAAAGAAAATGCTAAGAGTCACATCGAACTTATGAAAATAGCTTGATTAAGTGTTTATAGTATACGGAAATTCTTTAACGTTCGGTAATGCAAGTGCCTTCCAAGTGAGTAGCTTCCCAAAAAACCACAGTTTTTGAGGCAAACGACTCAAATGATGATCAAAGCAGGCAACAATTGAGCATACGAGATTTGTGAAGAGTTAGTATGAATTAGTCTAGTTAGGATCATTAAAAAAAACCACCTCCTATTCAAAAACTTACATCAAGAGTCACTCGATCACAATGGGCAAGAATGACTTACTGCTAGGGACCCGTCAACCTCCTTTGATGAGCCCTCACACCCACCTCTAATGTAATCTAAACTCAAAACAGAAACGTATTTTATTTACTTTTCCGAATACTGCTAAAATGGATCTTTTGTCATAACTCTCGTTGTGGATGCCCGACTTATGCAGTTACATTTTCACCTAATTAGCTAAAATGCTTTTCGTCTTCCAAATCGTGTTTCATTAGTTAAGTCTTGTACTTATAGTTGAACCTGGATTTAGTATTTCCAGTGCTCAAAAGACGAACCTTGAAATGATTCAAAAGACTTTTGCCGCATTTTTGTAATGTCTATATTTTAGAATATCTGCACATAATACCGTTTGTTCTAAGATGTATAAAACAAGAATGAATTGATTTGCATTTCTTTTCTCAGCGAACTTTAAACACACGTACATTTTTAAAGTTTCAACAACCCGGAATTTAGTATCGTTCCTCACATCACAGACTGTTACTATATAGCAGAATAACAACTAACAACCCTACGAATTCTGATACATACTTGATACTATTGTGTAAAATCTAATAGCTGTGAAGAGAACTCATTATATCATTCCCGAATTCACATTCATAATTTTGGCTTGGTGGAAATGGTTTATATAAAATGAGTTCTTAGCAACAACTAAGAAAATATTTGCATTCTGTTGCAGAACGACCACTCAATCTTATGCAATTGATGGAGCAACTTGCCGGCGATTCTTAGCGATCCTGCAAGCTAAGGGAACCCCGAAGTAGAGAAAGCATTTGCAGAACTGGGAAAAATGGCGACTCGAGACAGAAAACTGCAACATTTCGAAGACTTCCAGGTAATAGAGTTTATGGAACAAGTCCAATGTGCCAGCTGAACTCAAATGTACCATCATCTGCAGGAGTCGCGGGGACGAGATTATGTTTCTTTGCCTGACCAACACTTCGAAATCACGAAATTTAAGTACCTAGGAGTAGGCGAAACTGTCAAGATTTCTCAGGAGGAATTTTACTTAATAACATGCAGAATTTTAATTATAATAATGATTACCTATCACTTACGAGCAAAAATGTATGTAAATGTGCAGAGCTTGATCTATAAAGTATAACTCTTAAGGTAAATAACACTTAGTAATCGCCAAGCTCTCCAAACTTTTTGATACCGAGTGACCCTTCAGACAAGGCGGTGCCTTCTCCTGTCACCTCTGCAGTTTTTTGGAACCGGCTATAGTTGGAACACATGTCGCCAACATATCATATTGATATCATTCGTAGAGAGAGAATATGCCAGGGTGCGTCTGTTTTCTTCGAGAAGAAAGACTTTCAACCATACTTCTGATGTTGTTAAAGATTTCGTCCACATTGGCACCACCGCCTACAAAGAGCGATGTTAGCATGGAGTTTAAGCGGTGAACCACACTTTATGCACCTTGGGATTCAGAAGGCATAAGAGAAGTAGAAACTACTCTTGCCAGAATAAACTAATACTTCGTAAGATGCTCATCCTTCCCGTTTTGCTATAAAGCGCTGAAGCATGGGCTGACGCAGTCTAGTGAAAATGCCCTTGGTTCGAGCGGAAAGATGTGTAACGACAACCGCATCCCATGGAACGATGAATTGAAATAATCAAGCGAATTCACATCTCAAGCGGCTCTGGCTGGGACGAAGAAGCTCCCGGGAGTAAGGTCTTCAATGCAACTGTTGCATTAGGTCGATGAAGGGGCAGTCCTTGTCTGACTAGGTAGGGAGTGCACTAACTAACTTTCGTATCACCGATTGAAAAAGGCACGCGCAATGAAAAGGCACCAGGAGGAGTACTACGTGCTCTACTTCTGGCCATAACCCGGTATCGGGTTGTCATGGCCAATGAAGAAAAACACAATCTCAATAATTTATGCGGCGCAAGAAATTTTCGGAAAACTATTTAACTTTCCCAAGTTAGCTGCTGAAATATTCATTAGAAACTTTCTAATGTATGACAATAAGACAAGCATATGTTGTTTTTCCAAAAACTCTTAAGTGCTTTTCATGCGAAAAAACAAACTTTTTAGCCGGCAAACAAAGGAAAAACGTAAAAAAAACTTAACACACGTGTCAAAACCTAAAAACGTATACAATATGTTTGCGTTAACCTTCAACTTACGGCCAAAAGTAAGCAACAAAACCCGCTCAAACTTGACCAAAGCAAACTTTGTGATTTGTCAAAAGTTGGCAGCACCAGCATAAATTTGATTAGCTGCAACAAAAGCGCAACTCAAGTCCAAACTCAAAGTTGCGCACAAATCTTGGAAAGTGCAGCGGCATGTTGCAAGAAGCAACCAAGTGGCAAACTTTTGGGGCAGCCTGCAACATAACTCATTTTACTTTGTCACACAAATGACCTTGAGTGGCAGTGGGTTAGCCGCAGCTGGAAAAGCAATGACAAACGCAACATACACATGTGTGGCTAACTCTGAGACTCTAATTGAAATATGATGTTTAACTTCCTGTCCTAAGGACATGCTGAGCACCCATAGAAACATACCAAGGCATTCAAAGTCAATCTAATGAAAATGAGCAGCCAACTGTATGCGGTTAGCAATTGTTTGGCCCCAAATCTATTAGCCAAGTCGAAAGCCAGCAATCTATTGGCACTTATCTCGATGAACTTTGCTGCACTAAGTCAATAGACTGACAGCTTGCATTCAATTATAGTCAAAGTCAAACCACACACACACACACACACACACACACACACACACACACACGGAAACACCCAATCTACATGGAATATCTGTCAATATTGAATAGCCCCAAAAACGCAAAAGGGAAGAAATGCTTTTCACTTACCCGCTGTGCATAGACGCATGTCCTCGTCGTATCCGTCGGAGCAATCGGGCGCCCCATCGCATAAATATTGTATGGAAATGCAATTACCATCGCCGGGGCACTTGAAGGGTTCGTACGGATGGCAGGCATCTGTAAGCAAGAACCATAAAACTTGTCTAAAGTTTGTGTTGTTGTTGTTGTTGTTGTAGTACAGCAATTAAGTTACACACAAAGTTGGGGGCTCTACGAGTTGTAGGTAAACCACAGTGAACCCATTTAAATTTATGCTCTTAAATATGGCCATAACAAACATGATTGCCTCTGGCCTGAAGAGGCGTCGTTAGTTCTGGCCAATTTTATGAAAATTGAAAATCATAAATAAATAAAGGACAATAAAAAACACAATGCCAGCCGTTCCCTTCAGCGTATTCGCGCATATTTTGTAAGCCGATTTGTTATGTATACTATTTGTCAATACGGCGGAAAGTTTACATATTTGCGGTTTTATTACATTGTTGGGTTTGGGGCTAAATACGTAACAAGGATTAAAATATACTACAAAGGGATAAACGTGTGTGTGATGCAAAAAAAAAAGTGAAATGTTTTTGGTGTTATAATGTAATTTGTATAAGCTAACGATTAGATATATGGTTGGGGCTCGTTGAGTTAGGTAGATTTTTTTATAATCCTGCTTAATATTGGTAAATTGATAAATAATTGCCCTAAAACTAAGTATAACTAAAAGGTTTCTATTGTATTTCACTTAAGGATACAGATTTTTGAGGCTCTAAAGGATATCTATGTATATGACGTAATGATATCGCTCACTGCTTTTGCGATAGTAATGCTAATAATTAACAGGTCGTGAAAAGTAACCAATACATGTATGGACTCATCCATAAAACATAAATGAACTTTGTTTTTTTTAATTAATTTTACCTATGATTTGGCATAATACGTGAATAAAACTTATATTCTGCACATCTTATGAAAATTCCCTATACAATGATATAAGTTTCACCCTCATTTGTGTCCATATAGTTGGTGAAAAAGGGGTCCACAAATTTTTCCTTCACATATATGTGAATGTTTTTTTTTTATTTTATTTATAATATTTGAAATGAATGAAATACTTTTTCAACATGAAAGAAAAAAAAATCAAAATATTTAAAGTGCACACGTGTTGTATAATATGCATCTGAGAGGAAAATAAAAACCATGATAAAATATTTAAATATCCATAATTAAAAATGACAGAATTCAAAAGAATATTCCTTTTAAGAAGCATGACGTTAGAAGCTTCTTCTAAAGAGGGAAGCGTCTGGCTCAAAAAATTAGAATGGGGAACACTTCGGCTTATTATTGACCGAAAATGTTATTAATGCCGCTTCCATAGTAAGCTTCTCGACGTACCCAATCATAGATGACGAAGTCAGGATCGCAATTAAGTGACTTAAGAACTGCCTCCACAGTTGTTCAAGACTGGCGACAAAGAGTTGATAGTGTGTGAATATGACTAGATGAATGCATGTCCGATGATTGGAACATCGGTTCTTCTGCCCTGCCCTCAAGAAGAATGACCCCATGGAGTGCACTACCGTGTTATCACGGTTTCTTTCTATGACCCTACTGTGTTGTGTGGAGAATAAAACTATTAATGCAAGCGCTGAAAAGTCGCACCATGCAGAATGACGTTGAGCATCACACGCAGCTCTGTCAAGGTTGGTGAGGCTTTAGACTAGATGATCCTGCCACCTCTTCAACTTTGTGATGGAGAATGTGTTCCGAAAGGCCGAAATAAATCGGAAAGGGACTATGTTATATAAGAGGGCCAAGTTGCTCGCATAAGTAGATGTTGTCTATATCATTGGTCGTACTTTGCGAAGAGTGATCGGAGCCTTTGCGGCTATTGAAAGAGATTCTGCCAGAGAAGGTCTGTTTGCATGATGAAATCTCAGATTGATGTTTAAAACTATACTTTTGTTTCGTCTAAAATTGTCATAGAGGTAAAGACTCAACTTTTGACAATAGGCGTTACTTGCATCTTGGTAGGCAAATGCGTAGTAGAAACTACTCTTGTTAGACGAAACTCACATTCTATAAGACGCTCAACCTTCGCCTCGTTTTGCTTTGGTGCTGAATCATGGGTGATGATTCAGTCTAATGAAAATAATTTTTAAGTGTTTTGAGCAGAAAATACTCCGTAAAATCTTTGAAGTTCCTGGGAGAGAGGTGTTAAATACGTGGCAGGCTGTCTTTGGAATGCAGGCATATAGCGCACTAACTAGGTTAGGAATCACCGATTGAAAGTGCCTGGAGGAGTGCTCTATTTCAGACCGTGACCCGGTGATAGATTGTTGTGGCCAGTCTAAATAAAATTTTTGGATTTGGAATTATCTATTGTCAGTTCTGTCTGTGCGATAAACCTAATTTCCAAGGATAGTTGATGCATACAGCCTGAGAGGCACATTCTTCTTCTCTGAAGGACATCACACGCAGCGAAAAGATGATAGTACGATTTTTACCCAAGTTTACAAAACTATAGAGGAGCTGGTAATGTGCAGCTTTCTCGAACGTCTTTTAGGCCTATTATGTGAGTAAACCAATCCGTATATTAAGGGAAATTTTGCCCAGTTGGTGGAGTTTCTTGAACTGAATTAAGTTGTCGAAGGCCAAGCTCAAAGAATAACCATTCTCAGGAATAAGACACAAATCCAGTCGAAGAATTGCCTGCATCTGTTTTGCTTACATAATAGTTGCTTAATGGTGTATCTTCCATAACATCGTTTCTTGGTGCTTTGTCCGCAACCTTTTACCCGGGAATATTGATGTGTGCCGGAACTCAACTGAGCATAAGTTTGTTTCGTTTTGTTTTGGATGAAAAATACAAATCTAACGTAATTTTTTAATCATATTAAAGGTAATATGTATTTCGATTTTTCCCCATATAAATTTTTATGAACAATATTTTTTCATTAATAAAACATAATGAAATTGACATAATTGATAATGAACAATTGCAAATTTAAAATAAAAAATGAGCCATTTTACCAATTACTTAATTATCGTTTAATTATACAGAATAATAGCACATAATTAAATGTACATGAAGCTAAAAAAAAAAAAATTAATTAAAAGTGAAAAAGAAAAATAAAAAAGGTTAACTGATTAAATTTGCTGCTGTTGTTGGCAACAATAAAAAGATATTTATGAAAATCATGCAAACAAAAAACAAACAAATTAATTTATTATTAAAATGCCAATACAAATAAAAACGCAATATTTATTAATTTCAAAATGTAAAAGCAAAAAAATGTATTCAATTAGCCCAAAAAAAAAAACAGCTAATTAATGCTAAAATAACAAAGGAAAATAATGAAAATACGAAGATACAAAGCAGAAAAACTCCAAAAACAGACAAAAAACCTTTCAATAAAATAAAATGTGTTAAACAATTAATAAAATGAAATGTTTCCGTTTTTATTAATTTCTTTTGCACTAATTTTCCACGCACAACAAAATGTTTTTAATGTTCATTTGTTGCTGTTTCGCCTTTCGCCATTTTGTTTTTGTTTATTTGTATTTTTTTTTTTTTTTTTTGGTGCCTATCATGAAAATCAACAGCAGACAAAAGCATGGCGCAAGTTAATTGAATTTATTGTTGTTTTGCCTCTTTGTTGTTGTTGTTCTCATTGTGGTGTTTGTATATTTACACTGATGCGCAGAAGTCTGCGTACACTTAACTTTATGCAAAAAACTGAGTAACTATGCGAAATGAATTGATTGACATATTAAACATGAATTATTGAGGATATTGGTACCAATGTCTTTATATCCTCTACCTCTTCTTCATCCTCTACCTCTATATAAAAACACTCTCAAACATAATGGAAAGCTATCCTCAAAATTTCATCAATATCTGTCCAGTAGTTTTTGAGGTGAAGAGTCGCATAGAATTAGCATTTTTGGAGTTACAGACAAACTTTGAATTTCACGAATAATAAATAAACATTAACTAAATTATGGTTACATTTCCTATCAATACGTTCATTAACAATTTGAGGCACAGGTTTACGAGTCGCGGAATCATCTGTACGAATCCATGGCCATTCATACCAGTGTCTTCCAGGCTGTAGGCCGTTGTGCAGATATTAACTTAATTAGGAAATACCAGAATAGTAAAATAACGATACTATCAGATAGTCATTATGCTGTAATGCGGTAATAGGAACTGATATAAACTCCAAGCTGCTTCGCGAAACCTGAACGAAGCACAATCTCACTCCGATGGGTCCCTGGTTATACCAACACTCCCGGGTATGAACTTGCGGATAGGCTGGCAAGAGACGCTGCTGCGAAGCCTTTGATAGGTCGAGAGGCTTTTTTTTGGCTTAGAAAGACACAGCATTAAGCAACTACTAAAAAAAGGGGAAAGATTGAGACGAACGATAAGTTTCCAAACAATTGCTCGGCTCCTATACCAAAAGGTTTCTATAGGTTCAAAAACTGTCACAGTTAAGATTCGTACAGAACCTGATAATTACCAGCTGCAGTACCTGCTCATTTGTATTAGCTGGATATGTTGCGCTGGCGAGAAAAATAATGTCCCTTCTAGGTGGATATAGGATTTCAATGATCAACGCGGCTCGGTTGGAACCATACAAGGGAGTTAAAACCTTAATTGGTGGGCACAAGTGAACTCAAAGCGATTCCCAACTCCCCAATTACTTAATAATTGTTAAAGGTATATATAACTTCACACTTTTTTTGCTTTAATTCTTGGTCTTAATTTAAATAAATGCATTTTTGTTGAATATTTTTTACACTATTTGGGAATAAAGTGAAAAAGTATTGGAACCGGTTCGAATTCCAGTTGTACATAGGTTCACATCTCGAAATGTAGCCCAAAATTATTGTTGTCCAAAGACTTTTGGACGTCACGTTATGCATGTGTGTGTGTGTGTGTGTTGCTACACCAACGCCATTTTATATTTGTCTGTATGTGTGAGCCAAAACAGTTCCTTTTTTTTATATTTTAATTTCGTTCTTGTTGTTTTTGCGGCGCCATTTTTGTTGCTTTGCTGTTTTTGTGCGCTTCTTTATTTCATTGTGAATTTTGTAAAAGCTTTTCGCTAAAGGCAGCGTAAATTGGTTTTATTTTCTAATGCACGTGTTGGAGGGCTGCTCGGAAAAGTTAAAGAAAAGTAGCTTGCACGGGTTTTTACAAACAATTTTCACTTTTAACGTCGTTTCATATGACTATGTGTGTGTGTGTGTGTGCGTGTGTGTGGGTGGCTTTATGCTCATTAATGCTGGCCTGTAACCACACAGAGATTTACTTGCTGGCTTTAGCTTGTTTATTTGGTTGTTTTGTTGGTCGGTTTTCCTTTAACGTTTCTTTGCGTTTGCGTTTTACTGTTATGTGTGGCTTGGTTATTAAGTGAAAATGCAAATGTTTTTTAAAGTTACACCCCAAAGTGTCGACACAATCTTCAGCAACTTTTACATAAACTATCAACAAACAAGTTTCATTTAATTTTCGTTTACTGAAACGAAGCAGCTTTCAAACTATTTTCCAAACTAGAAAATAATTCCGTTTTTCGTATAAGTATTTTTTGGCTTGTCATTTTTGTGTGCCAAAACTTAAGTTGCACTTTTATGTGCAACTTTGTCTGCACATAAAATGATAACATAAAACCAACATTTTCGGTTGGTTTTTGCAATTCAAATTTATGTTACTGAACTTTTGTTAAGAAAAACACAAAAAATACAATTTTGTGAAAAAGCTACCCGAAAAGCAATTTTCGATTGCCACAAGAAAATGCATTAAATTTCCATATATTTAGCTGTGATGTGCTATAAATTGCAGAAATATGAAATAAATTCGAGTTTGGCTTAACTTCAATTTAGCTTTTGATTTGGAAAATGGTTTAACTTCGCATGATAGCCTTCAAAGTAAAGCCATTTAACTAGAGAAGTTCATTATTGTTGTTGGTTTAGCAGCTTTTGTTTGCATGATTTCAAAAGCAAAGATATGACCGTTTAACTTTCTTGCCAAACCGAAAAAGTTCACAGTGCGACAAATAAGTTTTGAGCCTGGCTTCCGAATGCTATTACTACAGTTTCTATACATTTGGTGCATAGAGAGATATTGTATGGGCTTTAATCAGGCGAATGATCCAAAACCCAGACGAACAATATGTCAGTAAATTCTGACCCCATGCAATATATCGTGCAACAGGCACTAGACCTTTGGATTTCTGCTGCAAAAAAGTCTTGTTTTGGAAAAGCTGTGAAAACATTTCTGTTCAAACGATAGAGCATTGGTATTACCGGAAATTAGCTTGTCACAACTTTCTTACGCCGGTTTGAACACATAGATATTAACTCAATTATGGTTTGATCATATCATCTTATATAAACAAATTAAGGAAAACTATTTTAAGGCCGTCAAAACACTTTACCCGAAGGTACTACAAATTCGTAACTCCCAACAGCTTCTAGGTACATATATACATATGTTAAAGATTTGTCATTAAAGAACGCTTAACACACTACCTGCACAGGTGGACTTCTGTTTGAAACGTCCTTTGTTACTCTTAGCCGGCTTATTTATATACTAGACCAGGTTGGGATTGTGGAATGGTGGCCGCCAACCTGGGTCACAGACGTGCTATACAGATTTTCTCAAAGTTACTTACAGGGTCTCTCAGATCATCCCAATAATTCGGTCATAAATCTGTTAGACAACAGCGAAGCTACCAGAAAGCTGAAGCGTCACCACCAACTGGAGCATTCTTTCAGCAATGTAGTTCAATATAATGTAGGGAATTCCTTCAGCACCTTTTAATCGGTTATACCAAAGTGCACTAGCAAACTAGTCCTTCCAACGGAGACACTGTCTGCCTCTTCATCTTTATACTACCAGTAGTCGACACTGATATAGAATATAGTACCATTCCCATTGAAGAGATACCATAAGAAGTCATCGCCTTTTTTGAAGCCTGAAGGTTCGAAGAGGTTATTTTCTACTTTTTTGGAGCTGTGTGTATGCAGGGATACTGAACTCAGACACTGTGGCGTATACGCAACCTCTCAACAGGCTATAAAATGCTACTTCATAATTGACAAAGTGATGGCGGGTGTTTATTAGTACGTGGGTCTTTTCGTGGGTCACCCCATCACAATATCTGCCATCATTTCCATCCACCATTTATGACATTTTCATAATTAATAGTTTTTCACGCTTAATCATCTTCACGCCTTCATCACACTCATAAACTCATGCCATATTGTAAATTAGGTAAAGAAATCGATAGAATTTATTTTGTGTGTGCACTTAACAACAAATTTGAACTAAGTTGCATACTTTTATGACACAATTTCCTTAACAACACTCATCAACCAAAGGAAATTGAGTTCCAAATTCTAAGCAAATTGATAACATAGTAACTGAGTTTATAGATATAAGACTTGTGCTAATAGGGTTTACTTGCATACATTTATGGGTTATTAGCTAAGCACAAAAAATGATATGGCTCCAAATTAATTTAAGCCTTATTTCTGGGTAAACGACTAAATACTAAATGATAAATACACACTATTAAGCTTTATAATTCAGCTGCCAAAAATACTATTTAAATGTCAATCATTTATAACTCCTCAAACTATGTGAGGCATGATTCCTATAATTTACTTAAGTATACCTTTCAAATGCCTCATTGGACACGCTTAGACAAACAAAGCCATTGAACTTTAACTTGAATGAATATTACTAATACGCATAGTTGCATGTCAGACTACTTAGTTTTCTTGTCATATCATTTTAGAAAATAAGCAAAAGACTCCAAACAACTGAAACACACGTGGCAACAGTGAGCACACACACAAACCCACACACACACACACACGTTAATTAGAACACTTTGTACGCCAGCCACGAGTTATTTATTACTATTTTATAACAAAACAATACTAATTTATGGGTTCTACTAATGAGCAAATGAGTTCTACAAATGCAAAGCAAGTTTGACCAAAATAAACGTAAAGCTAGAGCCATTAATATACTGCTTTAAGCCAAAACAATGGCGTATCATGGCAACAAAATGGTCGAAAAGCTTGCCCTTTGGTTTAGATATAACGCATATGCTTATGTGTATCTCCACTAAATGTTACATATGTTGGCTTTAAAGGGATTGGGAGACTGTTGCATTGTTATTGAATCGACAATGGCTAAAAAGGATTGGTCAAACTAACTTGGCTTTAAAATGCTGTCAAATCTTTTTATGTTGTCACTATTGTTAGCACTTAAATACGCTTTAAGTAAGCTTGGGGACACATTTTGTTTGCCCCATTGAGTTGCTTGTTGCCGTTGTTGTTGCCGCATTGTTGTCGAAGCCTTTAAAATGCTTTAGGACTTCGCTCGATTCCTGTTATGTGCGTACCCTTTTCTTATATTTGATTGATTTTATTTAACAATTGATTGAAAGTGAGTTCTTGATTATTTTTAATGAATCGTTTTTATTTGGATTATGTCGTGTGGGCGTGGCGGCAACTAAAGGGTATCCCAGTTACTTTTGGCACTTAAAGTGTTTGTTTCTCACTTTGCAGTAACTTTAGGCGTGTTTGTGAACTCGATTTGAGCTTTAAGCATGTAAACTGGTCTACTGGTTTGAGCTAATAATGCTGGTTGCAAACACTCACTTTTGGTCAACATTGAAAACAAGTGTAATTTTTGTGGGATAGGCCTGGAAGATATAAGGGATATCTGCTACTCTACGATTGCATGATTAAGTTCACGACGTAAGATCGAGCAGAGATTGTTAAGGCGTAAGGTTTTATTCTGGGAGGTCTGGGGATTTAGGCTATCACTTCTCATGCCTACATAAGCGATGACCCGCTTTTTGTCTCTAGAGGTACCTCTAAAACGTGCAAAAATAAAGTCTGTCATTACTTGCTTTACAAAGCAGCTCACATTGAAATTATTTTGGCTGAGCTCATAGCTAATGCCATGGAAAGAGTACCCACGTTTCGTAGCAACTAATGTTTGCTTTCTTTTAATAGTCTGCTTGCGTTTAGTTGGTATTCAGCAAGTGTAAACACGTTTTTAACACAGCATTAAAAGCCAACTCAATCATAAAACTAGACTACGCCATGACACAAGGCACATATTATCATTATTATATCTCTAGACTTTAGTTAGTCTTTCAAACTGTGTTGCGTGACGTCCATGGGACACATAATGAAAGCTGCCTCAATATCATAAATTTAATACTAACACGCAAACACACAAAAGGTATAATTTGGCAGTGTTGTCAAAACAGATGAAAACAATAAAGCCAAAGACATGGTCACACTGGCTGTTAAATGAGGCGTAAGCCAGCTGTAGCATACTTTTCAGCGCACACATTGTAATAGATTATATATTAAAGTCATAGCATATTACTGAGCGCTGCACGTAAAAAGCACACAAAAACGCGCAGATTGTCACCTACACACACACACACACACACACACACACAAACACACACACACACACACACTAAACTGAGACAATCAACTTTGACGTCAAGTTGCAGCAACAAAATGTTGTCTTGTTCAACCAAAAAAACATTTACTTTTTGCACACTTAATTTTGTCAAAACAATGACAAGCACACATGGCGTATACGCAATATTTGCAATTTTGGCAAGCTGCCAACTGTGTGCCCGGTTTATTGCGTTGCCAACACGGTGCCAACAGAGCTCAATATGCCTGTCAATAGCAGCTTGGCTGACACAACAATTGTTAAGGCGTGTCCTCCCTGAGCTGCTGTGGGCGTGGCACTGTCATTTGCCATTTAGGTCCGGCTCACAATATGCCAGGTGCTTTGGCTTTGACACAACACAATATCAAGCTGTTAAGGCTGTTGACTGTAGTGCAGGCAAAATTTGATATCTGGGAACATTAGGCAGCAGCACTGAGCAATTGCTAATTGCATCTGCTAAGAAAAGTGGCAAGATGTATAGGTTTGGAAGACAAAGGGGTAAGGGCAGGGTTAAGCTTATAGAGTGTCTTAAAGCAAGACATCGGCCATTTTGCGTTTAGCCTGTTCTTCACGGGCTGAGACAATCGCTGTATTGTAGTTTGCGTATCGGCAATATCGATAATGGGCGTAGCGGATTTATCGTTTTTTTAATTTGAAATCTCCTATGCAGTAGGTTTAAGATTCGTAGGATATTACCCTTTCAACTGCCTTTACTGCACACTTGCTTTGGAAGAGTATGATTGGTTTGTTTCGACTGGTATCTAGAGATCCCTCAAATGCATATGCAAGTATACAGTGCTTTAAGTATTGCCTCAAATTCATGCGATTATGTAGCCAGAGTGGTATCGATATGTTGATCTTTTAACTCTTATGCGACCGTATGAAATAGTTTATCAGATTCCTTTTTTTTTGTGCCTTGAGGGAAAAGTAACAATGGCCGACTAGGCTGTTCTTTAAATAAATTATCCGAGGGAAAAAGAAAGAGCGGTGCGTAGAGTGTCCTTTTCTTTCTCATTCGAATCCCTATAACGAAATCGCAATTCCACTAGCTTAGCATACGTTTACTGGAGCGCTATCATAGTGATAAAACTTAGCCCACATTTGTTGATTTTACCGCTGAAAAGCTACAGATTTATCAAGTCCGTAACTGCATTGCTCTTTTTTTAACCTTGGTTTAACTTTTATGTCACTCTATATTTTCCACGCCAAATGTTGAAAAAATCTATCTTTATCAGGCAAATTGAATGCTTAAATAAAGCCAATATCAACAAATAAACTATGCCCCATTTAAATCATTTTAATGGAACTAAACAAACTATCAAAGCCAAATTAAGCGCTCCAAAATTCACTCTATTGGATAAAATTCGAAAATATTTTGTTACGTCTAATTTTCAATTGAGAAGCATATCAAAATCCAAACAATTTGATAAAATCGAGCCTTTTGTTTGAACTCTCCTGACCATAAGCACCAATCATGCTCAGATACACAAAATATAGCATAACAAACTGTACCATGCACAACATGACGTATGTGTAATATAAAATAAATAATTACATACACGCCGACGCACTAATGAAAATTACTTTTCTCTTTGTGCAGACCGTGTTTGCATGAATAGTCGAGTGTGTGTGTGTGTGTGTGTGTGTGTTTGTGTGTGTTGTGTGTGTGTGTACATATGTGTGTGTGTCACGTGTGTATTTACCTCATGGCTTTGTTGCTTTAGTTGAACTAGTTTGATTGTCTTCAACTAATTGTTTTGCTGACTATATAAATTAACACATTTGTATGCAATGCCACGTTTGGAATGCTGACGTAATTTATAAGAGCAAAAACTAACATGCGACATCCTTGTGACTGTCCTTTGGTGACTCTAGCACGATTGTACGATAACCGCAAGGTATGAGTGCTAAAAATGCACAAGGAATTTTTCACTCCGAGTGTGCACGTAATTCCATATACTACGAAATTCCATATATAACTCAGTCACGGCAAATTAGTGAGTAATTGCTAATGGCAACAGTTCTCGACATGATCTGATATGTCTCGACACAAAAGTTGTGCTAAATGGGTCAATTCCAGTCTGATATCTTTGATGGACCTTGTGAAATATTTTTGATTTCATATCATTAATGAAGTTGTTAGGTTTTTGTTTTAAATGGATTTAAGAATTAACATTAGAGACAAAATTTGAACTTTTGTACTTTTGCAGGAGCAGGAATGACGTTGGCAAATACTTCCGAAAAGCATTTGTATACTAATATGAGGCATCAAACCAGCGTGAAGAAGATGAGAACTTAGCTAAAGTGCAACTGCTTAGAGAAAGGGACAGGTAAAATGAACGAAAATCATATTTCAAAACTTGCTCTAAAATATTTGACATCACCAGCCAGCTCTGCATCGTCAGAAAGGGTCGCATCACAGCAGAACTTGTTCTAGACAAAAAGAGTAGGCCCTTACATATACATAATGTTAAAAATCCCGACTTCCTAAAATCGCTGAAGCAAATTTTTGGCGATATATCTATATTTTAAAATTGATATTATCGATACGGTGATATTGTGAATAGAACAATTTCGATACATATATCGAAATACGGTATATTTTGGAATATCAACAATCCTTCTGGATAAGTCCAAGGGGGCACCACAAGACTCTTGTACAACGAAATTTTGTTGCTTTTGTCGAGAGATCTGTTGTCACTACGATTTGGCTATATTTGCTGTGAACCTCATCATTTTAGATCGAATATGGTTACTCCAGCTTAACTTCGAATGCAGGTGAAATCCTAGGTAAGGCTGGAATTTTTTTATTGGCATCGGAGAACCTTTTCTTGACCATATTTCGCGAAGAATGTATGTTTAATCGCCTAACCTATATCCCGATTTTTTAGCCCGGCAGATCATCAGAAGCTTAGCGTAAGTTTGAAGCTGTAGCTGAAATTACTGAGTCGCCAGCGTGAGTGACTAGAAGCATGTTTCGTGTGTCCTTTTTAACAATCGCTGGCGATGGCATATCTTCAGTGTATATAGTATATAGGAAAGGGGTGCATACGCTGCCTTGCGGTACGTCAGCTGTAACGATGGGCTCAGCCGATAGTTCCTGTTTGAGCGAGTAGCCAGGTAGGATTTTAGAATAGCGATGTTAGTAATGAACGCACTCTAACAGTATTAGAGACGACCTAGGATAAGGTGGACTGCGGTGATAATGACCGTCCACTAGTAGGATCGAACACTGACTGTAAATGTGATAAGTACGCAATATAACTTAGAGCCACAATACAGCAGTCGTTAATGACCTTAATGAGCAGCAGAGAAAGAGCCAGCGAATATACAATGTGAGAGTAGTGATTAGTAGTAATTATCGATTATAATCGAATTTAAGGGTTTCGAACCCAAAGTTTGAGAGATTCGGTTGGCAGGGCTGCTGGACCAAACAACTACCGTTTCTTCTAATCTTTTAGGAGTAAGTAACCGTTACTGCTGCCGCTGATTCGTTTACGAGATTTTGCTGCGTTCTGTTGTTATCTCTTTTTGACACACTCTTCCCTACCTTGCATGCAGCCGTTTCTTATCGTAGCCTGTTTTCAACAATCAATATGTGTAACCTTACAAAGTAATGCATACTTCATGCATGTTTGAGGCTGTTAGCTTCATTATTCACTGATGTTCAATGATAACATTGTTTGATTATGGCTAAAGAAACCAAAAATGAAGATGAAGTTTAACTAAGTGCTGTATGGTTGTCTCTCTCTTAAAAGTATGCTTCACTTTTTGCGATTTAACTTTCAAGTATTTAATGTATCACACATCACATGTCCCATTTCATTTAAAATAGGCATTTGTTCTGTTGCGCGTGAGAGCATAAATAAAATAAATTGGTTAAAAATAACAACAAATTCAATAAAAATTTATGCAAATCGCATTATATTGTATAGCTAATTGCAAATTAATGAGCTTATTGTTGCTGCAACTTATTTAACTTAATTAAACAAAGTTCCTGTGCTGACACATATACAAGATACATACATATTTTATGTGCATAACCAAGGACCTTATCAAATGTCAGTGCAAAGGTAATACATAAGTACGTCAGCATTTTCATTTGAGCCTGGCTAATTAGCTTGTCAACCTAATGGACAAGAGTCAAATTCTGGTGCGTAAGTGTTAATTAATTATGGGATACAGATACAAAAGTGATAAGGTCGTTTTGTTTGAAAAGTTATAACGTCTCTAATGGAAATGTTATTAATAATTAATTAGAAATATGGTTAGAAATGTGTTAAGCGAATGCTATATTTGTTCTTAAACGAAACTCGGTGTGCATTACATTATTCGAATTTATAGTATTTGTAATAAAATTATCAGATTCGATTCGAGATTCTTATGCCGAAAGTATTCGTTGGTAAACACTGACCAGAAAGTCATTTTTTCTATTTCAATTCTACAGTGCATAACTCATTACCTAGTATAATATTGTAGACCAAATTGTCATAGTGACGTGGATAATTGAAGTTAAAACTTGTTTGTAAACACATACTGTAAAATTTCCTCTTTGAGAGATCTACGACCGCGCCTTGTTAGAGCGGGTTAGAGTGGCACGAAGTTCATCGCGTGGTCTGATTAATGTGCAACATTCGTGTGGGCTGATTCGGGTGGCCTGATTTGGGTGGCCTGATTTGTATTGATTGATAATTATGGTTGAATGTAAGCATGAGTGACAGGGATGCAACAAACAAATAAATACAATCAAATGTAAACTAAACGTTGGAACTATATAAATGAGGCTTCTCCCTATTTCTGAAATTCCTGTTTGAACCGGTGCTTGTTCCGTATGCCCTATATATGTATATATAAAGGTATTTAAATAGTTTTTCGACGCTAAGAATCACTTGTGGTTGTACAATTTTTAGAAATTTTCCTGCCGGACGAACACTTTTTCTTCCAACAGTGTCTTAGCATCTCATTTTGTATCTTTGCTTTGAAATTATAACAGTGCTGTATGAGACAGAATGTGTTTATTTTGCTAGTAAAACATATATAAGTTTTTGCATATAAGTGCAAGAATAGCAAATATTTAGCATTACGTGTACACATTTTTCATTGTAAATGTATCAATAACACATACATCAGCTCAACTACAAAATTTATCAATTCATGATTACATTTTTTTGTATTTAAATAAATAAATATATCATAATAATTTGACAATTTCATAAAATAATATACATAAAAACAAGAACTAATCTCAGATAGCGAACATTTTTTTTCGGAAAAAAAAATTTCAAACGTTCGACAATTTTTCCACTAGAAAACTTTTATTACCTTTTGTTCGCACATGTTGTTGTTTTTTTTGTTATATATTGCCTACATTGCGTGTAGCCATGCATTGTAAAAGTTCAGCCGAGCGCTAAAAAAACTATAAAGTTTACGCCTTTTTTCCAATGGATTTACTATGAAAAACCATAAATGTTTTGCTTTGCAACCGAGCATGTAAGCGTGATTCGCAAATACACTGCAAATAATGATGGCAAATATGAGACCATAAATTCCATTTTCTAATGGCTTTAACGGAAGTGTGCGAAAGTAATGCAATTTGCTGCAAGGGCGGAAGCGGAAGCATTTTTGCCGCACAAATAAAAACGCTTAAAAAATGCCAAGTAAATAAAAAAAAAAACAACGGCAGGAATTTTTTTTTTTGCATGTTGAAATGTTTTTAATGTTGATGATTACTTTTATAGGAGCCAGTGATGCTTGACGGGAAATCAAGCGGAAATGCGCTTGGCATGAATGTGTACAGTGTTGCCTTTTATAATTCCGATTCCTCGAAAACGATGCGTCCTGCTCTAAAATCGGGACTGTGTTTGTCAGGTTTGGCTTGTACTCTTAGCAGAGTTAATTATCGTAATAATAATGTAATACTTTTTATGAAAATCAGTTAAAAGTCGTTAAAAAAGTTCAACCGAATTAGCTGATTTTGCACATCTACATAAAAATGACTGCCAATTCTTTGTGACTCTTCTCCTCAAAAACTATTTGACAGATTTTGATGAAATTTAAATGATAGCTTTCCATTATATTGGAGAGTGTTCTTATCTTGTTTGGACGAATTCCAATAGATGACGCCAAAGATATCGACAAAAACGATTTTCCATATAAATCACACTAAAAGTGTTTCTACTTATATAGTAGGCAATCATTAAATTTGACTAGGTAAAGAATTCTTTTCAACTGAGGAAGAGGTAAAGAGAGATAGAGGTACGGCTTTATCAATGAGCAGCGGAGCGCGCAGGTTCAGCTAGTTATATATAACTATTTTGTTAAATAGACACATTTAAATCAAAGCAATTGTCAGTGAACAGAATTGAATGAAATCTTTTGTGATAAACCGCCATTATCCCCCCAGCTATGCATAAATATTTGCATTAAAATGCATTCTATAAATACAAATAACAAACCAAATGTGTTAGCATATTTATGCTTGCTATTTTGTTGGAAAACTCACATGGCAAAGCTTAATTTTAAATTCTATAAATAAAATGTGAAAAATACAACTAAAATAAACGTATCAACATGACAAATAAAAAAGACATGAACAAGTTTTCAGTTTCAAAAACAACAATCGCTGCTTTACAAATAAAACGAATTTAGTTGAAGTTAGTTTTTTGTTTTGAGTCTAAATTATTATGCACAACTTTTCTAACGACAAGTCAAAAAGCTCTTACCATAAATTAGTTTACTTAGCCGTATTTGCTGTATAAATTGACGTACTGTTGTAATTATTTTGCGCATTTGATTTAAGCTGCAATTTAGCTAAAACATATCTCGGCATTAGCAAATCTCCAGCCTGCATTTGTCACAAACAAAAACACAAACTAAAAAATCCATTCACACACACTTTAAGCCATAGTTCTGTGTACTATAGAGTAACAAAATCAACTTTGTGTTTGCACAAATGCCACAAAAAAAATTCCAAAATGAAAATAAATCCAATTTCTCATATGCATACGCTCAAAACCGAAAAACAAAATGGCAGACACATTGTTTTTGCCGACTTGTTGTTGTTCGTGTGCGTAGTACTAAAAAGTGCCTGGGGCATATGCAGCAAGCAGCGCACAGTGGGAGAAATGGACAATCCGGCTGGGAAATATCTTGTATGACACAATGAATAACAACAACAGACGGCAAAGTAAACAGAGAAGTTGCCACTGGCATTTGCCAAAGTTTGAGAACTTTTCTCTGGTGACTCACAAATACTATTGCAGCAACTAAAATTCTGACTAATAACAGTTGCCAATAGCAACTGAGAAACGTTCTCAACATATTGTAAACTTTTCTCGGCTGACGCACATATACCATTGCCACGACTGAAATTCTGCCGCCGTCTCTGCTCACTTTGCCGACTCTTGAACTATAATTATAAACAACCATTACATTTAAAACATATCAAAATGGAAAGTAGTTAACCCCAATCATTAAAGCTAAGTTTCTGAAGAAAAGTACCAAGCAGTAACTATAAGTCACTAGTATTAAAACGAGGGATTCAAACCGAAGCTTATTTTGGATAGGGTTACGATTGAGATACTCTTGATCCGGTAAACAGTTTATTTCGACTTTCTTTTTTCAATAATATCGGTTTCGATTCGATTCATTTATATTTGTTTCGGTTTGTCGCTTATACAGGTTCCCATACAAAACCAGTGCCAAAGGGAACTATAAACAAAGAAGTGGGAGCGAGAAACAGATTGTGTTGTATTGTATTTGTGGCAGCAGAAGCACCAGAATACACAACAATTAATGCATTTTCTGTTACATGCATTTCATATTTTGAAAATATCTTCACTCCTCCAAAAGTTATGAATGTTTCCGATGAAAAGTCAGATGGCCCAACTGTGTGACGTCGATGAAAATGCTTCACAGAATGACGGAATGTAAAACACCTCATGAAGGTATATGTATGCTTGCAAAGAAAAAAAAACCGCATCCGTACCAATATAAATATATCGGCTTCAATTCGGATTATTCGGACTATTTTAGAAAAATTATAACGGTTAAGGGTTTGTCTAAAAAATTTATTTCGTATACGTGACGATTACAGTTTCAAAATTAAATCGGTTGTTTTGGATAAAGGTTACGGTTACGATTGCGGTTTCGATCCCTGATTAAAACCCATGTATTACTTAAAGTAAAAAGCGCAATGGTTCGCATGTGAATTTTAAAATTTATGGCCAGATATAATGACTTTATACTTTAATTATTTGTAAATAATAGATACATTTTAATTTTCAGTTAATAAGTTGAAATCGAAAACACTGGACTGTTGTTAATGTTTTTTTTTTATGCGGTGTGCCGGAAAGTCACATTATTTGGCAAAAAATTTAATGCAGTTTGGTGGTGGTGTGAGCACTGTAGCTGGCGAACCTAAGTTATAATTTAAAAACTGAAATCACTAAAAAGACAGGTAGATTTGGTCTTTTGCTTTGCAATAAGAAAATAAAGGGTAACACACTGTTTGCAGCACTGGAATCTCAATTTTTATGACTCGAAGAGAAATAAAAAATTTTAAGAAATAACGTTCGCCTATAACCGCCAACCCTTTCAAGGTGTCTGAACAAAAAACAGTTATTGGAGGACGCAATGAAAAGAGGGATGGTAAAAAGCATTGCAAACCGATAAGCTGCCCAAAATGTCAATGCCCAACCAAAAACATTTTTTTCCGATTTCTATTCGCTCATGTTTTTCCAGGACCATTTTGCAGATAAAAAACTGGCAAAAATGCCTTTTGTGCACATACGTATGTACATGACTTTTGAGCTTGTGTGCCTGGGTATGCGTCTAAAACAACCCTTAATGAAACTAACATTTTTGAATATACATCATACTATATGCCACGCCTCATGCATCCAATTATTTCTCTCCGCAACATAACAATAACAAAGGACCTGTTCGCCTTACCATTTGTTCTTTTCGGTCTTTTAGTAACACATACTTCGTGCGCGTGACCAAAAGGGTTTCTGTTAAGCTCTTTCTAGAAGAACGGTCATGATTTTTGCTCAACCATAAACACTCAACCGAGGACACGCAGAGAGAAAAACATTTCGGCTCAGAATGAAGCCGAGTTGACATAATTTTTGATAAAATGTGTTGACTGTTATATGAGAACTCTGCTTAACAGACGACTTCGCAGTTTTGCGTTTTGCATTAAAAAAAAAATGGTCACTGGACACCACGTCAAGGTTAAAGATTCAAGGACAAATGCTCGCCATTCAAAAAAATGTAAGCGGAGGAGAATAAATAAATGAATGGATTTGCATGCAAAATGAATTTTACTATATGGAACTCATCTGTATCCGAATTAAAGAATGAAAGTAAACTTCAATTTAGCGGTGTCAGTTGTGCTGCATCGACCACTGTGCCACTTTCCGCAAGCTTTGCCTGTTTTCCATTTCGTATTGTCGCAGAGAAAAATCGAAAAAAAAAGCGTAACACGCAAACTGACGAACAATGTCATTAAAGTAAAATAAGCGCACACAAGTGTCGCCCGGTCGCCGCTGTCATTGTATCAGTTCGTCACTCTGTCAGTTTGTCACTCTGTCAGTTTGTCACTCTGTCAGTTTGTCACTCTGTCAGTTTATCAGTACAACAACAACAACAACGAAAATGGTGTACAGTTGTTGTAGCTGTTTTTTGCAGCTGAATGTCGCGTTTGTGACTGCCCTTTGCACACATTGCCAGTTGTATTAGACAATCAAATACAAAACTGCCAACTCACAATTTTGGATGTCATTGTATGCGTGCATGTGTGTTTGTGTGTGTGCATATGTGTATATGTATGCAGCTTGTTAGCATGCGAAATCGACCGCAAACAATGAGTTAAGCATTTCACTTGTACATAGGGATAAACTCATATTTGTGCGCCATTTTCGCAGTCAAAGTTCCCATTATACCAGCCATTTTGGTGGTTAGCTAAAAGTCCCGTTGCACAAAAGAAATAATTTTATAAGCGAAATGGCGGCCAAAAAGTTCTCATTGTCGTGGTGTCAAATGAAACTAAAGCGCAATGCTGCTGGTTATGGCGGCGTTTACAATAAAAACAAACTGTAAAACGCTTTCATACGATCCTAATCGCCATTTTGTTTTCGTTGGCGAGTGCGCCATTGTGTGTGTGTACGTTGCGCTATAGCGACATTTTTTGATTAGGTTCATTGTAAAGTTTGCCTTTTCAGCTGTATGCAAATTAGCCCAAAAGTATTCCAAATTGAAATGAACTTTAAGCTTATGAGTGGCATCGAGTAGTGCATTATAAATAAAGGTTGTTCGTTTAAGGGATGCTTGATAATATACTTCTAATACGCTTCCCCCGTGTGGTCAGCGGGTTAGAGAATACCACCTCAGCAGGTCAAAGCTTGTCGTATGAGGCGACTAACAATGACACTGACCACAATTCCAATTAAAGAATGGTTTTACATCAGGCCGTAACCCGGGTTGTTATGGCCAGTTAAGAAGAAGGAGAAGAATACGCTTCGCCTTAACATTGGCGCTAAAAGAAGATCCTAAAACCTTTCAAATTACAACTCAACAAATGATTAAATCATAAAGAAAACTCATCAACTAAGCAGCTGTCGTAAGAAACCCTATTTTGAAAAAGTGTTAGTCACTGCACTTTTTTTTGCCTCGTAACTCCTTTTACAACAACTGTAATTTACGTACAGCAACTACAAATGCAACAAATGTCACAAACACGCCCAGCACATGAACAGTTTTTATTATGCCGCAAAGCCGAGTAGTTAAAAAAAAACTGACTGCAGCGTGTAATTCTAAAGTGGGTTGACTTTTAAATGCTGCGACATTAACACACCCTTATAGTGCCACGCCCACCCGCTGCCCACCACCCAGATGTCAATTAGAACAGAGACAGCGGCGTTTATTTGCAAATAACTGTATGCATGTCTCACTTAAAAACATTGTCCATAAACATTAAAGGCCTTGACAAGGATAACAACAAGAACAACAACAAGCATCGCATTGGTCAATGCCATTGTCATTGTCGTTGTTGTTCGGTTGACGAAAATAAACAGCAGGAAGTCATTAAACTTGATGGAATTTCCGTTTCCTGCTTTTACTTTTATGTGCAGTTACTTGTGGCTGCCATTGCTCTTATTGTTGTTGTTATTGCAGTGTCTTCGACATAAGTATTAAAAAAGTAAGTAAGTTAATTTGGCAAAAGTTCAAATACCCTTACTTAAACGTCGAACACGTTGGTTATTTTCCAATGTTTTCGTTTTGTTGCCAAAATTTCTAATGCATCCTACATAAGGTTTGATGAATCTACGCCTGGCTTTTAAATACATAAAACAAGAAGCTTTCAAACTAGAAGCTTAGCTCAACAACGAAAAGTCAATGGGTTAAAAGGACAACACGTGGATAGTACAGTAGAAAGATGTTATGAAAATGTGTTAATTTGGAAAGAAGTAAAAGTTTGATTCCCAAAACAATGATGATGCATATAAATATTGATTGGCAAAAAAGCACGAAAATTGTGTCTCCATTTACACGATGGAACAAATTTGATCTCAACGAAAGGACTATGACCAAAACAAACATTTTCCGAGAGTTGCGAAGTCATCATGTTACTCCGGAACCTTACGTTTTAATGTCTCTCAGACGGTTTTAGTTTTACTCGAATGCGAGATACAGGGCAATGAACTCCCACATTTTTTCCGAAATTAAAAGATTCTTCTTTTTGTGTTGCTTTGAATTAATTAACTAAAAAAATTACTAAAAGTTTGTCAAATGTTCCTTTTGGATTCGAAAAATTGATTCTTTGCGAACATTTGAGCAAAATGGGAAGCGAAATGGTGAAATTATTGAGGATTATCGAGAAAATGCCACGATCGACATTTTTATTGAATTTTCGTTAAAGGAAGACTAAAATATACGTTTTCCGGTAAATTGGGGGATCTTAAATCTTGAGATTGTTTAAAATTCAAACGGTTTCTGAATTGAAAATCAGTTTACCTAAAAAGGTTTGTTTTAGACATAGGATATTTTTTTTGTAGCATAGTGTTATTATATTAGTAATTTGTTGCCGCTGGTGCAACTAATATTTTGATATTAAACAGTTTTTTTTACAAACTTACACAATTAGAAAAGGGTATTTGCATCACAAAAGGGTTAAAAAGAAAAAAAATGATAAATTTCACTGTACGTACTGTAATTGTCTTAAAGAGAGAAGTGTGATGCATATTGATAAGACAAAATTCTTGTTTGTTACTTAAAAATCATGGTAGCCAACTTTTTATACTCTCTCTTTGCAACTTTAAGGTCAAAGGTCATGCCAACCCCTCTGTTTGACGAACCGGATGACACAGCTAATATAACCTTCGCTTGCGCATCAAAAATATTAATGTCATTTCACTACGACGCAATTCTGCTTTTGTAATGTGTTAATGGCGAACTGTCACCCCATCTCTCTCTCTCTCTCTCTCTCTCTCTCTCTTTCTCTTCTGTTTCTCTCTTTTATTAACCGTTCAGTTTTTTCAAGAATAATTGAATTTTCGATCTTAAAGTTGAGCACAAAATGCAATTTAATTGAGTGAATGCTTCAACGGGACTCTGAAAACTTTTAATGGGCATTTTCTTTCTCTTTTTTGTGATGACGTAAATGCTATTTGAGTTGTAAAGGCTTTAACTGGCATATGTGAAAGAGACACTGAATGTGATTTATTGAGAGATTGATTGACTTATTGCTTTAATTGTATCTGATTTTTATGTCATTGCGTGGGAAGTTTTTACTGTGAGTCTGATTTTCTGTGCAGCGAGTTTTATGCGTTACTAATATCATGGGAGGTGGGAAAAAGATATGAACTCTAAAAGACGTAACTCTTTTTTGCAGACTCAGTCGATTCGAGATTACTTTTTGTGTACAATCAGTTATATAAGCATGAGTGAGTTGAATTTCTAAATAGAAAGCGTAATTGTAGGCTTGCCGGCTATCCTTCGCATAGGAGCTTCCTACCAAAAAAAAAAAAAGCTTCACTTTTTCAACGCAACAGCAAATCAGATGGTGTCCAAAACATCTCTTTCAATTGAGTTTCAGGCCAAAATCAATCCCTTAATTTGCCATAAACATATTTGGCAAAAAGAGATCTCCTTTTATAGACATCGAGAGTCACACAAAGTACGAAATATTAAACCTATATATACATACATATATATATAAATGACCCGTGAGGTGAGCGGGTTAGAGAATACCACCTTAGTAGGTCAAAGCTTGTCGTATGAGGCGACTAACAATGACACTGGGTTCTTTCGAGACCAGTAGGCCTTAAAAGGGTTGTGCGTAGGGTTTGGGACCCACCACGTAAAAATAATGTATTTACATCAGGCCGTAACCAGATAACGGGTTGTTATGGCCAGTTAAAAAGAAGAAGATCTGTACAAACCGTAATAAATGCATTGCGATGATTCAAATATGTTTGTGGTCGATGTAACGTCAAAAGAGTAAAAACTTAATCGGACTGCTCCACTTTGTAGGTTTTGAAATTAAAGAAAGAAGCCACCTACCGATGAAATGGTCACTGAGTACAACTTCACACAAAACTTTATTACATTTATAATCATATAAACATTGCCGGGAATGACCTTGCGAATAGACTGGCTAGACACGGTACATTCCTTTACGGGACCAGAACCATTTTTTGGTGTTGGAAGCAAACTACTAAGCAGCTGCAAAAAGGGAGGAAGGTCAAAGACATTCCAAAAAACGCATCAGCTCAAATAACATATTGAGGTTTAAGATAATCTCCCAAATGAGTAGAAATTCTGTTAGAATTTTGACTCGTCTGCTTACTCTACACTGTAAGCTTAAAGGACACCTGAGCAAGATAGGCATCATCTGCTGCAATACCTGTGAATACCAGCTGAATTCTGTGAACTTGGACATGAATCCTAGCAATATAGACTATTTGAATGCGATGATCTGGCAAGCAGAAGCATGACCCTCTTAGACGGTTATAGAATTTTAATACCCAATGCGACTAGGTTAGATCGATCCCAAAAAATTAGGGTTTTCTCAGGAATAGGACTGGCGGGAGATCTATAATGCTCAGGTTTGGGGCACTATTGATCTTAAAGATCACGTGGCAGTGCTGCCCAATAACATACATTTAATATATGAGTGAACACAAAAACAGTGAGGAAGCGATATTAAACTATGAAATTGAGATAATACCTGCAAAAAACTACGTAATGTTAAGGTATTCACACAAAAATCAACATAATTTCAGTTCCAAATAAAAGTTTGTGAATTTTATAAACAAAAGTCATATTGATTAGAGCTTTAGATTAAGAAACCGCTCACTATTTAACTAAGAAGCTACTATAAAACTTTAGTGGCTTTACTCTCAATTTCCTAATTGCAAATTTTAATTGAATTCCTCAAATTGCATTTCAAGCTAAGCAGCAATTAGCCAAGTCAGGCAAACCACTTAAGAGTATCAGCGACATGAAAAATTATTGACTAAACTAAAGTTAAGAGAGACTTCGCTTCAGTTTTTCTGCCAACTGTTCACTCTGGCCAAATGACTTGCACCTTAGCACATTACGTCATAAGTAATGATGAAAAGCGACGCCCAATGCATTTAACTTAAATGCTTGGCTAAACTTGCTGGCCATCCTTGGCTTTTCCTCTGCTTGGTGGAAAACCATCACACTCATTCATGCGGCATCATTTAAAGCCACAGTATTTATTATTTTTCTGCACTGTTGCGTACTACCTTAATTGGCACATTTTTCCACCCAACTCGAGTGGTAATTATAACAGTGTTGCTCCTGCCGGAGAACTGAGATCTGAGCATAAGCACGGTAATGGTGGCGGTAATGATGAGACTGGGGTCTTACGTCAAGTGCAAGGTCCTTATACAAGTGTCGCACCCAGCTTGGCATCTCAACTTGCAATTAAGGTGGAAGAAAACTATGTCGCCAAGACTAAGGTGTAGCGTCCTTGGCTAAATAAAGAACCTAATGCCAACGTTATTATGCCACGTGACATTTAAAGAAAAATGTTAAGCGAATGCCAGAAGAAAAAAATAACTTAAAAATGTATTGTGGACAACAATTTTAATGAAAAATGTGGAAAATTGTGCGGCATGTAAAGGAATTTAAACTAAAAACCTATTTTTGTTCTTTCAAATTGAAGTCGGTCAAGGTAATGTTGACAATAACATAGCACAATGCCGGCTAGCATCTGGACAGGAAGTGTTTTAAGCTTGGAAATAAGTTGAATTGTGGTAAAAAATGCAGAATAAATTAAAAGTGCATTGTTAGTTGGTTTAAATAGGAATGCTTTTAAGGAACAATTGTTGAAAATAAAAAAAATATATTCACCAGATTATACCACTAGCAACAAAAGGACGATTGCGGCTGTGTATATAATTTAATGCTCAGGTTGAAGTCAGTCAAAGGATTTATGATTTCAGCTACGTTAATATAAACCAGTGTGCCAGAAATTTCTTTTAGCCAAATTTCCACCAACAAGCTATGCGCCAGTCTCTAAGATAGCGCTTATAACTGGATTTCAGGACAAAATGATTACATCGTTTTGCCTGAAACTCATTGGAGAGCCTTGAAAGTCTATTATGAAATTTAAGAAGTTTGATCCATCCCTAGCACTCAGACAGGCATGCCCATTAGAGGATAGAGGAAGTTTAAGTAGAGAAAGTACAGTTGAAATAAGAGTGCCTGCTCCACATCTTTGATACATAGATCAAATTAATAAACACAAGGTCGTCTTACGCAATAAAATTTAAAAGGCAGCTTTGCAACGAAAGTATCCCGTGTCTTAGACGTCTACAACTGAAATTGTTTTAAACTCAACTCATATTTTATATGTAGAATTTACGACGATAGCCAAAAGTATCTTTCCGTAGAACATCACAATACGTAGTATTTTCTGTGCTAGTGCCGATCACTGCACTATGCTATTTTTTCACACTTCTCTTCTACAAAACATGCAGCTCAGTATGGTACACGCTGCCACAAAATGGACACTCATCATATCTTTGTCGATTATAAAGCAGGCTTTGATAATTCGATGAGTGATCGCGTATACGCCCCATTACACAGGTCAACAAATATCGGGGTCGTCAGTTGTTGAAGAACTTAGGGTCATTTCCGAAGTTTTTTGCTGTGTAAAATTCGAATCTGGTGTCAGAGGGCCTATCACGTCAGGATTTTGAGATATTTGAGGTTATGTACCTGTATGTATGTAACTGGGGATAAAGAACACAACTTTTTTTTGCACCCTGTACATAACTATTCGCTTTCGAAGAAACGGCGAAAACCAGCATCTCCCTTGGCTTGCTGTAGGAAGGAGGCGAAGTGGCAGTCCTTGTTTCCGTTAGAAAGACAAAGTAGAGAGCGTACTGACTACCTTTGGTATTACCTCTGAAAAAATATACGCAGACAACAACAACAATGGTGCATGTTCCTTTCTTCCTTAATCGAGAGCCACATAACTCAACTTAGCTTTCAAACTGACCTGACACGCGATATATTACTGAAGTTGCTCTCAATTCGTTTTTAAATTTTTCTCAAACAATTAAGAATATTTTTGTGACAGATTGGTGCTCGTTGAAACTTGTACCAAAGAAGTTCAATACATGAAGTTGTTCAAATGGTCGGCATTGAAGTTGCTTCTGGAAACTGAATACGTTAACATGTTAGTCAGAGAGCTTTCGGGGCAAAGCACTTAAAGAGACGAGATAACTCTAGAACAAGCGTGTGACCGCTCTGCGTTCGACAAGGTCAAAGTGCTAGCCGAAAGCTTGAATCAGTGCTTAAAGGGTCAAAAAGCAGCAAGGTTCAAATTTATGTCTCTCAGTACACTAAAACATTCACGTTTTTCGCTTGCTCTCTTTCTGAAGATAACTGCTTTAAAACTCGTACATTGAATGCGCTAAACGCACTGACAAATTTCCTCCGCTGACACACAAATACAATTACAGCGACTTAAGATCTGTCAATGCTTCTGCATCTAATCTTAAAGCTGTCACCCCAATGATATATACGCTATTAGACAAAAGTCATATTGAAACCAATGTGGATGTGGACACAGTAGTCACACTTTTTCTTCGCAAAATTCATATCGCATTATTTGTGAGTTGCAGTGAAGTTTCGTTGAAGATTTTCCATAGGAAAAAACATCGTATGGCCTTTCCTTTTGATTCTTTTCCAGGTAAATACTACCTGTTATATGACCCTTTAACGTTTCGCTAAACCCAAGTGTGATCTTATTAGAACACATTTTTCTTTTGACTAATTATTTACGCAATGATGACTGTTCTGAAGGTCAACGCAGTACACTCGTTTAATACGTTTTCACAAGAATTCGTCTTAAATATCAAAGAGTCACAAGATATGCAAATTGACAAGAACAAACAAAAAGAAATTGAAGACAACGTCACGATTTTAATGACAGCAGCATAATATCTCAAAGGACATTCATAATTTGAGCATTGAGGCGTGTGATTATGTGGCAGGTGCCAAAAAAATATTTAAAGTACAGTCTGACAATAAATTTGGTTTTTGGGTACTTCTGGGCAATGAACAAAACAAATCGTCAAGTTAAAAGGCAAACAAAAGCAGCTCAGAGTATGCAAATTCAACGCTTTAACGCACAACTTGTTAGGCAACTCTTGAGTGCGCCCAACTGCCGTACAGGGCGTATGATTGATATTAAATGCAATGGAAAAGTAACCACAACATTGCTGGCATTCAGGCGCATTAAGTTTGCCTTAATTAGACTAATTTAATTAGTCAGTTAAAGCGCTCAGGCGGCAACAAGCGCGCACAAGCCTAAAAGTAGACTGCACGGCATAATCACATCGAGCACCTGGCTGTCCCGGGCCTAGACCAGTAATGCCTAAGCGTATAGTCACCAAGCCCCACAACAAGCCATAAAATGTCGACACGGCGCTAATAAACAAAATGTCGGTAACCTTCGTAATCAAAACGAATGCCAGACCCATTTATCAATTACAGCAACACAGACCGCAATACCTGGACATGCCCCAAATTAGCACTAATTTAAAAGAATGCGCCACGGCAATTGGCAAACGTGTGAAACGTGTGTAAACCTTGTTGTTGACCATGTTGACGTGACATGGCCAACTGATTGCCAACCAGACTCGCCAGATCTCGCCATCCAGCTATCGCGCCAGTTCAGGCTTAATATTTGCAAAACATTTTTCATGATTACCACTCATTAGTTTTCCGGCCAAGGGCCAATGTTTTGTCATTTGGAATGACTTTGGTTGGCCAGGAATGCTTCAGGATATTCCAGAAAAGAAAGCGTGTAACTTATATGCTACCTAATGATTATGTTTGAATTGATTAACGATATTTGCATAACTTATCCGGTGCCGGCATATTGATATTTGAGATAAATAATGAAGGTCACACTTGCAAAAAGCATTGGTTAATGAGATGCCATCATAGTATGGGTTATTATAAATGAGAGTACGTACATACTGTGTAAATTTGAGCTGAAAATTTGATCTTATGGTTCAGGGAAGGCGATGCCAAGTGAAGCTTGAAAAAAAGTGCATTACGTAGCTCCTTAGACTACTACTACTACTTTCTAAGAAGACTCCTAACATGAATCGGCTTAAACAGCTCCAAACTAGTTCCAAAATGAACTGCAATGTCAAGCTCTACTCGTTGACAGTCGTTTATGAAATACACACTAAAGTGCAGTAACTTTTGAAGTGAATCTGAAATTTTTGAACGACAGCTGGATTAAGACACACTGACTATTCTGAATATGCTAATTACTTGGAGTACACTGAATATTCTCGTTACTTCCGCTTTGCTTAATCATTCTTTTAGAACGGCAGTTTCCCAATGCGTCCTTCAAATTTTCGGGTGTTATCTGAATTAAGACCACATTAAGTACACTAATTACGCAGAATACTCTAATTCCTCTAAATACATTGAGTAATGTCCTACTCATTTCGTCTTACTGACGCATTCTTTTGATTTTCACTCTTGGTCTGTATTCGAAAAAGAGTACAAAACTTACAGCTAGTCTGTACAGGACTTTAATGTTTATCAAAGGCACTCACAAATTTATGCTAATTAACTCTTTTACCAATCATTTCAGATAAATCTCACCCAATTATGCGCTGAAACCAGAGCAAATTCCTTTTGAACTATAAAATACACATGTATAAAGCACACATTCCCCACATACATTTCATTAATATCACACTCACAAAGCTTACTCAAGTGTTACCACTAAGCTTAGTCCATTAAAAGTCAGTTAATACCATTACCGTCTAATGCTAATGTCCTCAGTCTGTCAGCGTGCTTATCAGCTGGCATACACGGCGTATTAGCAATCTGCGCGCACTACAAGCGCTTAAACACACCTCCAGCTTAATTCTATGCAAATTTCAATACTAAATTTAATCGATTTGACAGCGCTGCAAAAAAACGACTACACTCCCACACAGAATTCAGCTTATTGTGGCACTTTTTACAATGTCATGACACTACGAAAAAAACAAAAAAAAACCCTTAACATATGGCAGAGCTTGGCTGGTAGCTGGACCAAAAAGTAAGTACTACGTGAATATGCAAATGAAATCCGAGCAGATACATGCCACACGCAGCTTACACATCACCATCACACACCACGTACCCACACAGACACACACTCGGTAGCCCACACACACACACTCACATATAAACACAGGTGGTCGAGATACAAAAGATTGGGCTGGGCACAGAAATTTAACAACTGTTTATAAATTATTTATATTATAATGCCACCCAATGCTTGCAGGCATGTGGCATGCAGATATGTGGCAGCAAGTTGCTGTTTCTGGGGGCGCGTTGAAAACTGCTTTGATGTACAAAACGTAAGAGCGAAAAAAAACCTCAGATTCAATTGAAAACTGCGCTCACGCACAATTTGAAGTAGGTCTCAGCTGCGTGGTATCCACATAATCGTCACAAATTGCGAAAACAAAAACCTGATATCAATATGTGTGAGTGTGTGTGTGTGTGTGTGTGTGCGTGCGTGCTAATGTGCGTGTGTGCGTGTATAAGCATACACTTTAATGTGCTCCTTAAATATTTATGAGTAACTGCCAAAACCTTGGCATTTGCTTTCACACAAACTTTAGCAGGATGTGTTTCAATGGAATTTTGAACAAAGGTAAATATATGTGAAAATATGCTGTGAGGAAGCATGGCGGCAATCTCTTATAATTTAAGCTTATCAGTCAGAGAAGAAGTTCGGTATAAGAAAGGTGTTACCTATGTATGTGCTTGTTCCTAGGTACATTTGCTCTTCCTCTTTGATATCTTCTTAAGAGATTTAGACTTAGATGCAACGAATATTAGGCAGTGAGGTTTTTATGCATATAGACAAAGAAAAAAGGTTTCATTTCTTTTATCCTATGGCTGTAAACTGCAAGAATGCCTCACAGGGTCAGAGTGTAAAATATCCAGAAGATTCAACTAATGCGCATCTTTTGTTTAACTTTGATGTCCTTAACTCAGGTTGTTCATATGGACAGGCGGACACGGAATGCTTCATCCCTATTACATGCATGTCTTTAAAATGCAGGTTCAGTATGCTTGTTGTTAGTTTATTATCCGGATATTACTACTTACTGTCCTGCAGTAAATCTTATTGATGGGTTAAGTGTATTATTACAACGGGTTTGAAGAGCTGTTTGAAATCAATAACACTTGTCACATCGGTGTTCCTTCTTTGCTTTACGTGTTGTCAACATACTCAACATATCATTCTGACTAATCCTATATATCCTTGGGTTTTAAGAATATAATATCATATTAAAGTGGTGGCATGCAACAGAACACAAGTGTCATTTTATACCTTCAAACTTTAATGTAGCTATAAATAAGATTTGCTTTAGTTAAACTTCTGTCCAAACAATGAATGAATGTTCTACAAAGCACAGCATGGAAGAGCAAGAAACTAAGATGCTTTCAGTGCTCACTGAATGTGAGTGAAACTTACAATTTTTCTAAAAATTGCTAGATTTTTCATGGATGATCTCTCAACAGAGTTCGTAAAGAACTATGACTAAGACTTTGAAACACAGATATCAGTTAAGCAATTAAGCGGTTTGCAGTTAATCTCAAGACAGTTTTGCTATTAATAACATGTAAATTCTTGAAAATAAAAGTCAGTCAAAAACTATCAAAACAGATACCTAGCATTTCGAGCTTCAAGTTGCATTGAAATTCGATTGAATGAGTTTTGTGGCCCAAAAGTACAGAAATGATAACACTTCGCTCGATAACAACGACTTTTGTATGGCATATCAATCGATTGTTGTTGGTGTTTTTGTTTTCAAGGCATTTTTGGCTTGCAACTGTCATGCAACTTCCGATTGGAGTAGGGTATTACCCAAAAACCAAGCGGTTCCAATTTATGACCTCCTTCTAATTTTTATACGCAACAGTAACAAAAGTATATGCCGTAAGGACCAGTAATTATCTGCAAGTATAATACAAAATAGCTGTTGAACTTCTGCAAAGATCTAACAAAGCTTTTACTGATGGCTTGCAGCATCATAAATCAGGCGCTCAGCTGCGCCTGTGCCAATACTTCAATATTTATGACATATTTATGTAGCCATAGGCAAATTAATCAATCAATCGAAAACGCGATGAAACAAATGCTACCCGAGGCTAGGGTGCCCGGAGCTACTCACACGCATACACACAAACACACACATATGGATACAGCGCCACAAAACATTGCGTGTCGATACCGGATCTCGAACCCAATGAATACTTGTTCTCTTTTTCGTGTATGCATCATATCATTCAAACATCAGTATTCCGCTGATACCAGCGAGGCACATCATTCATTTGCGCCTAGCTCAACGCCTTTGGCGCTCAATTTTCCCGTTCGCAGGACATCTATCAGACATTTACTAAGTCTAATTTATGTAGCTGAGGGCAGCGCTGACAGTTAAATAAAAGTTGAACCATCATCGTCAGCTCGTCAACGAACCAGTTTCAAATTTGATGGTTAAAATGTTGCACACTGGTTTTGGAGGGTTTTCTTTTTCATCTAACATTTATGTACATTTTCCGAGTTTTCATGCTGTTTGATTGGCTGTTTGTTTTTTGTTTTATGGTGCCACTTTAATGGCTTTGTAATGATTGTGCTTTATGTGGCATGACAGCTGTGCAATAAGAAGCCACTTGATCCCATGGTCATTAATAGGTTAAAGATTAGGGTATTGGTCGCAATCACTGTCAGTAGGTTAATGTTTAATGTGATATTGAATATAATGACCAAGCGATAAAATTCAGCAATGATTCGCAATTTATGAAAGTTTTCAGGCTCACATGCCAAGTCGATGAAAGCTCTAAGCCAAAGTTTGCGTTTGACACAAGGCGTGTTGGATCTATATTTCAATTGAATAAAGGTCAGCAGAATCCCATCAGTGTTCCAGAGAACTCTTAAAAACGGACTTCAACTCGCAAGCAATACGTCAAAAGACCGCGAATATCATTTAGACCTTTCTACCGTTTCCTCCTTCTCTTCGTCTACGCAACTTTTGCAGAGACCATTGTGAAGGACAAGAAGCCTAGCTGCATGGACACCAACTAGCCAGTGTCCTCTAACAACGGCTGAGCGTCTCTCCCTACTGAGGGAGAAGAGCACAGCTGTTCTTTTGTTATTTGTTTCTGGCCTTGTTTGTTGAGCAGTGCGGCAATTTACCACTTTTTGCCATTTTTGATTGGCAGGTCGCAATAACCTCACATTTTAGCTAGAAGGGGAGCAGTAGTACCTTGTCTGGCAAGCTCGTCCGCTATGTTTTTGCCCATATCAGGCTAAGAACGAACTGCTGAGCGACAGAGCTTTCCGACGACAGAACCTGCCCCAGCCTCATGGTGCACAACACTTGGTGCTGATGCCATTGAACAAAAGCCAAAATCAGTACAATGTGGAAGCCTACTGGGTGAGGCGTTGCTACTACTACTACCTTTTTTCTATGGCTAATTACTTTAGAGACTGAACGGAGTTGCTGCAACTACCGTGGTCTGTAGTTGGTATGTTTTTGCTTGTATTTTATGTCAATATTACTTAGCGTACAATGTTGAATTTTTTCTGCCGTGGTTTGTGATATAGTTTTTTCTTAGTCAAAATACTAATGTTTAAACTTACGTGGCTAGCTTTCGCAAAACTAAAGTTATGCAACCAATGTCAGCCCATGTACGAGGGCTGCTTTTTATGTTTTGGGAATAGCGACTCGAAAAATAAATATTTTTGTGCGATGATATTTGGCAATAGTGGGACTGGGTTCTGCCAAGACAGGCTGAAGCCCCCTGATACTTGTCTCTGCCATTACCAAGTTAACGCACCGCCTGCACTTGGTACCTCCAGGCTAGCTGCCAGGTTAATCATCACTAGATGTTAGGTCAGTAAACTAATAAGCTCAGCGGAGTCTGCCCAGGATTTTAGATGGATTATGCATAGGTTTTCAAACCTAGATCCTTAACATCTACAGCAATTAGAGAAGAGTATAACTAAGGGGGTACATCGCCCAGTTAAGTGAAGCAGACATATACTTTCCCATGTTTATTTTGTTGTTGTGGAGCACTATCCTCTAGCCGTCCCAAAAATAATCAAAGCTTTGTAGCAGTAGCCACTTCATACGGAAGAGAACAAAAGGCAGCCATTTCTTCAGCCTAAGTACAAAGAATAGTACTTGTGACGCCTTTCATCATCCTGAGCCTCAGGGTGCGAGACATCATCACTCCCTTACGGAACATCAGCAAACACAGACTAACTGATAAATGCTAAATAGGGGGTCAGAATTTTCCAAATTTTCAAGTACTATTGCGTGGCTAGCTAATTAAATAGTTCAGCAACGTGCCAACAGTTCCAAATTTTCTACTGGGCTACTTTGTAAGTCATATTCCTGTAGCTGTTCTAGCTAAGCGTGTGTTCGTCTCGCTCAAACACATAATGAATGCTGTGGCTGCAATCGACAGCAGCTGCAGTATATTGCTTGGCCGCCTACAAATAGTGTTTGAACCGCATTGATTAAACGCGGTCAAGGCCGCATAGTGTGAAGCCAAGGCTAAACTCAAGTGTAATTACAATAGATGCAATGAATGTTTAAATGTATGAAAAGAAAATGAATGAAACAAAATAAAGATTTTAGCACTACTTAGGAAACGTGTTCAATTCGACTGTGGAAGGTAGACGACGAAGCGAAGGACCAGGTAGAGAGCAGACTATCTAGCAGAGGCTGTATCATCAGACCCGGTAAAGGGTCGTTATGGCCAGTTAAGAGAAAAAAAAGAAGGACATTTCCGCACCCAAAGCTCCACCACAAGTGGAAGACCGTGTTTTACTATGAAAAATGGAACGCGGCCACGGCATCACTCAACATACGCTATGAAATATCTCGTTGGTTCCATCATGTTTTACTCATAAAATGGCTAAAAATTCTTTATCTACTTTATGCTTACTACTTTTGCGATTTCTATAGTATCATTTTATTTAGCTGATTTCACTAATAATTTATCAAATTTATATATTTAAAAAAAATTTATGCTTGCAGGTTTAATTAGGCCATTTTAGTCTTATGTCGTAAATATTCTATTTTCTATATTCAATTGAATGAAATTAGTTTTCAATATGCGCACTAATTACTAAATTCAATTACGTTATTCAAATGGCGTTTTATCCTCGCAACAATATCCTGTTATGCAATTGCAACATCCGCTTAATTTATTGCCATTATTAAGTAACACTTCATTTATTTTTATCTGCCATAAAAAATCTGCCTGGATTGTAAAGCGTTTTGCAAGCATACTCCGTGCACTCATTGTCCTTGGTTATGTAAATTCCACTTAACCACGCGAAATGCGCTCAACCACAGAATACGGCCGGACTAAAGAGTACTCTAAGCATAACAACAAAAAAATAAGAGAAAACTGCGCTTTAACCTTTTGTGCATAAGTACGTGAGGCAAGTACCTTTTCTACAGTGTTTCTCAATGGCTTGGGAAAAGTCCAGCTTATCCAGCTTAAGCTTTTCCAGGATAGCCGACAAGCAAAAGTCATAAAAGAGCATCCGCTCACACACACACACACACACGCACACACACACAAATTTGCTTGCAGTTGGAAACATTGTTTGAATCCTGCGCGTACTAATAATAAAATATCAGAATCAAATAGTAAAACCAAGAGAAATTGTGGATAGTATATTTTTAAAGCTCAGCCAGACTAAAAAGCTCGTAAAAAAATCCTGAGCAATCGGCCATAAATCTATGGCAAACAAAATGGCCAACTGTTGTTGTGTCTGTGGAAAAGTTTTTCCATCTGCGGCAAGCGCTTTGGGTGGTACATAGTTTGCCTCTTGGTTACAATAAAAGTCGATAATGGGGCGTACAAGCTGCGGAGGCGGCATAACCTCAGTGGTTTCATTTGAGCGCAAGGATCCTGCAATTTTGCTGCAACGTTTTAAGTTACGAGCAACTTTAATGAGCAGAGTTGAAAAGTACTGCTGCGATTTCCTTACAATATAAGGCTTAGTTATAACACAAAATTGCTGTAAAGCCTCTCAAATGTGTGTAGCTCGTAATCGAATGTTATTTTTCGCTGAGTACTAAGTATGAGTGTGCTATCTATAATTATATAAAATTAAATAAACACAATATACAGTATACTTTGGCTAAAGTCCTCTAGCATGCTCTACTGTCATAAGGGTAATTTCCATAAAAAATCTAAAAATGAGTACTTTTAGAGTATTGCACACTTTTGAAAAATGTATTGCAGTAGGAATTACTGCACATAGATTCAAAAAATCGCCAAAATTGTGTTATGCTATAGTAGTATTAGTTTCACGGCAATTATCATATGAAAATAATCGTTTATAAAAAAATTGGTTAATTGCAATCAATCAAGTGTTTTGATAAGCTTTTGGTACACAAGTTATCGGTTTTATGCAAACATTGCTTTGCGCCAATATAGAAGAAGGCACTATGAAGCCTCTTCCGAAGCATCTCCCATTGAAATTGGAGTTAGGCGTTGGCATCAAAACCCTACACACAACCGTTTTAAAGCCTGCATTGCTTTACCGTAAGCCGGTTACTACTTGTTCTGGGCATTTAAGAAGAATAATCCCTATAAATGGAAAACGCTTATGTAACTGGCAACTAATTATCGAAATATTTCGTATTTATCCGATTATCTTATATCACTATTGCATAAAAGCGATATCCAATGTAACCGATAAGCGCTTTTTTTTAACATTTTGCATATATCAACACTTACATGCTAATCCTGCTCTACATTTTCGTTATTGCATATAGTCGATATTTACTGTAACCGGTAATCCAAATATTTTGCATACATCTGATTATCGCGTATATGAAATAATCGCTTGTATGCAACAACTGCTCTGCGATTGCATATAAGCGACATCTACTGTATTTCAAAAGAAAAAAATGATACAAAAAGTATTTTATGTTAAAGGCAAGAAAAGTTTGCAAGGTCATCATAAAGATCAGCATAAGTAGATTCACCGTAACAAGTGCTAACTTTTAAGACTTAGGAAAAGCGCCAAAAAGGGCTTGATACCCCGACTATTATATTATATTATAAAACATATGAGTTTCAAATTCGACACTAACATTAATACCGACATAAAAATTGCTAAAAGGAAAGAAATTCGGAGTCAGATCACCAGTAAAAAGGAATTTCCTGCAATAGTTAACTTAAGTCTATCTGTGCAGTGAAAAACTATCTGTGCAGTGAAAAACATCAAAATTTCTTATGGCGCCTGTTACACAAAGCGAAATTTTCAAGAGAGGCCGTGTGATTTGTGTCTCGCAGTGTTTGAAAGTACGGTAATATAGCCCGTAAATTGTCTCGCCTGCAACCCTATGCGACATTTTGCACTAGGCACAAATATTTAGGAGATAAACTTTGCGGGTTCCTCTACCTCGACAAACACAGCAAGAGCATAAATCCAAGGCACGCAGAGACTTTCCTTTCTATAAAAGAATGTTCTCATCCAAAATTAATAAAATAATATATGGAAAAAATTTGTAAATTAAAACGTAAAGTTTTGAGAGTATGCCCATACTTATTCACAAACTCGATCAGTAGCGTTTTAAATGCTTGTCAAATGAATTACTTTATAAGAAAGTTTGCAGTATCATACAGATAGCACATAAAAAGTGGCCTCATATCCTATAAAAGGAAAATTTGAACTACTTTTAACGCAATCTGTATATATATCCTTGATATGCAAAATAATTTGAAATAAACCATCTTCGATTTCCTTTACTCGTTTTCGAAGTATAAATCAAAATCTCGGAATTAAAAAACAAAATCTTGAGTCACCGCTGAACACGCGGCAGATGTGAAACACTCAGCTTAGGGTCTTCTCCAACTTGGCCCAATGCGGCGTTGCTGCTAAAACCGCGCACAAAAACAAACGTGCAAGTTTCCCACTAGCCTAATACATAACAGTAACACCATCTGAGCGTAACACCATCTAAACGTAATAGCGTATTGTTGTGATGGCATTCGAGTCAGTATTCCCCCACGGTCGCGCCAATAGATATTTTATAGCAAATAGCTATGGAGCTTCCATTATCGAATATGTAGCAATCTTTGAAATCTAAATTATCGAATTTTGCCATATCATTGGCATCAAATGCATTAAAAAAAAGCTTTTTCGTTAGAAAAATGAAAATTTGCATGGTTTAGCTACCCAAAACTCTATCTGTTACACTCCGAACTCAATTCGCTTTCGTTTTTTCTTGGCTCTCGTGCAAATGAAATCGAGCGCTCAACAATTTTTCACACTCTATATATACAACAACAGTAATGCAAAAAAAAGTAATATGTCATGCACGTTATGTAATGCTCTTAAATGGTATATGCAGGCTCCAATTACCGTTAAAACTCGCATACTAAAAAGCGAAGAAATCAATAAAAAATATATGATGATGAGCGGCAGCTGAGATTCAAAATTCCTGTGGCTATGATTGTTGCTTCTGTGTGCGTGTCATGCCAACACACACAGCAGGGACACGAACACACAGATACAATGTTGCAGATACCCAGCGGACCAAACGCTCGTTTATGATATCGCATACGAGTGAAATGTGAGACTCAACCCGACAAAATGTTCGTTTTTAGATGCGAAAAAGATACGAATAAGATTCATATGTCGTTCAGTTTGTGGCAGCAAAAGCTATTGTCTACGTGTGTCGCAAGAAATATTGTTAACTTGCATTTGGCGATGTCTCTTTTGACTCGTTAGCCTTTCCGGATATCTTTTGCGCTACGTTTTTGAATAAAAATAGTATTTTTTACGAGCCGGTAGCAATATCAAAAAGCGCGAGTACAACAACAAACACAACATTCGAGAACTCTCGGCGCTTACTTTTTCTGTACCTGAAGGTTACCAAGGGAACTGAGGCGCTGCCGCTTTGCGTACAAGTAAAAAAAATTGCCAGTCGGTTTTACATTTTTCTTTTGCACCCGGCTTTATTGCAAAACACTCGCTAAAATGCTCGTATGCGAGTGTTTTGCGAGGCAACACTGTAAGACTCGTTTTAGCGCGATTTCCGCTAAAGGCACGACTGTTGGTCCGCTGGGTACATACAGTTACAATCACACACACACATACATACAGATACGTACATGTCTGACAAATAAATCTGCAAATGTGATAAATGGTTATAAAGCGTAGCATAAGGTTTATTTTAAATAATGATGATGGTGAGCTGCGAATAACCTTTTCCCTTCAACTTTTACACTTTGCTGTTTTTGTTGTGTTGCACTGTAAGTAGCTGCCTCAGTTTTGTTTTTTACCTTTTAAATGTCAATTATTCATAAATTGCGCATATGTGTGCACTTATTACGCATACGCAATGTGCGCACATTTTATTTACAACCTTAAATTGGTTCATAATTCAGTTGAAACAACAAAAAGTTTATAAATGATAGACATATTAATTTGATTTATAAAGCCTTCCAGTTGTCAGTTATTCTTCATGTTTTGCTTTTGACATTTGCTTGCCTTTCGCTTGGCATTTGCATACATCTGCATAATTTAAATACCTCACATATCTTTTGTGCATATCAAATTTTAGGGCTTCCACATAACTTTGGGCTGTCATTTTGTAATTTCTGTCAAGCGTATTGTTGCCGCCGCAGACTTCCAATTTACGCATGAAATCAAAAAACTTTTTGCCGGTTTATTATTTTTTTTACTTGGTGGTTTTTCTTTTTTTTTGTCTGCAGGGATTTGCATATAAAAATTGTTCGCAGCTGCGCCTCAAAAACACTTTTTAAGTGTGATGAAAATAAATGAGCATTTGAGATTGACCAAAGTTTTAGATTTATGTGACTTGAAAGATTCTACCGCAAATCTGCATAATCTTTAAGCCAATAAGTAAATAAATAATAAACTCAACTGTACTGAAAAGCAAAAAACAGAGGAAACAATTTAAGATACAGTATCTAAAGTTTGATTTATTGGTTTTGTTGAATGGGCCATTAAATTTATTTGTTTGAGATTTGCTTAGAGTAATTTACTGGCATAATAACAATGTTTTAAATAGTCAACAGAGGCATTAAAATAATAAACATAAAAATGCAGATAAAAGCAGTAATTTTATAGAAAAGCCCGGAAAATGTTTGCGTCGTTATTGATTGTACAAAAATAAATTTGTTTTCTCGCACCTTAAATACCCTTTAGGCTTAGCTTAGGGGACAGCTGGCTGTCTGTGTTCTTTTAAAGGAATGTCATTGTAATCATTAGGAACATATAATAACAATCTGCTTCTTCTTGACTAGCCATAACAAGCCGTTACTGTGTCATGGTGTGATAGAAGTACTCCTATACCTCGATACCAAGGGAAGTTCTCGCACTCCAGCTGGTCCTTTAGTCTCCAGACCTCTCTACCAGAAGCCTCTCTCTTTTAATAAACGCTACTATGTCGCAAGGTTCAAAGAGTTCGTCGTTCCATCGAAGCCGATTGACGTTGCCAAAACGTAAAGGGCCAAAGATCTTAAGGAGTTCTTTCCGCTTAACCACTCAAAGAGATTCGGCATCCGACTGCGTAAGCAGTTAAAAAGTTTCACGGTATAAACTGTGAAATTCTGAGGAACGGATATCAACATGATTCGACAAATCTGCAATTCTTATAAAAATTCCCTACACAATACAATCGATGAAATCGGATGCACAAATATATTTGGCGAAAAATTTGCACCCTGTTATTTTGCATGTAAAGTGAAAAGAATAGGAACTTTAGAAGATATAGCTAATAATGTGCCAATTTTAGGTCCTTTCTCCTATGAGCTGCAATAGAATTTAACTTTTTACAGAAATGTTACCTATGTTACGAATATTATCTCACGAATGCTGAAGTTATGAACATAAGAGTAACTTTTGCCACCATTTTAAGCAACTTCTCAGTAGTAAAGCTTCTCAATTGCAAGCCTTTCCAATAGCAAAATGCTTGTACTATGATCTGCCTTGTGAAAAGAGCTATGATAGGTGATACTGTCGTACCCATTTTACCTTATGTCAGCGTTACCATTTATAAGAGCAAACGGTTAGAGGGTATCCAAGTGTCGGCCCGTTTCGAATACATAGCAGATAAGTTTGCTATTAACAATTTATTATTTCCAAAACACATTACACTTCAACGCAAACTTTCAAAAAGAATACATTATTTAAAGTAGATTTGTGTTTTGCAGAGTTTATCGCAAAATATAGCAAATTTATGGTCAAACTTTAAAGCTATTAAAAAACTGTATTGATACTTTAAACGCTCCACAAGTTTGCCAGGCAATAACCTACGAACATAGCACTTAAATGCAATACTTGCCCACTTTGTGCAAGTGTGTGTGTATCTGTGTGTGTGTGTATCTGTGTGTGTGTGTCTGTGTGTGTGTGTGTGTGTGTGTGTGAGAGCGTGTTCCGCAGATATGCCCATAAGCAAACATATATATGTATCAAATACGCATAGTCCAATAAGGCAAATATTTGCCTAATACCTAGAGGCAGCACAGGAAACCTGGAAACTATGGAAAATACCAAGTGAGCAAGCTAATTTAATATGCGCTAAGCGCCGTTAGATAGGCAATATTTATTACACAGTAAATGCAGTATATTTCGCCAATTCACTTAGATGAGCATTTCATATTGTTAATACCAACATTCAGTTATGTTGAGTGTGGGGCAAGAGTACTACTAGACCCTCGCAGCATTTAAGTGGCTCTGACATATAAATGGAATTTCATGGCATGCCATGCTGAAAGGTCACACACACTTTGGCCAACTAGATATGAAATGGTCGTGGGCTATAAGCCATCAACAAATATGCAGCAGCAAGTTGGCAGCACCCGCACCCAGAGGCGTCGCCAAGCGCGTCATTGCTTACTTTACTTAAGCAAATAAACATCAAAGTTGAATTTATTAGACAAGCGTACTGTCAACAAGCGTCCCACAATATCCGTTTCCGTTGACAAGTGGCAAACAAGGGAAATGACAGACACGCCTAGCACATAGTGTCATCTATTCGAGTGTACATAAATATACAACATGTATGACAAAGGCAGCAACAAGAGCGACAGCAGCCAACGTCTAATAAAGAAAAACCAGCGAACACAAAGTCCAAAGTCATGCATTTTTTGGTCTGCCAAAACGCACAACAAGATGGCGTCGGCCACGTTCGGACAGCAGCAAAAGGCAGCTAAATCTAACAGTAGTTGGTTGCATGATGAATTTGTCATTAGTCAAGCGTGTGTAAACGCTTGCCACTGAGTATTTAATTTGTCCGCAGCAAAACAACGGCATATTGGGCTATTACTCAAACCGGAAGGGGAAGTGCCACATGTAGCACAAGCCCAACCGCAGATCATATTAGCACACGCCGTGCTGCATGTATAATAAATAAATTGTGTTGTAACTTTTCTTCTTCTATAAAGTGTTATTTAATTTAAAATATGAACATTTGTGGGCTTGTTTTGCTGCGCGCTTAACTAAATGCCTTGGGGTCTGGATATGGACTGTCCTGTCACAGTTTGATGTATTTAGTTGCATGTTTTGTACACACAGTGCGAAAAATGCTGTTCTGAAATTCAAATGCCGACTACGCAATAAGCGAAATATGATTTCTTATTGGAAATTCACAGAAACGCAAACAAGGAACATAGATCATGACTTGAATAAATATGCGTACACATATGCTGGCGCCAACTCAAGCTCATTGCAGTGCTAGCATCACGGCATATATGAGCCACACAAGTCAGTTTTAACCACAGAGCGCTTTATTGTTGAGAGATGTTTTATAGTTACATTTATGCTGGAAACGGTAGTTGAAAAAACAGAAAAGCGGAAAAGGTGCGGGGGAGAGAGACCGTGTAAATTTGCTCTCATTTCTTCTTCTTTCGGCGCATGCCATTCGATGAAGTGGGCTTGGAGTCTTTTATCTTCAAAACGAGCATATTTTTCTATCAAGTGTAATTTTTCCCTATGTAAAACTCATTTTGTACTCTTTTCAATGTAGTAGAAATAACATATTTCAAAAACGCAACTTTAAAAAAAATGTTGATTTTTGTAAGCTGAAAACATTGTTCCCGAAAAAGCCGAATTTCTGTTCTAACAATGTTTTCTTAACCAAATGTGCTAAATTGTCGTCTTTATTTCTCTCGGTGTAGTATATACATAATACATACATCCATATATGCCCTACCTCAAGAAGACACTTGGAAAACTTGATGCCGTCACGGCAATCACTCAATGTCTGGTTTTGTTTGGCATTTATCAAAGCAAACTCAGTTTGCACTGCTTTTCGTTTATAAATTTTTAAGTTGATTTTTATTGAAGTGTGTTTTATGCTTTGGGTGTATTTTTCAGTGCGCTGCTGCTACGTAAATAGCCCGGGGTGTACTCTGTGTATATATGTGTGTGTAAGCGAAAAATGTGGCCTTACTGTGGCTAAAAAGTAGGCAACGAAAACGAAATTCTTCATAAATACTTTGCGATTCTGCTTTAGAAGTGTTTAAATTGCAGGATAAAGCAGTTTATGACATTTACTTGATTTTGACACTATAAAAATTCAATTCAGGTTATGTGTTCAAAGGGATTCTAAGCTATTTCTACGATGAACATATCAGGATAGAACGAGCGAACTTTGCATTGGCTTAAAGCCATTTTAAAGCGGTGTTCAAAGAGCAGTGTCGTAAATATGAGGAAGTAATATTGGTTGAAGAAGTTATAAGAAGTGTCCAAGCCACTCATCTTTCTCGACTTTTTAACAAGCGGTTTCAGCGTTCACTATCACTATCACTATTGTTTTATTTGAAATCGATAAAATATCTGAAAATTCCACCAAAAGTTGTGAGAATTTCTATAACTTTCTTGCTGGTGCGCCATTGTTCTCTTCCCGTTAGAATACTTAACATAAATTTGGGACGCCATTGATAATGAAATAATACGTGAAAACGTATCCAACTCTTCCCTTAGATTTTGTACCACATGTTAGAAAATATAATTCCTGACAAACACGTACATATATGAATTTAAATAGTATATAGTATCATATGTCCTGAGACAGTATGTCTTTACCACAAACTGCAGTTGGACGTTAATCTAAGCACTCTCAGTCTCAAGACCTCTACTCTAGTCCCACCAGTACCCTCTGCGGCTTCAACCGCCGAATGGGGCAGATTTTGTCTTTCTAAGACAGGATCTAAGATTTTAAATATATAAACAAGTATCTTCTTCTTAACTGGCCATAACAACCCTTTATCGGGTTACGGCCTGATGTAAATACATACTTTCATTGGAATTGTGGTTTTACGTGGTGGGTCCCAAACCCTACGCACAATAGAATCCATTGGCATTGTCAAGCTTTGACCTGCTGAGGTGGGTTTCTCTAACCCGCTCACCACACGGGGTGTGGAATATATACATATTTTTATAATTTAAACGAATCAATTTCCCATTTCAAAATCAATCGCTTTGAACTTCAACTTAGTAGCCTTGGACTTAACCCTCTTACAAGTTTAAATTATTTTATTTAATAATTTGGATCTTTCTGGAGAACCCAAAAAATTTTATTGTAGCCCACAAAATTTATTACAAAAAAAATTTTTAAAAATAAAACAGTACATTGAAAAAAATTAAAATGCAGGCGCATCATGCCATGCCGGATTTTCGCTGCCGGAACAGTTGCCAGCACAAGGAATGCCACCGTCATGCCCCTCTAGGCATTATCGACCAGCACACACAATGCAAGTGCTTGGGCGAGGTGAATGCTTCCTCTATATTTTTGGAGAACGTACTGGATCTGGCGAATACGCTGGCTCAAGTCATGATCGTTTGCGGACTGCATGAGTGTAAGGCCAAGTCCACAGTGGATATCATAACCTATGCATTTTTGCACTACGATCAAGTATGCTACTGCATTGATACGGAACCCAAGAAGCGTCTGCGCAAAGAGGACCTCTTCCATGAGCTGGGCAAAAAATCACTGATGAACAAGGTGGAGGCTCACTTGGCTTACTCGATTATTAAGCGTGGCTTCAAGGCTTTCTACTACGAGCCCAAGGCGGAACTAACGTACGATGATCAGGGCCGACCTAGCTATAATGATGAGTGCGTCTGGGTGCATGCTGCACGCAAGACAGCCGAGAGCTATGCTCGCTTCGATGGACTCTCCTGCCAGGAGCAACTGGGCTATGAGGCTAAGATAAAGATTATATACAAAAAGTTCTATGATCGCATGCAGACACGAAAACGGCAGCCGGAGGGTGATGACTGTAATTGCTGCTTCTGCGCCAAGAAGCGTGGACATTTGGTTTATGCCAAGGAGCCGGTGCCTTGCAGCAGCAAACGCAAGCCCAAACATGTTTGCCCCTACTGTTGCAAGAAGAAGAAGCAGGCACAGTATGTTCACCCAGAACGCAAGCTGCCCAAGTGTCCCAAGTGCCATAAGTCACGTAAATTCTGCTGTTGCGCCAAAATGGACTTCAGCCTTAACTGGGTCCGAAGCATTTGGGAGCGACCGGACTTTAATCTGTATTACAAGAATGAGATTGCCGAGATTGAGCAACGTTTGGTTAAGGGTTCTTGCTGGATACCACCAGAGCCCGTGGAAGATGAACTGGAAGGCGAAGAAGGCGAAGAGGATGAAGCCCTACGGGAAAAATCACCTGACACTTTGTTGGCTTTAGGCGGCAAAAAAGCTGTTCCTACAGGTCGCGCCTTAACACCAAAATCAACCCCAGAAGGCTCGCAGGGAGTAATTGAGGCAGCTGAAGATGCTTAAAGGGAAATCATAATGGCAATCTGGAAAGCAACAGAAAACAACCCCCCAAAAATTTCAATAATCTCTGTACAAGATAGATAGTAATAGCAATTCGAAATTAAAATAAAACTAAATAATAGTCTTTATCTTTTGTTCTCTCTAAGTAGATTCTTGACAGTAATACAAAACTTTGTGCATATTATGAAGTTAGCAGCTCTGCATTCTACTATTTGTCCAAAAAAGTCCTGGAAATGTTTTTTTTTTCAACTTTCTCTAGATTTTTTTTTTGTTCCTGCAAACGCACTGATCTCGGCCTGAAAATCGTATAGTCATTCCCTAATCTGGGATATGTGGACAGAAGGCTTAAACGCAAGTTTCAGCTGGGAAAATACAGGTATGTAGGGCCATTACGAGCAATTACAAGGCCTGAATGATTATCTTCAGTTTCATGGTACACAAGGTTGTTGCTCTCGAAGGCCATCGCATCTCTAGAATGTTGAGCCTTTTTATTGCTTTATATCTAAAGAAGTCTCGTCTGTTGGCATTCTTAGCAATGTTATTTCATTTAAAGGAACTGGTTCTCATAGATCATATCATACACAGTTACTGTAGTTTCTTAAGACGGTTCATAGTAGAGCATTCTTTTACCAAATGCGGCAACCCTAGAAAGCATCGATCTTGCTAGCGTAGATATAACCATCGTACGATTAAAGTTGATTATTACCCATGATTAACCTGGTGTTGATTTGATGGATTTGTTAGTCTCGTAAGCGACACTAGTGCCGAAAAGAGAATCATCTTGCAAATGGACTCTACTTATTAGACTTTGTTCTAATAGGTTTTCTAAGAAGGAGAAGTTGAAGGGTGCTAGGTGAGTATGGAACATTTGTCACGGAAATAAAGACAGACAATTTAATTTCGTTTGGTCGCTGCGCTTTATTGGTCAAGATTGGTCAAAAATTTTGTACTACTTCCCAAATCTCTTTCAGTTTTCAAAACATAACTAATTCAGCAATAAATTGTTACATGCAGAATGCCAATAGTATCAAATAAATTTTTTTTTAAACTTATACTGAATCTGAATATGTTTGCTTTGAAATTCAGTCAGCGTGCTGCCCATGGTTGCAAAGCCTTCGAACAATATAGAATAAAGAAAAAAATCGCTGTTTTTCATTTGAATTGGGAAAGTTCCATTGAAAACCAGCACAACTGCATAGGGTAGCAAAATTTTATACTTGGGGCATTTGAGTCCAAGGAGTACGTGGTGGCGGAGTATTTGTGCATAAAACAAGAGTGGCCGCATCTCTTTTTATGCAGAAACAATTAAAACGCAAAGCGCGACAGAGTATGTCGCATCCAAAATATAAGAAGAGAGTTATACATGAATATACACATGCAAGCACAGATGCATGTATAACTCTGGGTATAAGAGTGTGTATATTTATATAGGTACATTTATATTAAGGCTGCTACACAAGCAACCGGCGGAGTCGTTTTCTATGTAAAATCAAGCCTCATTTGCAAACTCAACTTTTCGCGGTGATGCTGGATGGTGTCGAATCAAGTGTCAAGACCATCAGAGCTGAGTTTCCACTGTGAACTCTCTCTTTACACCATTTTCACATAGAAAATGCCCACTGGCTCTGCAATCACCTTAGAGAAACCACAGGAGTTGCTTATAGCTGGGCACACGGCTGTCTCTACCAGGAACAATTGTGTCTACGAAACTACGAAAACTAACTCATGAAATGTGGGCAAAGCGCTGTAACATGCGCATTAATGCAAGCAAGTGCAAGATCTCTGCCCTGGCATCTTCTGGCAGCTGCAACTAGAGAAACATCACGTCAGTAACAAGTACTTAGTTGTGCACTTGGACAGGCGCCGGACCTTCAGCAAGCATATCTCTAGCGACAAAGGGTCTCTCAGCAACTTAATTACAGCAGACATTGAAAAGGAGTACTACCTAGAAGTACCTAAATTTCGGTATTTCCTAAACGAACAGACCGCGCAGTACATACTGCGGCTTCGTAATCACGCAAATCCTCTAGCAAGGCAGCTTCTCAAGCGAAACATCAAAAGGGTATCTAGAGCAGGAGTCGGCGAATTAGGCAGTCACTGGCAACTGACAGACCATAACGTCTCTGCTGAAGTCGCTGACCCCATCTAGAGTAAAGAGGTGATTTCAAAAGTCACAAAAGGTTGAACTTGCCACTAGAAATATGTACCTTAATTTATGAACTATTAGACTTAATTCTTAAATTAAGTTGTAAAAGTATCTTTCTTAATTTAAGTTTTAAAACTAAAAAATAATTTGAAATCGATTTCTTTACCAATGATGTTTCTTGCCAGTTGTTTCTCAGGTCACCAAATTTTTCGACTTCGAATCGGTTATTTGCTGGGCTTCTAACGGTAACTCATTTAAATGCTGTTTAGATGTATTCAGAATGCATTTTAAGCATTAGCTTGTTCGTAAATCCTCCGAATTTAAAGTCCATTTTCAAAAAGTCAAATATTAAAGCTCAGCTGGCACTCGCATATGCAACATTTTTCTTGTTAAATTGTCACGTTACTGTTGCTGACAAGCCCATTAAATATTACTACATCATTTGCAAACAACAAACAAAATACACACACACACAACAGTTTTCATTCACACATTCAGCTTAAAAGCATGCAGCAGTAATGCAAAACGCATTTGCCGTAGACTAAGGCCATTATAAACACACACACGTGCAAACACACACACACACATACACTCACACACACACACACTCACACACACACACCCATTCCCTTCTCAGTACAGTGAATGCTCAGTTGCACTTTAAAGTACACTTGCCAACACTTGCATAGTGCCCATGAGATCTCCAAGCCACCAAGTGGTTTACAGGGCTTCGCTTGACATGGACGTACCTGCAGCTCAGCTGGATAGCTCCCCCTGTTGACAGGGAGATGACACAGTTCTTAACGCATATCATTTAACACTTGAAGGTCAGGCAAATGTTTGCCAGACTTTCTAATTGCCATTTGGACAGAGATGAACTTTGTCTGATAGTTGTTTATGCTCAAACTATTTCTATTTCGCCAACTTTGAAGCCAAAGACACGTAGTTTTAAACGCTCTTGTGCACAGCATTTGCTTTCAACTAACACTCACGGGTTTCGCTTTTCTCCAACACTTGCGCACTTTGGGTATAGAAAAAAAAAGTTAGCTCTTTGTTTATATCACTCATTTGCAGTTATCGCTAGGGGATAAATAAAAAAAAGCAAAAGTTTTTAAAGTGCATTTGACAGAAGTTTGCGTTGACTGCTTTTTTCGGAATCGCAACAGCCAGAGAGCGTGGTTCATTCAAGTTGAAAGCTGCTAGAAAGTTTGTTTGCACATTGACTATCGAATCAGCGCTGAAAAGTATGCTATGAAAAAGCGATTTTCGCAATTTACAGCAACATTTGTTTGGCGCTTTTCGCTGTTTCAAAATCAGTTTAATTTTGACGCCTAAAGCGCGAGAATTGCTATCTCAAATGACTTCATTTCCGTAAAATTAACACGAGCGGTAATGAAATTGTTTGATAACAACAGCAACAAGCTGCAACCATTTTAAGTGAGTTTTTGTGGCTGGACGACATAAAATTTTTATGATTTTTTTAAATAGTTTATTTTATGGAACTTATTAAAGTAGAAAATTTAAATGTTCGTAGTTTTAAACGTTTTATAACGACGAATTATAAAAGCTTAGGCTGGAAATTATATTATTGGATTATAAATATTTGAATATTCACTCTCTGCTTATGTAAAAAGACCATAGGCTTCAAATGTGGAAAGTATCATGGGTATGATACTATGTATGGTATGATATGGAGTATAAGTATGGTCATCAGCCTTGAAAAGAAAATCCTCCTAAATACACTTAGTAAAGTGCAACGTCAGGCTAAACTATGCATCACGGTTGCTCTTCGTACTGCACCAAATACAGCCCTCGATGCTATGCTTAGCATTTCACCCCTGGATCTTGTAGGAGTTAAACTAGTCCTCAATGCTATGCTTAGCATTTCACCCCTCGCTCTTGTTGTAGCGAAACTAGTTCTTCTATCGTCCATACACGATTTTGTTCCACAGAAAACAGACTACTGTGTGCCAGTAGGTTACCTCCGTACTTATATCAGCACTCTTTTACCAGAGAGACATGAAGCCAAGACCCACCAACGCCATCTCCTTCATCAATGCCGGCAGTGACGGTTCTTAGTGTGACATAGGCTCCGACACACCGGGACATAAAGGGTAACAACATTGCGAACGATATCGATAATGTAGTATTGCTCCTCTTCTTCCTGATAGATGAATAGGTATCCCTGTAAGCTGAAAATTCTTATCGTTAGAGTGACTACTGGACATTCAGCTCAGTTTCTTGCTCCCTATAATGACCTGTGCGGAGGAGGAAGAAATGGCAGAGCACTTCTTTTGCTCTGGTCCTATCTTTTCTAAAAAACGATGCAGGTACCTCGGGCTACTTCCTAAGCAGCCTATCAGAGCTGCCAAAAATGAGTCCCGAACGCATAGCGGATTTCATATTTGCAATCGAATGGTCCTCACTCACAAAGGAAGAAGAATAAACACACTCACAATGGTCTAAATTGAGTTAGAAATATAGCACCCGTTTTAACATAACGTATCTACTACAAGTATACGTATTTATGTGAGTTTAGTAGAAAATAGTCGAGAAAGTGTTGAGCTCAATCCGCTGTAAAGGCTGAATTGCATTCATATTCGTCCTGACCGCCTTATAGAAAGCTTTGTGAAAACTCGTGAGATATCAAAAACTCGATTAGCTAGCAATAATTAAAGTCCCTTTTGTCACGATGGAGCAAATACAAGCCGAGAAGACATTTTAGGCCATTCTTGAAAGATATTTTAAAAACTGGCTCCAAGATTGGTATTAGTCTGAAGGCATGAGTGTATTACTTAGAAATGCAATGCCCAGGGATTCAATACGTTATCGTAACCGTTATCCATAAAACAACCGATTGAGAACTATGGAGCTGCGAACAAAGGAAATATTTTATAACAGAGCAACGTTACTCCGCTATTTTTTTTAAATTTTTAATAATTTTTTTTCATTTCATGTTTTAGTGCCTAATGCCTAAAACTTTCCGGGTGTGTTTGGAGACACGTCCTGAGCTTTAAACCGAGTTTTCTTATTTCAGGGGGTCACATATGCCGTGACGAACAAACGCGAATCGTGTCAAAGGGCGCTGGCATATGAGTAATATATACCAGGTGGCACCAGCATATGCGCACGATTAGATGGTGCCACATTATGCCAAGTTGGAGAGAGAGGTTTGCTTCTATAACGTCTATGTTTGTATTAAGAATGTAAGGTTTCCTACAACTGTGTACATCACTTCATTATTGTATAATTTTGACTTCACAAATACTTTCTGTTTCATTATTATTTTGATGCTTCCTGTGACGGCTAACATTCACTCACTCATTGTTCCGTTTATTTTTAGAATTTTTCATCCAAAAGCTTATGCCTCCTAAAACCTGACTAATTAGCTAGATTGATTGAATACAAAAGCCTGCTTGCCACTTGCTCCCAAAGATTAAGTTCAGCATTAATACTTGCGCAAAAAAAAAAGATTCAAACTTTCTGACGCCCAAAACAAGACGTTTGTTAAAATAATTACTTGCTCCCAAAGGAATGTTCAAACCTAATTTCTCAAATGGCTTTATTATCTCTCATAATTACTTTGAAGTAGTTTCAATTAATTGTCAAAAAAGCTGTTTTACTTAAGAGCCAAATTAACTAAATAATTACTTGGCTGCAAAAAGTGAATTTAACTTTATACAGTTTCCTGACAACCTGAAATTTAATAGCTTTGAAGCGCTTCGAAAATACGAGCTCACTTGAAGCCGAAACCTCGTTAAGAGTGAACTCAAACTTACATTTAATAAAAATTCAAATGAATTTTATGCACATTAATTTCCGTCAAAAATGTTGCCAAGTTAATATTTCACCTGAAACACCAAACATATTCAAAACACGTTATGTCAGCTGGCAGCAAGAGCTCCAACGCATACAAAGTACTTACTACGTCCAAATACCGTCAAGCATATACAATGCGGCTCAACTAAATAGAAACACTATTTGGACTTGAAATTTTCTTTTATGTGAAGTACAATTGTTAAAGAGTTCAAATTTTGAGTATTTATGGAGAGACTGACCAAAGGAGGTTTCACTGCGTGGAATTCATAAAACCAACGAGAAATACATCTTCATTGGAACTTCCGATGACTAGGGGGCCATAAGCCAACCGTATGCCGTCACGAAAATCAGATTTTGTGCTCGGATGGTGTTACGCTTGTGTGTGCTGTGTTGGCATATGATATTTTTTGTTGCAGTTAAAAAAATGCAATTTCCGTAGCATACAGCGGTGGCAGTTACATCTCCCGCTCAAGCGTTTCCAAAGCTTTTCTAAGGTTTCTTGAGCTATGAGGCCACGCATTGCCTAACTGAAGAATAACTTATTCATGTCTTTCCTCGTATTCCGTATTTCCAACCCGGTTCAAACGTATTAATAGTAGACGATACTGCTTACCCTTACTGCTATCGACAAGTTTCATTAAGTCGTGCTGCACAACACCTGACTTTTATCACTGCAGAATCACACCATAATCATCAAACCAGGTCGATGGAGATTACTGACTGGAATCCAAGGTGTGACACAGCATGTATTCCATGGGCAAAAATGATCAGGAGCATAGTCGAGACGATATAGCCGTGTCCGTCTGTCACTCTATCTTTCTGTAAATTTCATTATGTCAGAGATAACACAATAAAGCCACACAAATTGTAATTTTTCGTAGACAGAAGAAGTTTGTTGGTGACGCTATAAGTTTGCGTTTAGTTTAGTATGTTTTGCAGTTCACTGGCCGATATTTTACCACCTTCCTTCTTCGCGGCTTACACCCACACCATAAAAGCAATCCGGTTGAAAATTTGCACAGTTATACCTATTGTGTATGTTATTGCGTATGTGTAGTGTAAAGATGATCAAGATCAAAAGAAACTTCTAAAGATGTAGGTAATAATGAGCCAATTCTAGACCCTTCCTTCTACAAACTCTATCAAAATTTCACTTTTTATAGACATTTCAGTATTAGCGCTCATATGTAGACTCATGTTAGGCTTACAAAATTATGTTGACAATTTGCCGAATGATCTCCCCTACCAATGAAGTACACTTACCTTGATTGCGCCAATAACCCTCAACGCATCGATACAAACATTTGCGCAGACATTTGATTATAAGAGATTAGCCAACTTGGCATAGTGACCTACTCCTATGATACATAATGTGGTGCCATACCAAACCGTCACGGCGTATAAGTCAGTCTTACCCGTAAAGCACTAGCAAAGAAAAAATTGTGTACGAATTATTCTGTTCTAGTTTCAACTTTATAATATTAAAAATCGGTGTCGAATTGAGTCAAAACCTATACATGGAATACTTATGTACTTAATTAAGAAACCGATTTGCAACATATTTTCACTTACACAATCATAACTCCTCAAAGTGTTGCTACTCAATGACCCCAAACTGTCTGCTTATGTACAATTTTTACCACATGACTGAAAATTGTGTAAAAGCTTGTAAAACGCCCACCGTAAGTGATACTTAGCAACTTGCCAGCCACGCCCACGAAATACTTTTGATAAGCGTCAATTGGTAAATCAATTTGGTCATGTTCCATTTATTCTATGGTAAATAAAATACAAATCCTGGCATTGCCATTATAAGCTCATATCTATACATAGATATAACATACATACAAATGGCAATTCACAAGTTGCAAATCGAATTTTGCAAAAGTTTTGCATAACCTGACCATAAACCACTGCCATAACACATACTGCAAGGTTAGCCAAACATGCCCCCACAAGGGGCACGGCCTTGCGCTGCACAGATAGATATTGAATAGCCTTTAATGCAAGCAGTTAAATTGGATAGACGAAACCAAATGCGTCAGCGGTAAAGTGTACGGTTACTTGGCGTTGGAGTCGTAACGGTCTGACTGCTTTGACGCCATCTTGGCTCGAACCTTGCAGCAAGCTCGGCAAATGCGCAAAAGTCACAAGTGGATTTTGAGTGCAACGGCGCTTCAATGTTGTCCGGAGGTTTTGAAATATCCGCGCTACGTGAGCTTTGTTTGCATCCTGGTTTCATCTCTGTGTATGTGTGCATATCTTTGGGCTAGTTGAAAGCCAAGCCGCATTCCATTTGTGCAGCTGGTGGCTCTTGTGTTATGTCGTCAGTGAACTCTAATGTGCCTCATGTTGATTTCTACTATATATGTATCTGCATATATATGCTTATAAACAGATACTAAATACCCTTACACAGTGTATATCTTTGGCGGACAAACTATCATATTAACTCCAAATAAGTTAAAAAAATGCAAACACGCACTTATACATTTTGAAAACTTAAAACAGGATTGGCGACTTGTAAAAGCTATAAAGCTGCAGCGTGCAATAACTTATTTTCTTATGTCGACTTAAGCCACTCTTCCTTATAAATGATACAAGCTGTAAGGGTACATCAACTTCGGCCTTCCGAATTGACTTTTTTGCTATCTTTTTCGCTTAAATTGGATTTCATGCATAGCGCATTAGAGCCACATATGAATGTATGCATGAGTGTTTTGTGTAGCTATTTGCAATATATTTCTGCAACTGAAGCAAAAAATATGTGTAGCCATAAATAAGCAAGCAGTGTTTTCGCCGAGCTCTAATGTTTTGCAAACTAAATTGGATTTGAAGCAAATCTCACAAAGCATATAGTGATGCTTTGGAGAGACACACTGAAAAGCCACTTTGCAAGATTTCAGATAAGCTTAAAGAAAGAACAGATTTTGTGACAAAAACGACACAACTTTTACGTAATCTTTTCAAAGTGCAAGAAAGAGATTGAGATACTACTGGAAATCGAAACATAATTCCCTGATAGAGCGCGAGGAAAGTGCATTTTATGAAAGCGCTGCTTAGAGCAAAGCGCATAGATACTCAAGAAAGACTATCTATATGTCGTGTATGGGTTAACGTCTTTAAAAAAGCTATTCTCTGATTTTCACAACTAGAACTGAAGTGAGAAAAAATGATTTAAAAAAATGTTAGAATCTACGTGAAACTTTGGCTTAAACGAAGAGAACATATTATATTGATCATCCTCTTGATGGTTTTTATGAGAAATTCTAACTCGAGTATTTGCTTATTAATTCCCAAATATAAGCTCCAAAATGGCGGGCTGACTGTGTTAAATTTTTGTGTTTATGCAATATCCAAGAAATTCCATTATAAAAAAAAAAAATGTTCGAAATAAAAAACATGTGACGAAATCGTGGTTACTAATATATATGATATCATTTATGTGAGAAGATGTAAAAAACATTTTGTATTGCAATATTTTTCATTGATAATATAATTTTAAAACACATATTAAAAAGTTCTTGAAATTTATGTATTTAAAAATTTTATAAAAAAAAAGTCAGAGTGTCGGCAAGCTGTGAAATGTTTGAAGAACGTCTTATTAGACCAGCATATCTGTTTTTAGCGGAGCTCTATGTCTGCTAGAGGTAAGGAGCATTTTCTTTAAACCACTATATCTTCCAAACCAATAGGTAAATAAAAAAAACCGACTGTGAAAACGTAAAAAATAGAAAAGGACCGGATCTAACGCTCTAGGCAAAAGCTCAAAACTTCTTGTAATTTACAGCTAGTGAGCTACAGCACTTCGACAAAGTCTCTTGCTTTCGTCACAGCACGAACTACCGTTCGTCGTGATGGCGGCATTGTTGAAAGCTATATCCTTCTTCTGTAGCTGATTTGAATTTTGTGTTCAATTCGTTTAACTTCTCAACGAAATTCACAGCACAGAAACTATTAGAACTTTGGTTTTGCATCAGTGCATTTTTACACAAATTTACTTATTTCATGCCAACTTCAGAAACAGAGCAGAATTATAGCTTAATTTAGCTGAAACAGCCCTTCAAAACCAAATTGATTTTTTGCATTCTTAACATATGTACAACTACACTTAATATGTGCTTCTCAAACACAAACAATTTCATATATTGTAAAAGTAAGTTGAGCATCATCTGAAACTTAACTTGAGACATTACAATTTTTATTGCCTGTTTCATATAAATGAACCCAAAATAAAGTAACCATCTGGCTACAACTTAATGGCTATGATATGCGATTACCTTCCAAAAGGGGGCGCCATTTTTATTGCACAGTATTATTCAATGATTGACGACGAACTAACTTTTGTTGTTTTCTAAACACAACGAAAAAAAAAACGTACAAAACTTTGCAATATATTTCTTTTATAGCATGTCAATTTTACGGGCTGCAGACAGCAAACAAACACAAGCTTGGCCAAAAGGCAAACTGGCAAAATTCAAAGGGCTGAGTGCGGTTAACCTTCGAAGTTCTGCTGTTGACGGTGTGAAATGATAGAGTTCTGACTTTGTTTTGGCCTTTTTTCTATATATATACACTATAGTTATGGGGTGGTAAAAGCGCTATATTAAAAACGTGTGTGAGTAAGGCATGAAAAGCCCATTAAGGCTTAAAAACCCCATGCGCCAGAAGGATCTGGTATCAGCTGATTTGCCTTGAACCGGATTAGCCGACCTGTTTACACTCAACCGCTTTAAACTTTATTTGTTACCAGCTGCAAGCGTTAAAAGTAGCTTAAAGTCTGCTCAAGTTCTTAATTATGGTTAAACTAGTTGGCTCAAGGCTGTTTCCTAGTGCACACTAATCAGTGTTTTCGCGGCTAACTACTTATACTCTTTTAAGTAATTATTATGGAATTGGAACATAGTGTACCATGTGGGAGAGTGGATTGATGAGATTTAGTTATAATAATGTGGACTCTGTCTTATGTTTCTTGGAGCAAAGTTTAGGGTCACAGGTCACATAAAGCAATAAGGCACTTGTTGTGATTGTGGCGGAAGTACGCGATATAGCGGGCAATGAAGTGGAGAAGTTGGAGACGAGCAGTGGCTTTTCCCAAGCGGCGTTTGACCATTGCGGCCAAATGCAGCATTATGATCAAGTGGACAGCCACAGTGCGTCGATAACGTTGTAAAGCAGGCGCTGTGGCGCCAAGTGGAGTCTTCCTGCATCAAGACTTGGCATTGGCGTTGGTTTTGCTCAAGTTGAGGATCCCGTCTAATAGGCCGCATATACATAGGTATGACCAGTGTTTAAAATTGCTCCTGCTCCGTAGCAGGAGTCGTACAAAATTTGCTCCTGCTCTTGCTCCTGCTCCTGACGTTCGGTAGCAGTAGCAAAATTTCTGCTCCTGCTACCGATAGTTTGGTAGCAGTAGCAAAATTTCTGCTCCTGCTACCGACAGTTCGGTAGCAGTAGCAAAAATTATTGCTCCTGCTCCTGACAGTTCGGTAGCAGTAGCAGAAATTTTGCTACAGCTACTGATACTTCGGAGCAGTAGCAGAAGCCGAAGTCAAAAACAGGTACATAAAAAATTGCGTAGCACTTCACGAAGTCTAGAAGCAGCTACCGAACGCGCTAAGAGCCGAAATGTAGCAGAATTTTTCTCTGCCGACGCTTGCTCCTAGTCAGATATTCGCCGTAGCATTTGAAATATGATTTACTCCTCGCCGTGAAAACTGCTCCTCGCCTTGCTCCAGGAGTAATTTTTACTTGCTACCAGCTGCTCCAGGAGCAATTTTTTCACTTGCTACCAGCTGCTCCTGAAGTCATTTTTTCATTTGCTACCTGCTGCTCCTGTAGTCATTTTTTGTATAGGCTGAAATTGCTTCTGTGTGTAATTTTTGTTGCGTAGTAGCAATGTAGCATTTGCATTTGCTGCTGTGTGCATGTTGTTATTTATGCCGTTTTATTTTTGTTAGGTGCTGTTTGTTTTAAAGTATAGCTGCATGAATTAATAAATTTTAATTTTGTATTTTAATAGTATGTATTTTATTTATTTTATATTATTATTATTATTATTACCTATTTTATATAAATTAGGCTGGAATTAACTGATTATCGGAATCGATTAAGCCACCAAACTCTAGAAAATATTTTACTAGTGAAGCTAAATCCTAGTTTTTTGGATAGAGCCATAGACACTTTGGCTCTTTTCGAGGGCCAAGATGACGATTTAAACTACGACAGTTGAATTAAGTAAATTATAATTTTATTATGTTTATTCTGCTTAATTTATATAAAATAGGTAATAATAATAATAATAATATAAAATAAATAAAATACATACTATTAAAATACAAAATTAAAATTTATTAATTCATGCAGCTATACTTTAAAACAAACAGCACCTAACAAAAATAAAACGGCATAAATAACAACATGCACACAGCAGCAAATGCAAATGCTACATTGCTACTACGCAACAAAAATTACACACAGAAGCAATTTCAGCCTATACAAAAAATGACTACAGGAGCAGCAGGTAGCAAATGAAAAAATGACTTCAGGAGCAGCTGGTAGCAAGTGAAAAAATTGCTCCTGGAGCAGCTGGTAGCAAGTAAAAATTACTCCTGGAGCAAGGCGAGGAGCAGTTTTCACGGCGAGGAGTAAATCATATTTCAAATGCTACGGCGAATATCTGACTAGGAGCAAGCGTCGGCAGAGAAAAATTCTGCTACATTTCGGCTCTTAGCGCGTTCGGTAGCTGCTTCTAGACTTCGTGAAGTGCTACGCAATTTTTTATGTACCTGTTTTTGACTTCGGCTTCTGCTACTGCTCCGAAGTATCAGTAGCTGTAGCAAAATTTCTGCTACTGCTACCGAACTGTCAGGAGCAGGAGCAATAATTTTTGCTACTGCTACCGAACTGTCGGTAGCAGGAGCAGAAATTTTGCTACTGCTACCAAACTATCGGTAGCAGGAGCAGAAATTTTGCTACTGCTACCGAACGTCAGGAGCAGGAGCAAGAGCAGGAGCAGGAGCAAATGAAAAGAGCAGGAGTTTTTAATCACTGGGTATGACATGTAATACAAGGATAACGTTTGTTGCTCGTATTTAGTGGGGTGCAAAAAGACTTAAATGTGTGCTTAACCCATTCATGCCCAACTCTATATTTTGGGAATATTAAAATGTTTGTGGTAATAGTAAAAGGAACCATCTGAATCCAAATCCGCTGAAAATTTCATTCAGCGTTCATGTATGTGGGCTTGGCTTTGACTTTTGGTATCTCACAAAGTGTATCTCAAATACTTATGAATATTTTGACGTGAAATTGGGCACCGATATTAAGAGTTCTGTCAACTTACAGGAAAAAAATGTATCGATACGCAAATACCGGTAACTTTAAGTTAATTTGTTGCCTTTCAATTTGATCATAATGCACTTTATTACACTTTTTGTTTTTCTGCTCACTTTGATAATTTTGACATGTAAAAACTCCAAAAGTTTTTGCACTAATTAGGTGTGCCATCCCTTATTGCATAGGTCAATAGATTTCTAACAAGACATGATCAATGATCATGATGTATTTGGACAGCACACTGTGGGAGCAAACCATGTTTACTGATGCCATATGGCATCATTGGACATGAACTGAAACAATTATTGTATAAATTAATCAGCAGTTTCAGAGGTTACAAATCCAATGTGAAACGATCCTAAAACACACTGAGTTAAAATCTAGCGGTCGCATGTGCATATGCCCCGTCAAGCTCATTGACTTTGTTGCGTCACGGCATATACTCGGTAAGTCCACTAAGGCGCATTTGAATGTTTCACATTAATAGGTTATCAATTTAAGTCAACTTTGTCAACAAGTCCATAAAAGAAAGAACCCTCTCTGGGTCACCCTAGGTTAAGTTAGTCAGATTTCTACCTGGCGCCATTAGGCTGAGAGCCGACCCGTTGTGATGCGTAGGATATATTTATCTTTTCTTATTTTACACGCTGGGGAATACATGCTTATAGGGAGGGCCATGCAGATGCTGTTATGAAATCCGTTGGGTAACCTTGTACCGTTCGATTTGGAGTTCTTGGTTCTTCCATTTTGAGCTTTTAACGTAGAAATCGATAAAATTGCAATAGTGTATCTGAAGATCGCGTTACCAAAAATGTCTTTCAGCCAAACAGCAATTAGTAGTTGTGCTAGATTTTGCCTTGAAGCAAATTCAGCCATTCATGTTCCAAATACATCTATTCCAGATATATTTTAAATCATAAAAGCTTTAAACCTATGGATTTGTTTAAGAACTTTAGGTACAATTAGTAGCTCTCTTGTCTTAAGATTTCTAGCACACGCCTAACTGTTTTTTATCAAGCAAAAGTCTTACAAAGCCATAATTTCACTTTCTGAGAAGTCAGATGGTTTTCGCAGCGTAAAATAAATATCTGTAAATTTGGCTTCTATTCAAAAGTTATACGATTTCGCACTAATTTATAAGAACTTTCTTATGTTTAAGACAAAAGTTACTAGATTAGAGAAGTGAAAGTTCAGCTTATTTCTTAGATAGTGAAATCAAGTCTTAAGCCTATGACGAACTTTTGACAACTCCTTCCTCTCAAAATTGACACTACCTTTAGGTTGGACGAGTGAGGCTATTTCAACCGTCACTTTCCTTGAATTGTGTTAAAGTTGAGTTTTTTTTGTTCGTTTTCGCCCATTGTGCACTTTTAAATAGCTTTATTTAACCAACAATGACTATAGAGTAACTGAAAGTCGTCTCAATGGTACAATTTCTCACTTCTTTGTTGCTGTTTTCGGCACTTTTATTGTTGTTATGCACTTTTGTTTGGCATTTATTATTTATGTCTTGCTGCCGTGTGAAGCACTCACAACATTTGCACGCGCGCCCCAGTAAGCCACCGGAAGAGCGGAAAAGCGTTGGAAAATCAACTCATTCAATATGCAAAAACGCCCACGTTGGGTCAGTCGTGTTAGTCAGCTCGTCATTTAGTCAGTTTGTCAATGTGCTGCCACAAGCCACGTTATGCTATAAATACGTTCAGTTCAGCAAACCATACGGTTTTCATTAGGGAAAGTGACGTATTTAAATCGATTGGACACGCCGCCGCATATTGATTATTCACTTTACTTAGTGGTCCAAGAAGTATGCAACATTTATGCATGGTGTATTTAGCGTCTAAACTTGGAGTCGATTAACTGTCATCGATATACGCTTGTTAGACGACTGCATAATTTGCATATGTAATGTAAGCTATATGCCAGTTTTAGCAGCTTACAAAAGTTTTGCACATACAAACATATGTAAAGAGATGTTCGTGTGAATGCCACAAAAGCCGTTGATGACAGCTATTTGATGTCCGGCTTATATTACATTTTATCAGGGCAAAACAACGATTTATCAACCGCAACCGCAGCCATTGTTTAGTGCATGACATTTATTTATATGTGTGTGTGTGTGTGTGTGTGTGTGTGTGTGTGTGTGTGTGTGTGTGTGTGTGTGTGTGTGTGTGATGAGTGTGTTATATCATGCCTGTTGTGGCTTGTCGTCCAATGTTGGCCTCATTTGTTGCTGCTCTTGTCGCTGCCGCATTTAATTACGGCCCAGCGCTTACGCGGCGTATGCGTAATATGTGCACATACATACAAATCACGCACGGACTAAGTCTGCGTGTACACATACACATACATGTTTGATAATTGCATACATTTGCATATCAATTGGCTGCAAGACAAGACCCTTAAAGTCGACTACATAAATCACTAAAGTCCCTCATAATTAAGCTGTCAACGTAATTAAATTTATGCCTAATACTTTTGAGCCTCCAATGTCTTGCATATTGAAACATGACCAAATTATTTTTATGACTTTTCGGGCCTTGAGCTCGAAATTGCCTTGTGGCAAGCAAAAATTTGTATTTTATGTTGCATACTTTTGCGAGCTTCTTGCTAATATATTGCCAAATTTATATGTTATTATTTATGTTGTGTCTACACAAATTACCAAACAGTTCCCTCGAAATTACGTGGCTCCGGGGTAATAAAAATAAATATTTTGCTCTTGGTTAGTGGTTTTTGGCTGTGCGGAGAGGCTGCTTAAGGCGTGAATTATGAAATTTATTTACAACATGTATGGGTTAAGTTTAACTAGATCAGGGCACAGAATTTGCGAATTTAAATCAGAGTAGGTGAGTGGGTTTACTGCAGACAGGCAGCCATAAATTTCAATTTAGGGTATTTGTGGGTCAAAGAAGCAGAAACGTGCATTTTTGCTGGTTTCCAGAGGTCGCTTATGGATTATGGAATTTGCATGCAAATTTATGACAGTCTTAGGTTTGTATTGCATAAAAGCAAATTGCTGAAGCCACCGATAAGCCACGTAAAACCCCAGTTCTAATGAAAGATAATAGACAACCCCGAAAGCTGACAGCCGTCGCAAGCTTATGAAGGATTTTGATTTGACGATGCGGCTATGCACCTGAAATCTGTGGACCCTTTATTGGAATGGTGCCTCTGCCCAGCACTTAGGATGTGCAATGCAGGTATAACCGCCATACAAGATATGCGATAGAGAGGGCTGCTGCGTAGCAGACTGCATCATTTACTACAGCTGCCATGAGGAGAGATGCGAATCGTTTCTTCCGGCTCACAATAAAGAAATAAATGATAACAATAATAATCCGCATGAAACCGAAATTTTTCAACATTTTTCATCGAAACTACCAAAGATGTGTGCTACAGTGTCCGCTGCATACACAATGATACTAAAATCGTTTGAGGCAATGGAAACGTTGGAAGAAAGCGTATATATCAGACATGGCGACGCCCTCTGCAGCGAGCTCTTCTACTTTGTGATGGAGAATGTCTTACGAAAGGCGGAAATACATCGAAACGGGAGAATATTGAACTATAAAAGTGTCCAGTTGGTATTGAAAAAGAATCTGCCAGGGTTATTCTGATTATAAATGACAGTAAAACAAAGCTTTCTTCGATAAGAGAGACGCAGCGGCTACTATCATAATAATGTTGAAAACTATATCTGAGATGTTGTCTAACTTGGCAACCGAAATATCAAGCGAAGAATCGCTATTGCCAATATATGTTACTTTGGTCTCAGATCGCAAAACTAAAATACCAAACTTACTTAATTAAAACAGACATTTTAGGTTTTGAAAATAACTTAATTTAGCATATTTTATAGTACATGTATGTATATCTAACACGAGAAAATTTATATTTAATAAATATGAAACGAAGGAATGAAGATTTAAGCATGCGTCGAGTGCTGATTCTATATTGCTACATTTTTCCTGCCATTTTTTTTTTTGTCACTTGTAATACGTCGATTGGGACTGTGAAAAAATTTAATATTTTTACTTGCTGTTCGTTTGTGGAAGCCTGCTAAAGGCCCCATAGAGTCTGATTTGCCAATTTATGTGCCCTGAAAGCTACCTCTGTCTTTTGGAGATGCACATCGGCGTGTCGATTCGCCTTTTTGCATGTAATCATGTTTTCCAAGATGGATGATCTATCAACAGAGTTGCGCATGTTGCCGCAAAGAGATAAGTCAAGCAAATCCAACCACTATCTTGCCACCATTATTTGTTGTGGAGGATTTCAGCAATAAAGGTGTGAACGCAGCCGTGTGGGAACAAATAAAAAGCTGGCCCAGGAATAAATGGAAATGAAGAATGATTCCCAAAAATCTGAATTTTTCTTTATATTTTATATGTCCATAAAAATTTTAGATTTTTAATGAAGTCCGAATGTTTGCTTGAAATGGGGAATGGAATCCAGTAACTTTGTCATTTGTTTTTTTTTTTTTTTTTACTTTTGACATTAAATTTAAATGCTTTTAAACAAAAAGTTAATGTATCGTAAATAGTTTGACAAATGAGGCTATTACTGCCAGACGCAATTCAGAGAGGAGATCGAGAGGCATAGAAGCAGGATAGACGTTATGAAGGTCAAGTGACAGGGCTGGCTAGATTTAGTAGGAGCATCCGGAGCGTCTTCATGTAGAGTTGCTGACGGAAATTTGGTAGTGTATACAGAAATGGCACTGTGTAAGGAACACTTCTCTGGAGATGATGGGAGCTAGCTATGACCAAGTCAGGGTCGCAATAAAGCGGCTCACGAACCAAAAAGCTGCAGGCAAAGTTATTCAAGACTGGCGACAATGCGTTGGTAAAATATATCAGCTCTCTGGTAAAGTATGGCTAGGGAAGATCGTGCCCGATGTTTGGAACCTTTGTGTCCTCTAACTTTTAAATATATATTCATTACATATAAATCTATCTAGCCCTATCGGAGTGGCTTTACTCCTTTAGTCCGCCATCGAATAGATATTCACACTACGCCAATTCCTAGAAAAGACACACGAATACCAAATCGACACCCATCATCTCTTTTTCGGTTGTAAAGCAGCATTTGGTAGCTCGTTGAGGGTTTACATATATGCCGCACTGTCGGAGTTAGGTATTCCTGCAAATATGGAGCGACTATGCAGATTGACGTTGACCAATAAGGTAAGAAAGAGCTTACCCAATCATTTTGATACCGATACAACACCTTGCAACCTCTTGAACTTTTTGATGTGTTGCGCAAGGATCAAGGGACAATATTGAACTTTAATAGTGTCCAGCTGCTCGTATAAGCAAATGATATCGATATCATTGCACTCACTAAGTCAGCTGTTACCGGAGCATTTGCGCTTTGAAAGAGAATTAGCCAGTTTTGGCTTGGTTGTAACTAAAAACAAGCAAGACCAAGTATATGGCAAAGAAACGCAGCTCTCAGATTGATTTTGGAAACTAAACTCTTGATGTTGTCCTTGTACCTTGGCACCACCGTCACAATGAAGAACGCTGTCATAATCGAGATCAAGCAGAGAATCACTCTTGCCTATATATGTTACATGTAGGAAACACACTAACTACTTTTGGTATCACCGATTGGAGTGCTTTACATCAGGCTACGTAACTCAGTAACACGCGAATAACAAATCTACAAAATTTTGTTTTTGCGCAGTTCTTACTCAGGCCATTTTCAAAACATAAGTTCAACATACGTATATTTTTGGAAAATATGACACCAAAAAACACATAATATACTGTATCCATATAATTGACTGTTGTAATGTAAACAATGACACCAACTTAAAGAATTAAGTGAACATATTTTAAACAGCAAATAGTAGTTGAAACTTTTTTCAGAATATTTAAGTCAAAATCCGAAGCATGTTGACTTAACAAGCGGTTTTACAAAAATAACATTGTGGCCAGAAAAATATGGACAATGGTGCTTTAAACATCGAAATACTAATATATGGCAGCTATAACGCAATCTCACAACTGATATTGCCCATTAAATCAATTTCATAAATAATAAATTTAAACTATTTATTGAATTGTCTATTCAATACTCAAAGTCCCCAATAGTTGCAACAATCAATTAACTAGATAGCATAAAACACAATTTACTGTTGCCCTCAAGTAATCAATCAGACCCAGAAGATCCTCTAGGCAACAGATGTGCCATGAATTATGTAAGCTTTAATTTTGGTACTTTTGTTTACTATACACATAACATATGCTGGCTGGAAACAAAAGCCACAAAACAATACAAATGCAGTTTTATTGTCTCAAATACGAGGCACATACAACACGCAGATACATTTGTACAGTTGTACCCAAGCGGCCGCTGGGAGCAACTAGTACTGTATAGCAGCCATTCGTCTGTTTGGGGCATGTGAAGCTTACTAATAAACTTTAAGGAAAACTCAACTGAATTCTGAATACGATTCGCAAATACAGCTGCACACACACACACACACACACACACACACACAGACCCAAACAATGCATACACGTACGCTCGGCAAGTGCAATTTGCAGTGCCACCGCATGAGGCAATATTGGATTACAACTACATTTCGTGTGCAGCACGAGCTAAGCTGCATGTTCATGCACGTTGAGGTAGCCCCACGATATATCCCCCAGCTCCACCCTTGGCCGTTAGGATCGTTCGAAGGGACGACCAAAATCATTTACGTGCTCATTGGCTGCTGCAGCTGCAAGGGTTGAAATGAAAATTTGCATAAATGGAAAATGCCACGAAAATGTAAAATAAACAAGCCGCTGCACTGTTCTATCAAACAGAACTTGGGAACAATTGTGAAACGTGATTACCGAAAATTATGTTGGGCATTTCCTTTGTATTTCCCTCAGCTCTTAACTTGTGCTAACTGCAACATCCGCTGCAGTAACCTTTGTAGTAGCTCTTATTATACCCTATACAATGAGTGTTGAGGGCATTACGAAATTGGGCAACAGGCAGCAGAAGGCGTGGCGCATTAGTTGTTCTTTTTGCAAAAATTATCAGCCCTGACTAGGGTTTTAATACAGACTGTGATCGAAATGTTACATTACGATAACTCATTACTCTACCCAGCAACAACGCGATAATTTTTTTCAAGCATATTCAGGGTTGTGTCAGAAATCTCTAAACGGTTTTGCGCAAAGTTTTCTTTGAATTTTCGCAAATGTTAACTTGTTAAAATTCCCATTCTTTAAAACATAGTTCTGTCACATTGACAAATTGCTTTTGGATTGAAATTCGTTATCCATTTCGATTCGATAACAATTGGTCATCGGCTTTTTTTCGAATTTTCAAATTTAAATTCGTATCCAATTTTGACATGCCGCAGTGCCCGGTGTTTTATCTATTTTATAGCAGTACTTTTATTTTATAAAAACTAGAGGGCTCTGCCACCTGCTCGCTTCGTTCGCCCACCTCCATATAATGGATAATTGGTTTACATCGATTTCACTTCTAAAAGAACTACAATCGGAACAAATTTTACCCTTGACTGGGGTGTAATATGCCATTTACTTATCAATTGGACTTCTAAGAAGTAATCTTATAAAAAATGATTGCGTTCGGAAACGGAAACCAGAGAAAACCTGAATATGTGGCTCGGGTGCCTGTTCACTACTCGATCCAACCCTGTGTTACTCCCACATCGCTTGAATTCATTTAGAGCAAAGGTATTTGTGAGTCAGCAGAGAAAAATTTGCAATGTGTTTCCTGCATGTACTATTCACGAAATTTTCGCAGTTGCCTGTGGCAACTTCTCTCCCCACATTGCCGGCGCTTGATTTAGAGCATTTTCGAATTCTTGCCACCCGATCAGTAAACCCAACCGGTATAAACCATAGCTAAAAGATAGTTGGAAAGATAAACAAATGAATTATTCACATTTTTCTCAAATCAATTTAGTTGATGAGAACTTTTCTTAAAAACTATCTGAAAGACAATGAAAATCGTGCTAGAAACGAAAAGCAACTAATTTTCTTTAGCTAAAGAAATAAAAGTGAATAGCTTTGAAATTTTTACCACTGTGCGTGTCCTGCGTGCTTTCTATATCTTGAAGAGCATTAGAGTAAGCGACACCAAATTTTACGAAAAGATAAGCATTTTTCGAATCGCGTTGATGCCTACCCAATAAGAGATATTCGCTGCTTACTCCTAAAACTCGAGGCCGTTCGGTTAAAATTATGCGCCCAATTGAGGTGCATCCAAGCATTAACATCGAATGAAAACTTCAGAGGACATAAGCTCCCTTCTGACGTAAGCTGCAATAAAATACTTCTTTTTTTAGGGAAGTTCATTTATGTATAAGTTCGGAATTTGTTGTGTAGACTCTTGTGAGCCTAATTAACAAAGCAATGTTGCTCTTTGTTCACAAATAACCTTTTTAATCTCCTTCATTTGCCTTGCTTACTCCCATATCTCTCAAAGTATCAATATAAAACGTGCCACAGATATACTTTTACTTATTTTGTGACAATTGTGTGCAGGGTATTTCACTGTCATGGTATCATAGCGTATAGTAATTGTTGCTACTTTTTGCCACAGAGCAGTCATTTTGAGCAGTTTGACTTGGGTTTTTATTTAGGGCTCTTTGGCGTTGAGGTGTCCAAAGTTCTACCGTAATTGTATTACCAACTTACTGAGTATTTTCTTAGCTTTTTCTGTATTTTCCTGATTTCCTTTTTTGCTAATGTTTAGTAATTAATTTTCTTGCTATTTTTGGTTATATCTACGTTGTTTTACCACTTATTTTTTTGCCAAGTTTCGCTGCGTGTCTCATTAAGTATAAATAAGCAAGCCAAGCAAAATTTCGTGCGCTTAACTTATTTTTAATGGTTTTTGTATGTTGTGGCAGGGTATTTCTGTGTGTGTGTATCTTGTTGCTGGTCTCAAAGGATTGTCTTGGTATGGCTAGACATCTACGGCATAAGCTAAGCATATTTAGAAGTTATATTGAGCGTAAAATCGCTTTAATGGCGCACTAATTTCAATTTCAGTTTAATTCGCAAAACAAGACGGCAAAATGGTACCTACTGGAGATTTAGAACTTGAGTTCATCGTCCTTTTTGAAAGCATATAGAGCCTTTGCGAAGGTCTTTCAGTTGCTGTACCTGAACTTTAGCATGCTCTTTGTGGTTTCAAGTCAGCGGGCGATACGAACTAAGGCAAAGTTCTTTCACAACAGGGAACTTTGCTGCTGCCGTGCCGATAACTGTTTTAGTGTATGAAACCTTGCAATCGATATTAAAGATATGCATTTAGCTTACTGTGGTCTTTAAGTAATATTAAATGCTGACGCTGATTGGTTCAGCGAAATTGTTCCCCACCTGAACCAAGCAAAAACTTTAGTAGACGGTACACACCCTTAGATAAGATTAGATTAGATTTGTGGTGAGTGCGATGGCTCACCATCCCTAGCACTCAGCCAGCCTTGCCAATTGTACCATGCCCGTAGAAACAATAGTACAAGAATACAAAGCAGTCTGTCGGCTTATATACTAAATTTGCATTTGCACAACATTACACATTGAGCAAATTCGACTTAGGCTCCCCGACAAGTAGGGAAGTCAAGTACCTAAGCATCACATTTGGCAGCAAACTGTCGGTGAAAACCTGCCTTCAATTCGTCTGATGGTCATACTTAATGGTATGACAAACGCCTGGGGAACAAGCGTGTAATTGACCTCAGCTTAAAACGACCTCATGAAAAAAGAGCACTCTTCTTGTATATGTATGACAGAAGCAAGAAGAAAGTTCTTATGAACTTAACACTGCACCATTTAGTCATTGCACTTCAAATGAAAGCAACACTACTAAGAATTTCAGTGAAACGAATTGGCAAAGGCCTCATAATCTTCAACATCTGGGTTCTATATCTTCAGATTCTTGATTTTTGTATAGTTCATTCCGTTATTCATATATTGACCCAAAAAGCGAAATAGCAATGCCAGTAAGCAAAAAGGTAACGTCTTTCCTACTTAGTAAGAACCTATGTAAAGAAACCTATAAAATCTTCTTCTTCTTAACTGGCCATAACAACCCTTTAGCGGGTTACGGATTGATGTAAATACCCTCAACCCTTTTAAGGCCTGGGGTAGCTCTACTGGTTTAGAAAGAACCCAGTGTCATTGTTACTCGCCTCATACGACAAGCTGTGACCTGCTGAAGTGGTACTCTCTAACCCGCTCACTACACGGAGATCTATAAAATAGGTATCCATAAAATGTAAGTTGTCGTTTCCATAGAAACACTTGTTTATCTTTAAGACCTTTGGCTTCCACAAATTGTCAAGTTTAACCGAAATTCTGTGACAACTGGCAGCTTGAAAAAGCTCACAAATTGTATAGTTTATTTTTCTCTTCTTCTTTTCTTTACATTTGAACTGCATAAAAAATGCACATTCGCTTATTTATTTAGCTTTAGTTTCGTTTTTATTGGTTTTAGTTTCAGAAATCTTACGAAATGTGCAAAAGTTTTTGCAGTTGCGTGTTAATGAAGATATAAATCTCTTTTGCTTCGTTCTAGTGAACCTTTAGTTCCTTTTTTACTTTTTTGCTTGTTGGCTTGTGCAGTTTTTAATTGGGTTTTTTAGACGTTTTGCTTTGGAAAGTTTTCGTGCGGGAATTTCCCAAGCTAAAGTGGCTTTAAAAACAGTGCCAAGTTTTTTCTACTATATAATCAAGTTAACACCAAGTCATTACGCGTATATGTATATAATATAATAAACATATAATGAAAACGCTCATTTGGTGTTAAAGGTAGTGAGCAGAAAATTTCTTTAGGCGCTGCTACACGAAGCGAGGTTTCCAAGTGAGAAAGCAAGAAATCTCTCACAAAATCTCGCTCGATATTAGAATGCATGCTAATATGAAGCAAGTCGCATAGGGTTGCAGGCGAGCTTACGGGCGATATTACCGTGCCTACAAACGTTGCGAAATACAAGGCACACGGAATCGCTTGGAAATCTCGCTTCAAGGAACACGCGCTTTGGTAAAAGATTCGCTATGGGAAAAATGTCATAGAAACTTTATAAGGTTTTAGAAAATTAGCATGGAGATAGAGCGGGTTAGAAAATACCACCTCAGCAGTTCAAAGCTTATCGTATGAGGCGACTAACAATGACACTGGGTTCTTTCAAGACCAGTAGAGGCACCCCAAGCCTTAACAGGATTGTGCGTAGGGTTTGGGACCCACCACGTAAAACCACAATTCGAATGAAAGAATGTATTTACATCAGGCCGTAACCCGATAACGGATTGCTATGGCCAGATAGGAAGAAGAAATGAGAGCAAGAAAAAGTGACTGAGCGATGCTTGGTTTCCGAGATATCGCGACAATCCGGTTTAGCCCCAGTCTCCCCTTTACTTAGAATTAAACAATTGATGTATTCAATAAACAGAAGTTTCAGCATATATTTTGTTGTTAAAGGACGTTGGACACCAGCTGAGGAGCGAGGTTCGTAACAATACGTGGCGGTTAAATACTTATAGTGCTCTTGAAAACTGTACTTTTTATGCTTTCAAGGATTTCGTCCACCTTGAACCGAAAGACGCAGTGAACGACGATGTCAGCATGCAGATGAAGAGTGTCAATCTTGGCCCTTTACGCGCTGGCGACAACCGCCAAATTCGATGGTACGACGAACTCTGCGAGCTTTATGACCAAATCGACATGGCAAAGAGGTCTCAATGTGTGTCTCCGTGTCTCCACTGAAAGTATTAGGTAAAGGGCACACTTCTTCAGTTACTGCAAACTTTGGCAGGTCCAAAAAATTACGATTTCGCTGTGTTTTGCACTGTTTTATATATTAACAATATATATATATATACATATATAACTTCTACTCCTAGCAGAGAAAAGTTGTCATAGTCTGCTGTCGCTGCCGATCACTGGTTCAGAGCATTACAAATTTGTGCAATGCATGTAAAGTGTGAATACGTAGATCTCAAAAGACCATAACAGTTAGTTCAAATTTACCTGAAAATTACCCTTATGCCCAGAAGTTTGTTGCATTTTATTGATATTTTAATATATGTGTAAGGCTAATAGCAAAACAATGCTAAAAGCTTTTACCACATTTACGTTGGTTTTACCACATTTACCTGACAGCCTTTCTCTATTTATCGGTTAACCGTGACCTTTTGTGGCTGCAACTTGCGTTGTCATTTATTAACTGTCAGCGTGGTTTTGGGTCGCCATATTGTTGCAGCCAAAGAACAAAAAGCCGTTACTGCCAGAGCGGCAACACAAAGTCAAACTGTCAAGAACACACAGGACAAGCACCATTTATAACAAAGAAACACAAAAGGCAACGAAATTGCAGCAAAAATGACGGCCTGATGATGCAAATATAATGTCATCAACAAAGAGTTGCAAGAAAAACGTTGCAGAATTAGTTATTTTTTGTGGTTCATTTTAAAAACTAAAAATTCTAAATTTGCTTAAAATAATGTTGCAGCTATATAGAAAATGGTACAAATTTTATGTTGCACAAATGCCGGAAATTTAATTAACCGCAATTAAATGCCCAACGGCAAAAATGCTGCGTGTCAAGCTAATTGTTTCGCTTTGTTCGTCAAGTTCTAACATTCGGGCTACTCAAGTTTACCTTTAATTGGTTTCAACTCCGAACTCACTAATTAGTCAAATTAGGCAAAAGCTTTGCCCTTTTAATTGCTTATACAAATGTTAGTTAAGCGTATTAGGTTTATTACGTATACGCACCGTTATGCGCGTTAAATTAAACAGCCATTGGACAAGGCTTATACATTATGCTATATTTGACTTTTGGCCTTTGTTTAGTTTTCCGCGAGTTTGTAAGCCCAAAATAATTGCAGAAACTGGTTACTAAAGAGTGTGTGTACATGACAACTGTAAAGCTTAGCAACCCTTCATTTAATTGGTAATGAGTACATCAAAGACAAGTTGAGCGGACTCTAATGGTTATCATGTCATATCACATCATAGAGCGATCTTTTATTTGGCGTAACTAAATTTTCGTTTTAAAGATATGTGGCACTTCTGTAAAATGAAGCTGTCACTAACCCAACAGACAACAGACTTATATGTCAAAATGTCTGTTACTTTCTACAGCCTATTTTATGAATAGATTGCAAGTAGTCAGCTTTTACAATCTAGTTACTTTTATAGTTTTCTAGTTTTTTTTTATCGAATTTCCACAGCTCCAAGCTCTTAGGCATCAGCATTTTGTGAAGTTTGGGCAGGTGTTCTATAGGAAAGCTGAGTAAACTATGTGGTTTCACCCCCTGCTAGCTTCACTCGATAACTTCCGCTACTATTCTGCGTTTCGCCTTCCATTGCAGATGCAACATGCACACACAGATGGAGGTAGCATAAGCGCATGCTAGATGGCAAGATGGGTCGGCCCACCTTTTGTTAATGTATCCTACTTATTGTTCAGCCGAAGTGCCTACGAAATGTCTATATAGGGCGCTAAAGTAAAAGAAAAATGATTTATTTTAAAAGAAGGAATAACTCGTAAGCAAATTTGATTACTCGTAGAATAAGCCGGAAATTGCATTCGAAATGAATATCTAATATCCAATTCGGATAAAAGTTGTGCTATAGTCTCTTACAAAAACTCATATAGCTTGGCAATAAACGTCCAGGTAAAAATTCAAATCAAAATTTACTTTAAATATTGTAACCTTATTAGTTAAAAAAAATGGGATCCTTTTACCAACTAATTGAAAAAGGTGTCAAGAATACGGCTACATATAGCATTTACTTCCAGACCAAATGCGGCTATACCATCTCGCCATGGCACGACATTCCCTTATATGGCGATGCGGAGCAGAACACTTTGCACATGATTGTCGAGATGCCACGCTGGAGCAACGCAAAAATGGAGATTAACCTTAAGACACCATTGAATCCCATGAAGCAATTGATGCGTGGTCCAAGATTGCACTATGTGCCCAATTGCTTTCCATACAAAGGATATATATGGAACTATGGAATCTTGCCGCAAACCTGGCAAGATCCATACACTTCAGACGAGATACTGATGGCGAAGGGTGACAACGCTGCCATAAATGTGCTCGAAATTGGCGAACGTGTGTTTAAATGCGGTGACATCGTTAAGGTCAAGCCTCTGGGTATTTTTGCTATAATCCTTAACAAAAGAATTAATTGGCGTGTCTTAGCCATTAATGTCGAAGATCCGTTGGCAAACAGATTGAATGATGTTCAAGATATAGATAAACTAATGCCAGGTTTGTTGGAGGGAACTATTGATTTGCTCAACCTTTGCCAAATTCCTGAGGGTAAAAAGGAGCTAACGATTGCTTTTCGGCAAGAACCGCAGGTAGCACAATATGCAAAAAAGATCATTTCCAAGGCTCATAAAGCGTGGTATAAACTTTTACATGAGTATGACGGTTCACCGGTAGAGCTCTCTTTTGTTAACGCGAAAAACAGAGAATCGAATTTCTTTGTCGACAAACTAGAGGCCAGTAGAATTTTGGCCGAAGTGCCATGCGATGCCATTGTACGGGAATGGCTTACAATGGGCGACAGCACAGTCAATGATTGGTCATTCATATATCGTATACCATTGGCGGATCTGGAGCAAGGATCAGAAGAGTAATGGTATCAAAAATATATTTAAAATTTTAGCATTTAAATGCATTTTTTCTTTGTTTAATAAATGATTCACTCTCAAGAGCTATTCGCTTAACGGTACACATGAATATGATAACTTTGAAAATAATATAAGTATAGGGTATTACAAGACAGCCTACGCGTTTTCTTTAGTCGCTCAATCCTTTAAGAAACCTTAAAATGTGAAACTTAAAGAGTGAAGCAATAATTTTCGTTCCTTATGTCGTTGGTTTTCTGTATAGTTTGAAAATTCCTTTTAAACTTCCAATAAGATCTTCAATCAAGACATCCGGAATTTGTGAAAACTTTCTTTTAACTTGGTATTATGTGGCGTCATCTAGCGTTAATACACATCAAGCAGGCGGGCTTATTTCAGTTCAGCCCAAAATATCCAAATACCAAACTTACTAAATTATAACAGAAAAGTAGGCTTTGAAAATTACTTCATTTTGCGTATTGCATAGGCTATGTATATCATGAGAAAATTTATATTTAATAAATATGGAAACTTTTCAAAGAAATGAAGGCTTAAGCTGGCGTCGAGTGCTACTTCTATATTTCTATATTGGCCTCCTGCCACTTTTTTTGTTACTTGGAATACGTTTATTTAGAATGTTCAAAAATTTAATATGTTCACTGGCTGTTCGTTTGTGGAAGCCTGCTAAAAGACCCTTGCCAACTGCGAAGATGCCCGTAGAGTCTGATTCGCCAACTTATGTTTTTTATAAAGGCCCTGAATGCTCCGTCTGTCTTATGGAGATGCATATCGGCGTGTCGATTTGCCTCTTAGCATGTAAGCATGTTTTTCATCCCAGCTGTATAGAAAGATGGATGCTCTATCAACAGACTTGTCCGTATTGCCGCAAAGAGATAAGTCCAGAAAATCCAAACACTATCTTGCCACCATTATTTGTTGTGAAGGATTTCAGCAATGAAGGTGTGAACGCGGCTGTTTGGGAACAAATAAAAAGCTGGCCCAGGCCTCGTCGCCCCTTGCCCTCATACTTGGCACGCATCAATGCAGTTCGAGAGTGATTGACAAAAATCCTAATATTTCTTTATATTTTATTTATACACATATATAAAAATTTTTAAAGAAGTCCGAATTTTTGTTAGAAATTGGGAATGGAATCTAATTTTGTGTCATTTGTTGTGTTTTTTCTACTATTGGATAGTCCAGCCGCCATAAGATCGGTTGCAGGTACCAGAATAAGTTCCGAATTAGTTCGGGAAGCCCGAACATATGAAAACTTCTGGGAAGACGTAATAAACTTTCACTAAGATGGGTCCCGGGCAACAACGGCACTCCCTGATGAGCTAGCAAGAGAAGACGCTGCGAACGCCATTATAAGGCCAGAACCTTTTTGTGGCATAGAAAAACACCCCCATTAGCAGATACTAAAAGAAGAGGAAACAGCTAGACGGACCACTCACTCGATGGATACTCCTGGCCTCAGGCAGGCCAAGTTCCTCCTCGGCTCATATAACTTACATTGATTTAATAAAATAATACAACTAGGGAAGACTTTTGTTAGGATTCTACCGGGTCTACTTACCGGACACTGTAGGAGGAAGAGACATTTGCACATGTTGGGCATCAGCAGCTCCAGCAACTGCAGGTTCTGTGCACTTGAAGAGGAATCCTCATTGCACATACTGGCTGAATGTGATGCCCTGGCGAGTACAATGATGTCCCTTCTAGAATATAGAATATATAATCTCGATGACCGAAGTAGCTCGGCTACCATCCCAGATGATTAAATTTATGGACAATAACATTATTATTATTAAATATATCGAAAATAGTTTGACCAATGAATGTGAAGAAAAGAAGAAAAAGAAGTGGAAGAAATTGCTATATAGTAGTTAGCTTTGTACAAGCTGGGGAGTGAAATCGAAAGTATACTTAGCAGTTCGATCGAGAGGCATAGGCATAGGAATGACGTTATGAAATGCAAGTGCAACGACTGCCTACCGGAACGTCTTCTTCTTCTTCTTAACTGTCCATAACAACCCGTTATCGGGTTACGGCCTGATGTAAATACATTCTTTCATTGGAATTGTGGTTTTCCGTGGTGGGTACCAAATCCTACGCACAACCCTTTTAAGGCCTACTGGTTTCGAAAGAACCCAGATTCATTGTTAGTCGCCTCATACGACAAGCTTTGACCTGCTGAGGTGGTATTCTCTTCCTGTAAAAATTCAGAAATAAATCTGCTAGTGGATGCAGAGATACCACTATTTCAGGAACACTTCTGCTGCTTACTATCAGAAGATAACTGAAATAGTGAAGCAAGCGGAGTTATCTTGCCGACACCGCGTGGATATACCGCCATCCAGCTATGACGAAGCAATCAAGAACAACAAAGCTGCTGGCGCAGATGAACTGCCTACAGAGTTGTTCATTAGCGGTAATGAGTTGGTAAGGGGAATGCACCAGCTCTTTTGTATAATATGTCTAGAGGAGAGTATGCCCGCTGGTTGGAACCTTGCTGTACTCCACCCTGTCCTCAAGAAGGGTGACCTCACGGCGTGCACTAACTAACGTGGTATCAGTATTCTACGTATTGCATATTAAGCCCTTCATAGCGTATTGCGTGAAAGAATAAAGCCATTCGCCAAGGAACTGAGTGGAACTTATCAGTGTGACTTTAGTTTTGGTAAGTCCTCCATTGATATTCGTCAAATCCTGGAAAAGACCCACGAATACCAAATCGATACCCATCATCTCTTTGTCGATTATAAAGCAGCATTTGGTAGCCCGTTGAGGGATTACGTATATGCCACATTGTCTGAGTTAGGCACCCCTGCAAACATGGCGTTGACCAAAAAGGTAAGAAAGAGCATTTTGGTACCGAGCGAGGACAACGTGATTCAACTATTTGATGTGTTGCGAAAGGATATAATTGGCCTCACTAAGCCAGCAGTTACAGGAGCCTTTGCGACTTTAAAGATAATCTATCAAGCGTTGGTCTTGTTGTAAAGGAATGCAAGACCAAGTATATGGATTCTTCGAGTAAAAAGACGCAGGTCTCAGATTGATTTTGGAAACTAAACTTCTGATATTGTCAAGGATATCGCCTGCCTTGCCACCACCGTCACAATTTAAATCAATGTCAGCATGGAGATCAGTCGGATAGTCAATCTTGCTAATAGACGTTAATTTGGTCTTAAAAAGCAAATCAGTAGCAGAGACACTCTATAAGAACCTCATCCAATCCATTTTGCTTTATGGCACTGAAACATAGGTGATGACGCAGTCTGGTGCAGATGACCTTGGCTTGCTTTAGGGGAACTCGAGTTCAATTTCATTATCTATTTTTAACATTAAAAATCTTCTTCTGAAATGGATGCAGTAATGAAAAAAATAATGCAGGATATTGACACATTTATTGAACAAATAGACAATTTTTTGGACTCTTTTGGACACTCGATTAAAAGAATGCAATTTAGATTCTTTTTGGGTTTATGACAGTCGTGTAACTTGCGTTTTATTAAATAACTTCAACGTTTTAACATATGACCATGCCTTTGATTTGCCAAAAGAGGCTCCTGACGATTTTTAAGATTACGTTTTAGATTAGCAGAAGAGAATATCATAAATTGGATTTGGATGGCTTGTCCATTAAAATCGCAAGCAGTAGTCCAGCCGACATAATTTTTTTTACCTGAAAGATCCTATAACGCTGTTGAATTATTTCAAAGAGAAAACGTTATTGTTGGAAATAAATGTATCAATGAAAGGATATATACTCAATATACTCACGGAGAAAACTGTCAAAATGTAGAGCTGCTTTAAATTTACCTCTCAATTTGCAGACAAATCAGGACATCTATTAACATTTATACAGCAAAAATTTCATCAAACTTTGTGCAGGGAATAACTCGAGAGAATAAGTAGCTTTCGAATATAATTTCACATACATTTTTTTTTTAATTTACACATAAAATGCCAGAGGAATTGATAATTCCTAGTGGGGACTACAAGGTAAGGAAACGATTTCGCCATGAAGAGTACCGACGGCATAAAAAAGACTTACCCTGGTCAAAGAAAATTCTCGATTTGGAAGAACAACGTCTATGTGGTCGTTCGGCTTGGGCCTGGTTTCGAATCGTGGGACTTTACCTTTTCTTATACTTCCTTATAGTTCTTATCATGATCTTCTGGCTGCTTATTTTAAAATTTTGTATTTTAAACGAAAATTCCCCAAGGTGGCTCAAAGGTACACCTGGCCTCTCTATAGTTCCTGGAAATGGAAGTACCATAACATATTATGCACACCGCCAAGATGAAATGAATCCATATCTTGACTTAATTGACAAGTTTTTAACAACAGAAGCCGAAACAAAATTTAGTCCATTTAATCAGGATAAAATGTGGGGCTATAAGTCGAAATCACCTACTGTTTTTGTAAAAATTAATAGAGTTCATGGATTCACGGTAGACACATACGATTCGGTTGATGATTTGCCTAAAGGAGCTCCAGATGCGGTGAAGGAAATAATGAAGAAATATGTCGGAAAAAACAGAATTTGGTTAACGTGTAATGCTACAAAAGGAGAATCTCCTACAATGAACTACATTCCAGGGCCATACTTTGATGCATCAAATGGTTTAGACGGTATTAATCGAATTGTTGCGCTGCAACTTAAAAATATGCCAAAAAACTCTGAAACATTTTTCATGTGCCGAGTTTGGGCCAAAAATATTGAAGTTAATGAGAAGCAAAATGGAAAGGGCAACTGCAAGTTCAAAATAAAAGTCAAAGTCTCAGTATACACGGGACCGAAACCCGACGAGAAGGGCAAAGAAAATGGTAAAAAACCGGATAGTAGAGAGTCGCAAAAGCCGGCTGACAAGGACACTATCGAAGAGCCTGCGAAGGGCGGTTGAGCCACCTGAATAAAAATAAATATATTAAATCTGTTACTTGCTGGTGTTTTTTCCGAATAGATAAAACGTTCAATTAGTTATCTATATTTTTAAGAGTCGATAAATTGCTACTTATCCAACTAGTAGCTCTTGCATATAGATTTCGTCAGCATAAAGGCACATGAGGCAACATGGGGCACTGATTTCTCATTTCCAGCCACTTTAATATGGAAATGGAGACAAAAATGTAACATTCACGCGAATGCGGATTGGGCGTCGTAGTTACACCTAAGGAAATAGAACGAATTGTGCAGGAAAAGATTAAGGGTACTTACAAGTAGGTGCTGCTGGAACGTCGCTATAACTTTAATGCCGTTGAGATTTTCGATTTATTAGGGGTATTTGATTAACTAAATTTGAGCGTAACATCACCCAAGGCTAACACCAACTGAGGTAACACAATTCTGTGAGCCAGATTAGATATTGGGGGCTTGAATCGCAGAACATGAGTGCCAAATATATAAAATTCAATTATTTTGACGTAAATTTTATCACCTTAGTAACCAATAAATATTTGACATTTACAATTGTTGATATACTGAAAGTGAAGATATTGTGTGCTTGATTGTTTCCAAAAGCAGAACTGTTGAAAAGTGTGAAAAATGCCAACTCGAAAGGGACAACAGTCGCGAAAAAACATAGAATGTTTCACGAATGTGAAATCAAAAGAACTCGAAATTCGTCATAACTTCTTTTTTAAGAGCTATGAATCATCCGAACAGCGCGATCCGCGTTTGCGGCAACTGTGGAATCTTTCGAAAAACGTGACGCACGGCTTCAAAACGATCTTTCGCGACAGACTCGAACAAGAGAAAGAACCGATTTGAAAATGAAAGATTTTTTAATTACGACACAGACTTCGATTACAACGCGCACCCTTATGTAGTGATTGGGAAAATGTATATAATGTCTGCACTGTCATGTAATGAAATTTTGCAGAGAAACATCAAGAATGTGTTGAATGGCAAAATTGTTTTCCGCCCCTTAACGGTCCACCCGAGCCACTCTTGACGTACGTGTCTGGAGTTGGGAGTACTTCTATACAATTTCTTAAAAACATTCGGTATAGCATCCACATTACTTGATGGAGGCCGATTCAGCTCTTAAGCTTCCGTTGCATCTACAGCAAGCCGAGACACCTACTTGCAATATTAGCAAAACGTCGGGAATGGCCACAGTGTTGAAAGAATGCAAACTGATCATCTGAGATGAGGGCACAATGGCATTTCAAAAAGCGCTCCACCGTACTTTGCAAGACTTGATAGGCCATCTCCGTCAAACTTTGCCCGTCATTCCGCGATCGATGAACGCAGACAAACTACATGCTTGCCTCCTGATTGCTTCATTTCTTTAGAGAAATGTTAAAAAAATCACCTTGTCAACAAATATGCAAGAGCATTTACTGCAATATACTTCAACGGAAACATTGGCTACGCAACTTCTGGACATGCGAAACGAAAAAATGCCCATTCCCAAATGAAATAACGTTTTCCACTAGCTTGTGTCAAATACAAAGCTCCATCAAAGATTATCAAAATAAACGACCAATTCCAATCGAAACTGATCGGAGAATCTGTGAAATACTACTCAATCGATACAGTCGCAAATGAGGATGTAGTTGTTAATTACCCAACTGAGTTTTTGAATTCTTTGGAGCCTTCAGGAATGTCGCTGCTCATCATTAAATTCAAAGTTGGCGCATCAATCATGCTACTCCGCAACTCAACTTGGATCCGCCAAAGTTATGGCACCAGACTTGCTAAAAATGTAAGGCTTTTGCAATGACAATCAACAAATCGCAAGGACAATCGTTTCGGATCGCCGGTTTGCACTTGGAGATTCCATGCTTCTCACATGGACAACTATACGTAGATTGCTCAAGAGTGGGAAATCCACGAAATTTGTAAATTTCACACCAAATGGAAAACCAAAATACATATATATATATATATATTATACCCTACCGCTTTAGAATGAAATAATATTTCAAAACTGAACTCCATCTTTTCAATTGTTCAACCAATCATAGAATCCCCGGCGAAACGGGGATTAAAACTAAAGTAAGTAAAACTAAGTAAAAAATTGCTCCTTATGTGTACACCTATTGCCATAGGGTAGCTTAAAGTAATTCAGCATTTTTAATAAATTGGAATTTCGGCTCAAAAATACACAAAAAATTACAAAAAAAATTTCGATAAAAAAAAAAAGTTGCCGCTTTCGTTTGCTGTCGCTTTATTAGTTTGTGCTTGTTACATTGCGTATACGCACTGTTAGCAAACATAAGCAAATATCTTAATGAGTTAGTTGTAATTCACTTACCGCTACGTTTCTGTATGGGATTTGCCATATGCCCATACAAACGGCTCAAATCGATGGCATTCACGTTGCCACCGAATGTTTGTAGCAAGAACAAGCAGACAACCATGGGCCAAATGAAACGGCCCATGGTCAGAGGCGGCGGTGGAGGCTGCGCTGGGGCTGACATAGTTGGAATACTTGCTGTTTCTTAGCTTTCACTGGTTTCCTTTTCTTGTAGTTTTAGTTATGTTCTTATTTCTTTGCTTCTTGCGTTTTGGGCTTGTTGCAAACGTGTTCAAATTAAAGCACGCCTTACTACTGCGACTTTGCCATAGACAATATCCGGACGTAGAGTTTTCACACGCGCACGTTTGCCACTTTATACGAGTGTTTGAGAAAGTTTTCTAGTTAGTTGGCTGCTGCTGCTGCCCGTGACTGTGGCAACAACTTTACATCCGGGTAATTTGAACGCCGTCGGTGCGACTGCGGTCTGTACTACGCGACACTCGCGTATACTTGATTGAATTATCGTCTGCTGCGGCGCCTCTGAGCCGGGAGCGGTAAACGTGCTAGAACTTTGACCTCCCTTGCTGGTGTCTGTCTCTGCTATGCTAATTGAGTTCTAATGGAGTTATATGCACCAGAAATTAGCTTTTTTAATCTTAAGTTATGTTTAAATGTTTACTCTGCGTTATATCGTTTTTTTTTTTGTATGTATTTTTTGTTATTTCGTTTCGTTTTGGTTACGTTAGGGCAAGCTAAAACCGTTTTAGTTGTCGTTTAAAATTAAAATCGAAAAGAATTTTTGAGGCAAACAAATATGTTTTAGTCGACTTTTTACATTTTTCTACACTGCAAAGATAGAGAGCATAGTTATGTGCCATAAGTATAAATTATTTGGAAGTTAAATTCAAAATATGCTTAAATTTTTTGCATTTCAAAGTTGAGGCTGTGTACTTCCAATTGGCTTTATATAAGAAAAAATATTTCCAAAAAAGTAAAAGAAAAATTCTTCAGAGAAAAGTTACTAAAAGAAGTTCAGCTTTAAAAATATTTAACAAAAATGCTATAAATATTGCGAATCCCTAAAAAGTTCAGCACAGTTTTGTTCTTACTGATTTCCTTTTTACTAAAAAGCCTTTTGAATAGTTTATTTCTATTTTCAATAGTTCGACGTATGTTTGTATATTTTCTTTATTACGCAAATCTCAAAAAACCAAAATTTCGCTTTCTAAGTACTAGGAAAGTCTACTTCTTTAAGAAGTCTTTCGTTTTGTGTATAAATTTTGAATCATTTTTTCCTTATAACTTCTTAACTTTCTAAGAGGTTACACATATTTTTTAGATCCAAAGTAATTTTAGCGGTCTCTTATAAAAGATTGTTTCACTTGATTTTCGTTTCAGTTTTTATAACGTTTACATTTCACTTCACGAACTTGTTGCTTGCTGCTGCATCATTTAACAAAGTTAGCAAGTTATTAAAGAGAATGCAGAATGTTAGTGAAAAACGACTTGTAAGAAAAGTAATCAAAATAAATAAATTACATTATTTTATGTATTTTGTGTATATTTTCATTCAACTTTAATTTAAAAAAAAAATAAATCCTGCATTTGTTTAGTAGTTACTGATGTTTACACACAAAATGCCATGTAAGTAAAGCAAAATCGCAGGAAATTTTAAAAAAATATGTAAAAGTTGCCTAAGGATTACACTATGCAACAAACTTGACCTCAATGAAAGGCCTACGAGTAAAAAATACCTTTTGCGGTAAATTTTGGGTCGCTGATTTCGAATCCGGAAACCATTTTGGATATTGGAACACCGTTTTCGAATTATCGCTATTAAAAAAAAAAACCCTGGAGTAAAACATACCTTTCCCGGTAAATTTGGGGGCGCTGATTTCAAATCCAAGAACAATATTGAGTTATCGCAAACAGCGATAATGCAAAAACCGTTTAAGATAACCCAAAACGGTTTCTGGATTTGAAATCAGCGTCCAATTGCTCAAATTGGTGTTGAAATGTTCGAAAAGAATACATTTATCAAATGGTTTCCGGATTCGAAATCAGCGACCCAAAATTTAACGGAAAAGGGAAGTTTTAGGCATAGGCTGTTTTTGTTGTTGCATAGTGTTATTAAAGTAAGTTAACTCTGCCCCTAAATATGTTCTATGCCGTCAGCTTATCCAAACTTGCGACAACTTTGAGCATTATTAGTTTTCCCAACATTTCAATCTCAATGGTTATGACATAATTGCGGGGTCTATAACACACGACTTTCGCTCGCACATATCTCTTCTAACAACTTCTTCAAATGAAACCCATTCAAACTCTCTCTAAACTTTGTTGCAATTCTATGGCCCAAATATACACATAAAAATTAAGTGGCACTGTTAATTGCAGCATTAAGAAGTTCACACAAAATGCGCACTTTGCACGCACATAACACTAATACCATTGCAAGAAGACATATACATATATGTGTAGCTGAGTGTATGTATGTATGTGTGCAACGCACTGCTGACTAATAAGCCTAACGAACTTTAACATTTCGTTGAAAAAAGCGGGAGGTTGATTCTAAAAACGTTAAGCAACACTTTTTGCTTTTCAACACTTAAGTGTGTGTTTGTGTACTACACACAGACACACAAAGCGAGACACAGACACACATCCTTACTCAAGCGACTTTTAATGGCTCTCTTGAGCACCCAAACCAAAACATCCAAAAATCCTGCACAGTGAAAATTCTGTTAAGAGAAAATAATGAAAAAGTGCTTCAGTCGTTTGTGTGTCTGCCAGAAATCCTTTAATTATGGTCATGTTGACCCTTTTTTTTTTGGTAAGGGTCCTTTGGACTGGGCCAGAGCAACTTTACCAAAGTCAACTGAAACAAGTTACAACTTTTGGCTTACTCTTGCCGGCAATCAAAAGTGAGCAGACATGTTTTTCTGTTAAACCTAAAAAAAACAGTTTGATAAAAAAATATAAGCCAGCTCGAGGGTTAAAGCTGACTTGTGGTAAGTAAGCATCACTCGACAAGTTGTAGCTGATGGAATAGCCTAGATATGCTCTACCCTCTCCAGAGCCCGCATATTAATTAGTCTGTATCCCTTACGTTCTTGCACTTGGTTTTTTCAGGGACACCGATTTTGTTTGTGCGTTTTTTGTCAGTTTCTCCTTTGGTTTTTCACTTTTCCTTGCCTTTTTGGAAACTGTAAAGTTAGACGCTGCCCTTGACAGCTGCAGCCCTACTGGGTTTGGCCTCTGGTTCTGCGACTGTTGATGTAGGTCTGCACTTGGTCTTTTCAAGGCAATTTATTAAATGTATGAATTTAATTTTAATTCAAGTTGACAAATGCGGGTTCCAGTTGTAAATAAGGTGTTTGCAAACCATAAAATGCTGGTAGATCATTTATCTAAGGGCTTAAAGTTTCAAGTGGAAGCTATGAGATGTAAAGTTTCATTCAATAAAGGCAGCCTTTTTTATAAAAAAAAATTAAAGCCATCTGTACACTCCCTATGTTTGAGTGTTTTAAGTTTTTGATGTTAAACATATATTTGGGGTCAAACCGGCATGTATGCCGTGACGGACAACGTTAGATGGCGACAAAACGTCACTGTCATCGTTTGTTGTAAGAATATAAGAATATAATATAGCAGCATCTGGCCCAAAAGTAAGTTGAACGCCCTTGCGCCGCCGAAGTAAGGCACTGTGAAGTTCACAGTGCACATCGCTGCTAGCTCGAACTCCTGTTTTAGAAGCCGCGTTTCAAGAACCAAGTAACCGGCCGTCGAAGGGGATTGCTGGCACAAGATGATTAGGACAGATAGGACGTCGAGAACGAAATTCAAATTGCCATCAAAGTGTGAAGGAAGTCAGCGACAATTTTAGGTCCGATCGATGCGTGAGTGACAGAATGACGGCAGCCTAAGAGCTCTGTGCAGCAAAAAAAGGTAATAACGGTTAACGAAGATTTGGGCATGCGGAAGAGCTGCATAAAGATGGTCCCCAATATGGATACCGTTGAACAAAAGACTGCTCGTGCAACTCGGTTTTTCGAGATTGACCAGTAGTCCAAGTGAGTGCAACACGGCAGGCTCCCACGCCAAGAAAATTCGAGATTGAGCAATTCATCAGTTTTTTCGACAATAATGTATTACCCCAGTCAGAGTTCGTGGATGTCCTAAAAACACTCCAAAGCAGAGTGAAAAGCGAAATCGCCAAAACTTGGCGCCTTTATCAAGACAACGCACACCGCTTTCAATACCTATGAATACTAAGTGATTCACGGTGTGGCAACTCCCTCTGACCCGCGTTTTTTCGACAAAAATGCATTGCGCATTCAGAGTTCGTGCCACAATGAGTCGGTTTTTCTTGAAAGTCAAGAAGGAAATCGCCAAAACTTGGCGTCTTTACCAAGTCAACACACCGTCTGACAACGTTTTCATTGTTTAGGTATACTTAGCGAAATGCGGTGTGGCAATACTGCCTCCTCCGGACTTATTTTTATTTCCAAAGGTCTCAATGCTCACTTTTCCATGACTTTGGAAGCCATCAAAGAAGAAACGAGTGCTTGCAGGAGGACTCCGCCAACGCCTTCCAAGGTGATTTAGACGACTGGGAAAAATGATGCCGTCGGTGTTCCGATGCGGAGGGTAACTTCATTTTGGTCCCTTGTGGCTTTATGTTTAATGTATCTTTATAAATTCTTAATTTTGAATTGGGACAGATTCTAATAATGGTTTCATTCTCATTTTTTAATTCCCATTCAAGTCGCATTTAACAACCATACTTTGCAAAAAACGATAGATACAAGAACAAGTTCCCTAGAAGGTGTTTGAATATGGTTTGTCGCGTTTCATTGTAAAGCTAATGATTCTATTAATTCTGAGGAATTTTTCGTTGAACTAATTCAAAAGCATTTCTTATTCTGTGGAACAGACGTCATAAGAACTTGAATAAGCAACAAAACTACAAAAAGTTGAAATGTGTGTAATAAAAGAGAGTATCACCCAAAAAGTATGCTTAGCCTAAAGAAGTTTGTTGCAAAGAGCATCTTGGCAATGTTCCTATTCTCATTTACTGACAAAAGATAATAGTTTTTTTCAAAATGTAAATTATTCCGAAACATTTATTGTACTTCCTCTTACTAGCGTCTCACTTGATATAACTGATATTTTGGGAATTATATGTACTTATTTATTTAAAAGCACTTAAGTGTCGCCACAGTCTGTCAAAGCGTCGCCCAAAGTGTCAAGTAGAACTTTCAACTCCACACTCCTTTAGAGATTTCAGCCCGTAAAGTTGTGTCAAAACTACCCTGAACACACATAAAGTATGTCAACGTCAGTGTCAATTCGCAAGTAAAACTTTCCTAACAATAACAAAAACTTAAAGTTAACTAAAGTGCTTTAAAAGACTGAAAAATACAATTTTTGCTCAACTAGTTTAATAAGTACTTACAAATGGCTTTATATACAATATTCAAAAGGGGAAAACACACTTTTCTACTAAATTGTATACACCAGAGGAAAACTCTAAGAAAGACGCTTTGAAGATGAACAGCTAGGCTCGAATATTGCAAGACAAGTGCTCAACTTGGTATAAGCCCATTGGGGCAGACACACACACACTTATACCTACATATAACTGTATACAATCAATATACACTCGCACAGACAGTGCAATAAAGCGGGAGTTAGCAAAAGTAAGTGAAATATGTGCCCACAGGCATTGCTAACAAATAAAGTGGCGCAAATTGCTTTAAGACATTGGGTTGGCCCCAAAAATATTACTTAGGTGTGTCAGGAGGCAACTTGAAAGTAACGCCAAGATATGACCAGGCAACTTTAAGGTAGACACTATCTTTAATTTTCTAACTGTCAAGCATAATCTAGATAGTAGCCCAAAAACCAACTGAGGAAGTACTACAGCTTAAACAATATGGAGTCAGTTGCTTAGAGAGAGCCAAGTGACTCAAGTGCTAAAAGCATCATCTAAAAAACATGAGTCGTAAGCAAAAACATTCGCTGAATTAACAAAAAACAAGCCGAATTAAACAGGTATTTCATTTGAGTTCATAAAACACGAGAAATAACGAATGAAATGGTTTTTTTTGGACCAAATCAAGCAAATTGGTAAAAACAGCAAACTTTACTATATTTTTTAATGAAAAATCCTATGCAGCTGTCTTTTTTTCCGTTTTTTCTTAACCAATTTTACTCCGATGATTTTTGTTTCTGGTCAAAATGTACCTTAAGCGATTGTCCTGGTATATTCACCAAGTAAATGCTCAAAATTTAACAACAAAATCTGAGAATCGGAAAAGACTGGGAACAATCTATTGTATATATAAGAATCTAACCCATTTCTTTTTAGTTTTATCTAAAAACAATTATCTAATAATAGCAACCTTGTGTTTGCTTAATTTTCTGACCTTAAATAGCTGAGAAAATTGTATACCACTTGCTTTATATCATAAAAAGTAGTTTCCGAATATTTAGTTTGGATTGAAAAAGCCAACGATAACAATGTTAGCTGCGCTTTATAGCCTCTTAAGCTTGGTAAATTTATCGATTTTTTTTATGAGAACCACAACTCATACACAAAATGACATGGGCAATCGGTTATCGAATGTTTTCTTACTTATTATTACTTGCAAGTTACGATAAATAGTGACGATAGCATTTAAAACATTTCTTAGGTACCTAAACATGGCTTTTGCAAATATCAGTTTAACATGCAGTTGTTATAAGATGCACTGTCTAAAAAGTAAAACGTAGATGACTGAAATGCTTAACGATAACATGTGACGATAACTTATTTGAAAAACTGTGCCGCTTAAAGATGTGCTAATCAAATTTACGGTTTTCAAGCAGCTATCACACGATTAGCTACCCGAACAATACAACAACAATATGTTTTTAAAAAAATTGCAGCTTTAAGACAAATTTTAAGAAATTTAAAGCTTTTATGCAGCTAACGTACGGTATGTTATTCAGAACGATAACATGTAACACGAACATTTTTTTAGAGACTTTGACTCAAGTTTTAAACAAACTAAAGGCTGACATGCAGCTTTCACACGAGATTAGCTGCTGAAAAAGTACAATGATAACGTGTGACGATAACATTTTGTTAGAAACTTTGAGGCTCAAAAATGTCTTAGACAAACTTAAGGCTTACAGGCGGTTGTCACACGATTAACTTCTCAAAAAATGCAACGATAAAGTGTGACGATAACATTTTGCTATAAACTTTGTGCTTTACAAAAAGGTTTTCATGCAGCTGTAAACACACGTTTAGCTGCTCAAAAATTCTAACGATAACATGTGACGTTAAGAATTTTTTGCTTAGAAACTTTGAAGCTTTAAGACATCTTGAACAAATTTGAATTTATGCAGCTGTCGCACGATTAGCTCTTAAGAACGATAACGTGTGACGATAGGATTTTTTTTTTGTAGAAACTTTGCGGCTTAAAGCCATATCTTGAACAAATTTAAGGCTGCCATGCAGCTGTCGCACGAAGACTGGCGTAAAAACTTTGTTTTAGTTGGACAAACTTTTTGTTGCTAAACTTAACTTAACGAAATATAAACAACATGCTATTTACCTATGCACAAAATCGGCACAAAAACTGCTATATCATTTGACTGCCGTAATGGAAACTAACATAGACATAAGCGTAGCCACAAAGACAAGAAATAGACAAGTTTTCCCCAAGCAAATTAAACTTGAGATAAAGTTGAGTGTGTTGGTGTATTTGCCTATAAAACAGATATACAATCAGCAGCCAACATTAATTTGCATAATTTAGAACATTTTATGTGCTGTTTAGGCTCAAGTATCAGAAAGCTGACCAAGAGACAACAGCAGTTGATTCATTGTGAGCAACATTTTTTTCGGGCTACTTTGGTTGCCAGTTAGATGTGAAATAGGCATACCCCATTGTTGCTGCCAATTGCTGCAAAATGCTTTGCTGCGACTTTCTTAATGCATAATTTAACAGGCGCTACTGGGACGGGTCCAAAGGTTCTATAAGGCCTAAATGGTAAATTGTATAGCAACAGTGTGTTAAGAGCGCGCACAAAAGTAGGCAATAATAACTGGCAGCTTGTTATTCAAGGCACAGAGGCAGCAAACACGGCGTATACGCAATGCGAATCTCATAGCTGACAAAAGCTAACGAAGCTGAAACTGTGACTGTAGCTGTAACTGTAACTGTTGGAATGTTTCTTTGACAAGAAGTGAGTTGTTTGAGTTATGTTTGCGGTAAATGCCGTTAACTAATAACACACACACACACATACAAGCAAAAGTTGTAAACATTTTTGCTGTTAATTTTTTTGTTACTTCGTTTTGGTTTTTATATGCGAGACAAGACAACTTTTTGTTTGCGCTGCATGCACAAACAGCTAACAACAAATACATATACAGTCAAACCTGCATAAGTTGGCCACCTCCTTAAGTTGGACACTTTTCAGCTAAACTCAAATTTTTACCTGTCTAACTTGCACCTGCATATCTTGTAAGTTGGCCACATTTTGAGCGATTTTTCAATTTTGTCAATGCAATTGAACTTGGAAAAGTTGGCCACCTTAAAACCACAGCAATGTTATGTATGAAAATACAAAGGCTGCATTTTCGAATCATCAAAAAATAATCCAAATCAATGGCAAAATATACAACTGAACGAAATTGGTTGCAGTAAACTCGTTGCTTAAAGAAATTTGAATGAAATCCTTCCAGAAAGAAAGCAAGCCAATAGCTTATGTATAAATAAGCAAATTTAAAAGATTCTCTTAAGTTGCAATAGAATTTAAGTGTAATTTTGTATCTAAAAGAAACAAACTTCGACTGCCTTGCAACTATGATTTTAAACTTTAAAAAATGTACATATTATTATATGTTTGTTTTGTTATTATGAGGAGTTTATGGTCAAAGTACATAAGCATATACGATTAAATAAATAAATATGTGAAAAACAAACATAATCCATAATATAAAGTTTAAAAAATTAAAGAAACAACATAAAATCACTATAAAACATACACCCTCATAAGTTGGCCACCTGCATAAGTTGGCCAAAAGTTCCTGAACCGTGAGTGGCCAACTTAAGCAGGTTTGACTGTACTCATATACGTAAGTAACTGCGCTTGTGTATGTATATTTACACAGCGCGCCTAAAAGTTGACAGCAAAACAAAAAAAAAAAAAGATGGCCCCTTTTTCTTGTTCTTTTCTCGTTTGCTGGCTTTTTTGGTTTTTTTACGGACTGTTGCGCGCTGCTACACGAAACGGCACACAAAACGGTAAACACGCACACACACAGACACAGACACAGACAGGCACAGACACAGTCAGTTGGAAATACACAGCTTCAATTTATTTATATTTTTTTATGCATTTTTCTGGCTTCGGTTTTGTCAGGCAAATATTATTTTATTGTCCATTTATTTTATATGTTTATACATAAATGGCTATATAGAGATATTTTGGTAATTCTGTTACAGTACGTTTGAGTACGAGCCAACAACTCGAACAACTATTTACAACTCCGCTTGAGTGTAAGTTTCAAACTCGACTGAAGCGTTGAGCGCTTTGCCAGCGGCTTTTAAGCAGTTCGTTTTCACTCAAATTGCGATGCTCTTTGCTCGCCGCTCAACGCCTACGTGTTTGTTGGCGAGTGCGTAATGAGTCCTTGCTCTTTCACTCAATGGCACTCCCAAACTGCTCAAAGCGAATGTCTCTTGTTGTTGTTGGCGTCCGTTAGTGGTTTCGCTTTTCTACATTTTTTGTGAAGTGCAAAGGTGATGTGCGTCGCATATATTACAACAAGTAGTTACACTGCGCGAAATCGTTAGTAGAGTAGTATTGGAAATCAATCAAAACTAACTTTTTATTGTGCACTTTGCCTTTTTTTATATAACGATTTCTTGCTTATCTTCTAATCAAATATTCTCTATGCAATTTGATGTGAAACCTCTATTTGCGCGCCTTAGGGGCAAGGCCGCTTCGTATACTCCCGCGATCGTTTGGAATGACGTTTGGATGGTGTTACGCTCACATGTCTATACATTAATGAAGGTAGCATATGAGTTAGAGTTGGGCCATATTTCACCTATTTCGATCGAACTTATCGAACTATAATCGAAGATATAGCTAAAAAGTTCAAAGAAAAGTTTAGCTCGATCTAGTAACTAGTTTAGAGCTGTTCGATATGAAACCTCGGAGGGCATGCTGTCATTGTAATATATCAAATAGCTTGAGATGATGCTTGCATAGACGCTTGCTAGATATATGTTTTCTTCGAGTAGAGAGTCGCCGCTGTTGGACTCTCAGATTGATGTAGAAAACTATACATTTGATATTGTAGAGGATTTCGTTTACCTTAGCACCACCGTCATAATAAAGAACAATGTCAGCATGGAGATCGTGAAGAAGTACTTTTGTCAATTGAGGTTATACCCAATAAGGTGCTCATTCTTCCCTTTTTTCTTTATGGCGCTGACACTTGGGTGAGGGCCAGTCTGATTCAGATGACCTTAAAGTTTTTGATAGCAGTCCTACCCTTTACGCGTTGGCAACTACTAATGCATTGTAGGTCATGTTGAGCATATGGAAAAAAGGCTACTGTCATGTGGCTGTTGAAGGAAGGCGACGTAGGGGTCGTATCTCTGTTGGAAGGACCAGGTAGAGAACACGCTTACTGTCTTTGGTATCACCGATTGAAATAAGATTTTCATTCGTTGGGAGCGGGGTTTTACGCGTTCGGTTCCAAAGCCTCCTTAAAGTCCTGGGGACAAAACTCTCAAGCACTTATTATCGAGTATTATACTCCCAAATAGTCAGTTCCTAATTTTAGATTAACGACATTTCCAAATGAGAAAGTCCGATTTTGCACTCAAGCTTTGCTTCTTATATCCTATATCCTATACTTTTAATGAAAATTAAGCTTAGAGCAAAATCGTTTTGTGGGAGAAATAAAAATGTTTGCTTGAAATCAACAAATCAACAAATCAACATTTTTTGAGCATTTTGTAGAATTGTTTAAAATATTATAAGTTTTAAAATATTTATTAAATGCCATTTTTAACGAAATTGACTAAATTTATATCTCTTGGCATATTGTGAGTTTAGGATAAGCTTTAGCTGCTAATCGCCACAGGATTCATTTGAGCAGGCTTAGTCTAGGTATCTATATCCTTATCTTGTGCTTAATCCTTATCAATATTCGCTTGAGCAGCTATGAGCTAATGTGAAATATTCAAATATAGAGGAAAGCTATAAAGTTGTGAGCTCGAGCGTCCTTTCGAATCGAGAACTGCATTTAAAATCATAGTTTACTTTCTCTTAAGTACGAAAAACGACAATTGGAACAAAAAAAGAGCACATTCTCAAGTTCTATTGCATTTTCCAGTTTTCGTTGCAAAAAATAAGGTTATTTCGGCCACTGCGCTCTCAAGTGCAATTGCGTTTTTAGAATTTTTCTAACAAAAAATGGCAATTTCACCCATAGTGCACTATTTAACCCATTAAGTATGGATGTGTGTCTTGAATTGTTTTGCAATCAGGCCTGTTATTAATTGGTTGCTTTTATAAGTACATAGCATGTATATAAGATATGTACTACTGACCCAACTTTTTAAGCACTTTCTAAGTTTTCACAACGTTATTTATATGATGCTCACAGTAAATTAAAAGTATTCAATTAGCTTCAAAGCCTTATCGAAAATGGTACTATGACAATCAACCTCACCGCAGCCGTGATCCTATTACATTGAATTCGGAAACCATGACCATGCCCATTTACAACATTGGGGGTAATTTGCTAAATAAATGGAGCACACATATATTAATTAGTAGGCACAGCCGTATGTCTCTTATCACACTCACACTTATACTTACCTGTAAGGACGATAAACAAGCATCGCATTATCCTAAAAATCCTGCTACGGAAAAACACATGCTGCTCCACAATGAAATATTACCCAATGCTATCTTATAATTTTGCCCCAAAGCAGCGACACTTTCCTACAATGAAGAGCGCTACAGAGCGCAAAAACCACTCACTGCGCACTACTACATTACGTTGAAGCTAAGCTGTAAAAGCGCATATATTTAAGCGCCGCCACGCCCCCTTCGTCGCCCACGCACACCATATACCGTTATAGCATCATGTCCAATAGTTTTGCAAGACGATGAGTGTCCTTAGTGCCCACGCAATGCAGAAGTTAACGCTGATTCGCTCAAAATGCCGTGAGATCTCAGCTGGCGATGTTTTGCTATGCAACGCGTTGGCGTTGCACTCAAAGCTTGAAACACGGCGTTCGAGGAGGTTTTCAGGAGCTTTTGCGATGAGCGCAAGTTGAGCGCGCATTGTGGGCGGCAATGGGTTTAGCTGTAAAATGAACTGCAAATTTTAAATCCTATCAATGACAAGAGTTATGATTCATTGTCAGAATTCTGAGCAATTTTCAACAGAATTAAAAATGAATTTACAATTGTACAAAGAAAAAATTCTCAGAATTTCAATTTAACGAACCTAAAACAATAGGTACTTTCATTCCAAGAAATGTTTGGAGTGTATGAACGTATCCGTTATTTGAATTCACCATGGAAAATTGAAACCAATTTGAACTAACAAAGAAACAAATTGCACTTATTTTGTTTTGAATTTTCCGAATGAAAAGAAAGTTATTCTTATGAGAGACTCTCAGTGCGTTCAGAGAAACACGTATGACCCACTATAATTGGATAGCGTAATGCGGCTTTATATTTTAAGCTCATTGGTGTTCTACCGTCACGGCATGCGAGCCGGTTTAACCCACAATGCATATATTCATTGTGAAGCATTGATTCCCATGAATTTAATGAAATTTTAGGTGAATTTATGCATTTTGTACATATTGTAACCTTGTGCGTGCAAATGACCTCAATAACTCTCACATATCGCTGCAGTTTTAGACTTAATAAGCGCATTTTGAATGCCACTCATATAAGCATTATAATTATATATATAAAAAAATATGATAGGGGCGCACAATTTCGTATAAAATAGCACAATGTTAGCCTAAGACTTTAGTTAAAACTTGACTTTGAAAATGAACCTATTCTGTTGCCTAGTTACAGCCCTATGGATGTTTGTCAATGGCAACGCGCTGGCAGTGCATAATCCCTATCGTCAGAATCTGGAACTGCTACTACAAGAGCCCAGCTCGGGAGCTTATTCGAAAAATGCAGCCGTGTATGTGGAGGAGCTTTGGCTAACGCAAAAAATTGATCACTTCGATGAACAGAATAGTCAGACTTGGCAAATGGTAGTTTTGTACATAATTCCCAAGAGCTAGAACTAATCACATTCTCTATTAAAGCGCTACTTACGCAATGCACAGTATCATCGACCTGGAGGCCCCATTTACATATTTGTAGGCGGCGAATGGACCATATCGCCGGGGCTGCTCAGCACGGGTCTAACACACGATATGGCTGTGGAAAATGCAGGCATGTTATATTATACCGAGCATCGATATTATGGTGAAAGCTGGCCTGTCAGGTGAGCTTAGGAACGATTTCACAGTCGGCAGTTAAACTAAGACCTCAATGTAGCAAGCTTTGAAAATTCATCAACAAATTAAGGCTTAAGTTAATCTGCTTGATAACGCCCATCTCCAAATCTTCTCTTTACTAACGCTTTATGTTTAAAGTAGCAAAAATCTGTCTCTAAATCACTTGGAATATCTTAACGTACCACAAGCTCTAGCGGATCTGGCTCATTTTATTAATTATCAAAAGTCAAACTCTGCTAATTTGGCCAATTCCAAGGTTATTTTGGTTGGTGGAAGTTATTCCGGCAGCATGGTAGCTTGGATGAATAAGCTTTATCCGGAGCTCGTAACTGCCAGCTGGGCCTCCAGTGCGCCACTTTTGGCCAAAGCGGATTTTAATGGTAAGTTTAGTGTAAGCTGGTGCAACAAAGTCACTTACATATGTTTCCCAGAATATATGGAGATGGCCACTAAATCCATAGAGCTAAGCTATGGGAGCAACTGCACCCAGCGCATAGAGAGAGGTATGCAGCATTTGGTCGAGCAAATGAAGAGCGAAAACGCTCATGTATTGTTGGAGAGACTCAAGGCTTGCCGGAATTATAATGCCAGTGATGCCAATGATCGCGCGGCTTTTTTTAATGGCATAGGCAACTACTTTGCGTTAATAGTGCAGAGCTATAGGTAACTTATGCATCGAATTGAAAAACTATCGATGTCACTAGCGATAATATCGAAATTTTGTTTATTTTGATGTCGATTGTTTTTCCACAACCGAAGCATTTCCGAGCTTATATTGTTACTCTTACTCCCAACAGCGCCCACATACCACAATTGTGTGAGACTCTCATGTCATTGCATACAAACGATGAGGAGGCGTTCTTACGCTTCTTAGATCTACTCTATGCAACAGACGGTCGCTCCATTAACTGCCAGGATTTTAGCTACAAGGCCATGCTGCAGCTGTTTACTAACCTTGAGAATACCAGCTCTGGCAGTGAGTTGCACTCAGAATTTCTACAAATTGCTAGCTTGTAAAATCCCACCCACAGCTCGCGCCTGGTTCTATCAAACCTGCAACGAGTTTGGCTGGTACACCACCACAATGGACAGCATTTCTACCACCTTTGCCCAACAGGTGCCCATCTCCTACTTTGAGCAGTTATGCCGCGATGCCTTTGAGTCACCCTACTCAGTAGATAAGCTCTATGTGGGCATTGTACAAACAAATGCACAATTCGGCGGGTACTCCTTTAATCAGAGCACGCACTACCGTAGGGTTTTCTTTACGCATGGCCAGCTGGACCCTTGGAGCTCATTGGGAAAGCGACGTGGCCCCCAAGCACTGGTTATACCAGGTAATGAATGTTGCATGCCCACAAAGGCAAAGAGTAGCATGTTAATTTTTTTTTAACTCCTCAGGCTACTCACATGTGGAGGATCTGGCCAGCCTTAATGTAAAGGATAGCGTTGCCATGAACCTGGCCAAGCTGAAGGTTATGCTTTTCCTGCGACGCCATTTGCAACAGCTGTAAAAACCATTAAATTATGTGCAGGTTTTTGCCTTCATTGTTAAGCAAAGAAGTTGAATGACGTCAGCAATAGTGTTGGGTATGTGGGCGTAGTACTAGTAAAACCAAGGGCTTCAACCTTAAGAAAAATGCAAAAATACAAGAAAAAAAACGTTTTCAACTGGAATATGATACTACATTGTTTCATACTTAGGTTAGGTTCGCCAAGTCAAGCACCATACATATAGATTATGCCTATGCCTAGGGATTACAAAATTCTTCCAGACATCTCGATTGAGAAGTAAGAGCACTTACACAAGCTGAAACATGAATAAAGCTGTTTATTTTATGTATCTACATGGTATGCAACTTAGGCCTTAGTAGTAGTGAGTGCTTCCATGTGGGTACTCACGATTTAAGCTAAGAGTTACGTAGACGTTGTACTGATCTACTTACCATGTAGGTTTAATGCGTGTAAGTATTCATTTACATACACGTAGTTACCATGTAGTCTATTACTAGATCAACTTACCAGTAAGCAGTCAATATGTAACCTGTTTCGAATTGCTAAAATTTGCTGTAGTAGAAACCACTGTTTCCGGGAATATAGGCAAGCGAAGCTACCAAGGTTTGAAGTCTCTTAATAAACTATATTTGAAGCCTTTAACGGTAAGTAATTACCATGTAGGCTATTAATCCACATATAAGTAAATAGTTACCGTAATGTATGGAATAAGCGACCTCATCTTCCTCTTATAATTATGTTTTTGGCGGCTCAAGGTCCAAAAACAAAAAGTTAAACTTCAAAGTATAACTTAAACTTAAGTTAAAGCTCAATAGCTAAATGTTGTGTAAAAATCTCCTGTAGACTGACGCCGTGGAGTCAAAAATATCGGGAAATGAAGATTAAAAAAATAAAAAAACTACTTGTTTTTGAACCTTGACCCGGAAAACAACATCTTTATATGTAATAGTTACCATTTGGGTAAATATATTAGTACCGGTTAGCTGTTAACGTGTACACTACAATTCTGATCTACTTGCCTATAGGTAGCTTCCATGTCGACTTCTGATAAACAGTTACCGTGTAGACTATTTATCTAAGTAACAGTAAGCAGCTACAGTGTTGACTACTTGCACGTAACTGTTTACCGATCTAATAGTAGGTGACTTACCGGTAAACATTCAATATGCTATTTACAGGTAAGTACCATAGACCGGTATGTATTGGTAATTTGTGTAAAAGGTAATACATCTGAAATTTAAATCGAATCAAAATCAATATTATGTAAAAAATAAAACCGTTTACCTGATCTGGAGTACCGATACTGCCGTAATACCTGTTATCTATAAATCGAATTTTTTCCTTTGTGTATGACTATCGATGTTAAGGAAGATAGGAAGGAAAAAACCAATAGCACTATCGATATTATCGAATCTTTTCGAAACGATGGAAAATAACGAGTGGCGCCACTATCGATAGTTTTGCTGCTCTAGTTTACATCCAAACCATACCAGCTCTCCGATTGAAATATGACACTGTTATGGATACTGTGCATGTGTGGTGTAATAATGATCATAATCATGATATAAACTTTAAGAGATGTACTTTAAAATGTGCCAATTTAGAAACACTCTTCTTCTGCAATAAAGTTGCACTTATTATAGAAATTTTAATATATAAGGTGGAGTTTCGAAAGGCTTAAACAAGCACCGATGTTCCGGTTGTCTGCATCAAATTTATACCAGTTTTGCTCCTCTACTTAAAAGCAGCGTTACTTCTTAATTTTTTTCTTTCCATGTCACTTAACTAATGGTTTATATAAATATACTTTATTTTTCTTCCATTTTATCCTAGGCATCCTTTTATATTGTTTATATTCTGTGGCCTTGTTTTCTACTGTAAACAGAAACAAATTGAGTGACACTTTACTGTAAGTGTTAATAAGTGTGCAATAATGCATGTGTGTGTGTGTGTGTGTGTGTATCTGTGTGTGTGTGTGTATCTGTGTGTGTGTATCTGTGTGAGTGTTGGTTGAGCATTAAGGCGTGTGTGTCAACAATTTGCTCAACGTGTTGGCATTAAGAATCTTGAAAGCCATTTCTGTTGATTAGGAAATTGCACTTGTTGTCGTTGCCGTTGTTGTTGCTTTTGTTGCAGCTATTGTTGATGTTGTTCTTGGTTTTGAGTGGCATATGCGACAAAGTCAATGTGTGCTCTTCAGCTAAGTCTGTTGGCTGTGGCAAGAAAAGCCACATTCGTATGAATAGTTGATTTGCTGGCCAGTAAATACAGTATAAGGATGCTAGCTATAGAAACTAGAATGGAGCTTACAAAATTTGTGATTGAAATTTATTTAACGTTGTTTCTGCTTAATTGTTTTCTGAACTTTTCCGAAGGCTACATTTTTTTAAAGGGTTTTGCAAAAGCAAATTCGTAAGTATCAAAGACACTCGGCGAAACAGGAACCGTTCAATGTTTCATATTTAAAATAGTAAACAGCAAGTCAAAAATATATTTATTATTTTAAAGTTTTAGGAGCTAGAATCTATGGGAACTTCTGTTGCTGTTTTGCCAGACTCACCAATAAGTAGTGAAATACAGGTTTTTGAACGGTTTTTTGATACTTGATACTTGTTTTCCTTTTTGCGAAGAGCAAGCTCGATTCTTGGTTTCCAAAGCCCATTTCTCAGGAATTAATGGTATGATCAGAAGTGGCTCCCACAGTGAAAATCGTCGCCTAAAAGAAGGACCCTGCAGACGGCGGAGCGCTTCTTCAGACGTCAAAGAAGTGAGCAAGAAAAGCGCGAGCGAGAGGAGATCAAGAGGCACAGGTGCAAGAAAAAAGTTAGTAGATTCTACCAAAATGTCAAGTGTATGGTTGAAGGAATTAATACCCTTCCTGTAAAGATACAGAGGGAAATCTGCTAGAGGGTGCACAAAGGTTGTGGAGGGTTTATTGTCGAACGACGACGAGAATAATGCTACATCACCAATCACAGATGACGGCGTGGATATACCGCCGATTAGCCATGACGAAGTTAGCTTAAGTTTAGCTCAATGGTAAAAAACCTGATGGAGCAGATGACCTGCCTGCAATGTTATTCAAGCCTGGCGGCAATGAGTTGGAAGGGTGCATGTACCAGCAGTGTAGAATATGACTAGATAATAGCATCCCCGTTCATTGAGCCATTGGTGTTTTCTGCACTGTCCTTAAGAAGGTTCACCATACGGTGTGCGCCAACTATCGTGATATCAGTCTTCTTTAGTGCGGATTCCCTGCAAAGTTTGTGCAACTTAGCAGAATGACGTTGAGCAACACACGTAACTGCGTCAAGTTAGGAAAGAGCCTCTTCGAACCTTTTGATAGTGAGCAAAGCTACAGACAAGACCTTTTCAACTTTGCGTGCGAAAGTTTGAAGTTCATCAAAATATTCTTCTATAAGTGTCGAGTTGCTCGCGTACGCAAATACTATTGACACCAATGATAGTACTAAGCAAAGCAATCCTGACCAAGGCCCTGAGTCCACATAGACCAAATCTGTTTGGAACGCTGGAAATCCACCACTGGATTCCGCGTAACAAAACACTTTGTGAAAGAACTCATTGGAAAGGCCTCCAGATATCTTCTTCGTCAAAAGAGGAAAGATCAGCGAGCCCTGCTTGGATTAATCACAGGTCGCAATACATTCGGGAAACCCTTGGTCAATATGGGCCTCATTGGCCAACTTGGCCTGTCTTTAAGAAGCTGACTCCACGGAGCGCTCTCTGTGTTACTGAAAGGCCTTTGCAAGTACACGAATGCGCATTTTGGGAAGTGATACAATCAGCATGGACAAGGTGTATACTCTACCCTTACGCAGTTCACGACTTACTACGTGAGTCGGGAAGATTGTGTCAATAGCGCACCTGCATGCAAGCGTAGTCTGTATTCATTCTCATTCTCTCATTTAAACTATGCTTTCTCTCTCTTTACTTTCTATATCTGGTATGGCATTATGGACAAATCTGCCTAAGTGCTAGAATCAACCTTCTCTGATGAGCCATCGCACCCACTACAAATCTAATCTAATCTAATTTAAGCGAGCAGTTACGGAAAACTCTGCGTCTATTGAGGAATCTGCTTGGATGGCATTGGTTGCAAATGAGAGCAAGACGGTTGATCCCACCATCCCAATGAAATACCAAGTCCGCATGTTACCATAGCCTCAGTAGTTAATGAGTTGTAGAGACCACTATCGCCACTTATTCTCTATACGGCGCTCATTAATGCAATTTTGCTTAAAGTGTTTGAGCGGAAAGTACACCGTAAGGTCTTAGGCCCGTACACTAAAACATTCGATGGTACGAAAAACTTATGAACTCTAGGACACAGTGAATATAAAGTTGGGGCAGGCCTTGTCTCCGTTGGGTCCTTCCTAAAGAAGTGCTCTACATCAGGCCGTAACCCGGTAACGGTCTGAACTTCGTAGTGTACATGTAAGAAATCAAAAGAAAAGCATAAAGTTATTTGTTCTTTTTCAATATAAATCGGGAATTTTCGTAAATTGATATATTTTTCAATGCGGCTGGATTGATATCAAACGGAAACCCGCCGTTTAAACACGGCCCAAAAAACAAAAATATATAAAATATGTATTATTGTTATATTTTAAAAACTGCCATTAAAATCTTTTGAACAACGGACAGGCGACGGGAACCTTTGAATATTCACACTTGAATTTCGATTATTATTTTGTTTTTTTTTTTTGGCTCTGTTGTATATGCTGAGTGCAAAGGCGCCAAAAATGCGTCATATAAAATGTTATTTATATGCTGATGATTTTCGCAGGCATTTTTATGGAGTCTAGGCTTTTGGCAGATAATCCTTTTTTGCGCCATTATGCGGAGACAACAGCAACAACCACATGCAAGGACATCAATTGTGCGATTGTGGCAATTTGCAATTCTCGCGTAGCAACAACGACAACAATATCAATGGCAACAATGGTGCAAAACAACGACATCGAGTGTCAATAATAATAATTTTTCATAGCAAGTCATTGTCGTTAAACTCCCAGCCAGGAAAACGAGCTAAATGTAAAGGACGTCGTAGCAACAAGCTCCCCCTGGTAACATGTAGGCTGGTTTTAATAATTGAAGACACTGTGCGTGGTGCAGCTTTGTTGCTGCACACTGTTGCCACATTTGGTTTCCATTAATTCACAAGCCCATTTAATGTACAACACAAATGTGGCGCAACTCGCCGAAAGTTAACTTCAATTTTAACTGGTGACTCGCTGGCGTATGAGTAATATGTCAATTTCCATTTCGTGCATTCTCCTGTTGCTCGCTGTGCTTTCTTTTATGTTATTGGCGTTGTAAAAACATTTTATGGCCACTGTGTCAGAGTTTATACACGATTGCAATGGCATTACGTATACGCCGCATAAGCCGAGCAGTGCGCGCCGCTTTAAAGCATCTAAAGTTAGATAGCATAGAAAAAAGAAAAGCAAAAGGAAAAGCATGTAAATATTTGTGTTGACAGTTTGCTTGGCTTTTCCGCATACAACGAGCATAAAATGTTACCATGTGCGGTAAGCAGCTTGAAAGGTTAAAAGTTCAGCTGCTCCTCTAGCAGAAGCTGCAAGTGATCAAATTTTTAAGCTATTTCTAGCTAGACATTAAATTCCGTGTGGGTTTAATGCAATTTTCAAAATGTCACAACATTTTTTCTTAATCACAACTAACGGCGTTTGGATAAACGCAGAATTACGTCAGCAGAAATACGTTGAAAAGTGACAAAAGACTCTGTGAGATGTGTGTTGTAAATCCTGATTAGATTTCTCTATCCTGTCAACGAAAGTACTACGGTCTATTGATTTCCATAAAATTTTCATAAAATGAATTGTTGATAATTTGACCAATGAAATTAAAAATAATCCGTTGGTAACCAACTCAGGCTTTTCCGCACATTTATCAAAACAACCGAAATTAGCTAGGAGAAATTTAAACAACAAAAAAATGAAAACAAAAAATTTCGAAAATTATTTACTCTTATTATACCTCTGGCGACCCAACTAGCCGAGTAGAGTGGTCAAATTCAATAGGAAAGAAATTGAAGACATTCCCAACACAAAAGCATCGCTAAATCGCCGGGAAAGTTGTCAAAATGCTTAAATCGTTGAAAAACATAAAATTAGAGATTATAGTTTTTCGGCCAATCGCTATACTTTTTTGCAGAAAAGTAACAGTTGATAACCAAGTCAGACTTTTCTGCACGTTTATCAAAACAACCGAAATTAGTAAGGACAAATAAAAAAAAACAAAAAAACATCTCTAAATCGCCGAAAAAGTTGTCAGAGTTGCTTAAATCGTCGAAAAACATAAAATTAGAGATTTTAAATTTTTGGCCAAAACCAATACTTTTTTGCGGCAAAGTAAAATGCTAACTAATTTTTGTTAAAAGCTTAATGCTAATTAGTCTTAACTTATATTACAGTTCATTGAGTAAACTTAAGCTTATTGTAACTCCTTTTCAAAAACCAAGTATAAAATGATCGCAATCTGCCTGTAGAGGAGCAAGAGAAGTAGTGCTAACTTGGAGGCTGCGTAACTGAAAAAGAACGGATTTACAAAAGTTTGCGAAGATTTGACTATACAGCAAGTTTTATTAACGCTTCATCTTTATAGGTACATTATGGAGAGGAAACTTCTTTATGACAGAAAATGAGTCTAGCTCTTTGTAAAGACAACGGCTACAAAGAGGCATGTGTACTAGCTGCAAAACTACTTCTGACGAATTGTGCTTTAAGCAACTTTTTTTCAATAACACTGAGCAACAAGTTTGAGCTCAATAAAATTCGCTTGGCTAAAACCAAAGAGCTTGGTCGTTACATTGACTTAGTCGACATGCTGAAATGCGACCATTTTCCTCTTCCAATTTCGCCTACGAATGAGTCGGCCTAACAGAGACAGCAACACAAGCAGCCTCATCCGTACACTGTCTTTGAAATAGTCTCATTTCAGCAAAATAAAATTATTTTTTAACAGTTTAGGATTCCACTCTATTAAAACTAAAACATACATTTTTGAATAAATTGCTGTCTGATATAAGATTTAAATTTAGCTGAATTTCATCTTGATCCGCAAATAAGGTTCGCCAGTAATATGAGATTTAGTGACTACGAAATTCACCAAATACGAACCGAAATTTGATGGAAAGGCCTTTTATTTTGTAATAACAAAATAATGTGTATAATTGCAGCGTTTTAAGTGGCTGGTAGAAACAAAAATTATTTGAAATTCGATGAATCAATTCTTGCTATTAATTTTTGAAGATTCAAGTGGTCTAGCCGGAATGTCCAATTTTGAATACTTTTTCTATCAAATCGACTGGCATCTCTCCAATTACAAGAGTTATGTTGTGCGGCAATAGTTGTTGACTTATCCGTATAGACGGGACACTTACATATAGCTACAAAAAGTGGTCCAGCGAAGTCAATTCGCACGATTAAGGTGGTTCATACTTAATAAGTCCAAAACATGAGATGAATTACTCACCAAAATCCGGCTTGCAAAATGCTCATGGTTTCGTATGCAGTGAGGCATGTCGCGCCGTTAAAGCCACATGTCGACCAAAAACAGCTTTGGGCAAAAAAAAAGTCAAAAATCATCAAAAGATAGCGACCACCATTGACCGTACGTAATAGGCCCACTGATGACAGACGGCTGATAAGCACAATTTTTGCAGTGCTTCCTTCCTTACCATAGCCGTTCAACCAAAAATCCGATTCGTCGCTGAACACGATTCTTCGAAAAAGCGGATCTTCTTCGAGCATTTCTAAGGCTCCTTTATCAAATTTTCGACGTCATGGAAGGTAGTTTGGCTTCAATTTCTGCGAACGGCGCCGGATGGACATATCACGATCATCATTTACGCTGGTTGATACGGCAGCAATATTCTCCTTTGTACACACTCTACGCAAGCAATCGATGGTTTAATGTCTAATAAAATGAAATTGGTGCTAAATTTTGAATCACCTGCGACCATAAAATTGACAAATTGCTCTTAACACATTTTTTACTGAGAGCACGAGTTTTAGTAATCAAATTATATAATTTGCAAACATGGTTCGGGTGTAAGTCTATCCATGGTGAAATGACAATGCTACTCAGCAGTTTTTACTTTGACAAGTGTCACGAATCACGCATGAACTATCAAACAAAATTTGATGCAGACAGTCAGGCACAGGGATGGTGCCCGACAGTGGAATACCCTGTACCCTTTTTCTTTATAAACACTAAAAACGGTAAAATGGTAACGGAAGTATCTTTTTTTTTATATCTATTTTCATAAAATCGATATGCCTGTAAACATTTTCCTATTGGGAAGTTCGAATTGACAAGTTTTACTATGGCTATTATAGTGGCAATAATTACTTTTATACCCATAACTCCAGTATTCTAGGGCAAATGTCATTGAAATTTGTAACACAAATCAAAAATACATATATTAATGTCTGTGACAATTTTCAAATCAATATATTGGGGGTGTGGCAGTAATTATGGTAAATCGATTGCGGTGGAAGGGGGTCACACGAGTCTCCACACCAAATTTTGTAACTCTAGCTCACATGTATCCATATCTACATGTAGTGGAATTTTGAAATTAGCATATTTTTTACTATAACTTTTGATGTTTTTATCCGATTTCGATCATTTTTGCACATAAACACGACGCACACCTCTGTCGAGTTTCGAAATGATAGATAGGGAAAACTTGCACTGAATAGGTATAATGCGCATCTTTAGATCAAACAATTTTTTCTCTAGCTCTTATAGTATCCGAGAACCGAGCGACAACACGGACAAATAGACGGACATGTCTATATCGACTCGACTATTGCTCCTGACCATTTTTGCCCATGGAACATATAGTCTGCCACGCCGGACATATACACATGCATTCTGCCTGTTACATACATTGCGCAAATCTATAATACCCTTTTACACTTTGTGTACAGGGTATAAATATCAGGCTGAAAATCCAAACAGCAAAAAAATCCTACTTTAATTTAGCACGTTTAACCGTTAGTAAAATACGATTGCCAACTTTTCTTTTTACGTCAATAGACTCGTAAATAAAGAACAATGAATGAAAAAAAATTGAGTCGTTATAATGTTTTAAGGGATCGGATCCGCCGTGTGGTGAGCGGGTTAGAGAATACCATCTTAGCAGGTCAACGGTTGTCGTATGAGGCGACTAACAATGACACTGAGCTCTTTCGACACCAGTAGGCCTTAAAAGGGTTGTGCGTAGGGTTTGGGACCCACCACGTAAAACCACAATTCCAATGAAAGAAAAAGTTGTTATGGCCAGTTAAGAAGAAGATAAGGTTTTGAATGGCCACTTACAAGAGTACAAATCGAACTTGAATTGAATTTCATTTAAAATTTATGCTGGCACTACAATTCTTTTGAACTTTTCGTTTTTTTATGAAAAATATGGCAACATTGGCACTTAGAGTTTGCTCTATGACATTTTCAGCCAAACTTTTGCAATGTTTTTAAAAAGCTTCAAACATCTCACTCATTCACTCTTTCTCTGGCAGCAAAGCTTTCGCTCCTTTTGGCGCTCTTTGAGTCGAAAAGTCAGAGTGACGTCGCGTCCTTTATGAATGGCCTCCTGTTGCTTGAACATAACAGGTGGTGTGGCTTTGAGCCTTGTCGAATGCTTGCTCAATTTGCTGATGGCTGCTCTTTGGCATGTTGAGCAATTGGGAGATAGCTTTAATGGCCCTGTTGATGACTAGATGTTAGGCACAGCGGTAGCACGGAATCAACCCCAAAATGTATAAAGAGTTGGATATTTTTCTTTTGGAGCACCTGCCAGACACCTTGACACCCTGACACACAGACACACATTAACGAACGCCAAGTTTAAATTACGGCAACAACTACATGGGAGTTTGTGTTGACTTTGGCTCAGGGTTGGCGCTACCTTGAGTATTGTTTATGGCATTCAGTAGAGCGCCACTTGGCGTACACGACCCACAGACTGGCCAAGGATTAAACCTGCGACCTGGTCGTAGCTTGTTATTAACCAGACACAGCTGAAACGGCTGCTCCTAGTGGATTAACAGTTGTCATTTGGTTTTGACTTTATAAAGTTGGAAAATTATTGGCATTGGCTTATTATTACAGACACCTCTTTCTGTAGGTTTGGATTAAGTCAACTGACCTTGAAATATAATTAAATTGCGTTAATCAGGCATGTGTTGTAGTCGAGGTAGAATTAAGTTAGATGCTACATAAACGAAGTAGTGCTGCAGATTTAAGTTATTGAAAGCTTAGCACTACTCCTCCCTCTCTTCGAAGAACCCCTCTTTGGTAAACGTGCCACTTCCAGACAGCTGGTATACTGTTGAAGAGACTGCTCCCCAAAGAATAATTAAACAACACATCTACTATACTTAAACACACTGTTAACTGGCTAATTAGTCACAATTAAAAAAGCAACTTTAAGCCATAAGATTTTCGATTGAATTTGAAAGCAGAGTCTATCAAGAAAATAACGAATCCTCCTACGCTAATTTTCCCCCATCCAATGTATCGCAAGTACGTCAACAAAGTGTGTCATATGATAAACAATTTATAGAGGCAGAAAAGGTCAGCAATGATAACAGTACTTCGACGTCGACTTCGTCCTTCGCCTCGGTTGTTTTTAGCTGTAAGAGTTTTTGACGTCTCAACTTAGCCATCATTTGTGGCTTTATTTTATTAAAAATTCTCTGATTCCGTCATTTATTGTTGCCTCAAAAGTTCTGAAAAAAGCCGTTATTTAAAAAAGAGCGGAAAACCGTCTCTGAACCGAAACAAATATACGCCTAATCAGCCAACAATTAAAGTCGGAGATTTCATATAAAATTCGGTTGTGTTTTAACCACTAACAATGTGAAATAGTGCTGTTTACTCTTCAAATGTTTGAGATGAACACACACCACTGATGTCCTATTTCAACGTGCTTGAGTTTTTAAACTCTCAGCGAGAAGATGTGGGGCTTGGATTGTAGATTGAAGTTGGTTCTTCGTTCGGCAATACTACTAGAGCGTCTTAGAGAAATGCTTGTATGAAAAGACATAGACTTTTACAGTGAATGCTTTGGGAATAACAGATAAATATTACAAAAAAGAAAAACCCTCAATAACTACCCTAAGGTACTCCCGAAGTAACATTACTTAATTTTCGAAGAGTCCTCATATAAAAGATTAGCCGAAAAACTCAAGTCAGAGTTACAATAGCTGAAGCTTATAGTTAACAGAGTCAAATGCTTTACTTAAATTATTATAAGCAACATCAATAGGCACTTTTTTAAGTGCAACCTCTGATAATGAAAGTGAGGTGATTACTATATTTTACGTTTTTCTGGATAAAATTGAGTTTGTTGATATCGAATTTTGTTATTAAGAAAATCAACAGAATAAAGGTAATAGATTGGAATCCTAGACCGCTAAAATATTTGACATTGTTCCATTCCCAAGAAAGTGTATTTATGTAGCAGCTTGTGTTGCTCCATCTTAGACCGACTCATTGGAGATAGAGCGAAAAAAACGCACATGTATGCATTGTCTGGGGATTAGACGCATTTCAACAAGTCAATTAATTGCAACAACCCAAACAGCATGAAATTTAAAAGACTCTAATGCTTGACCATTACATAGAGTCAGCTTGCTGAAAATCGAGCACTTCCAGCATAGTGCGTGTTTTTTTATCTAGCTATTTCTTAATTTTGCCTACGAGTGAGTCGTTCTGACAGAGACAGAAACACAAGAAAAAATGGTCGCTTTTTAACAAAAATTTTGAATTTTTTAAGTGTCCAGAACTCGACTTTATTACTTTCTGGCTCTTTGGTAACGACCCAGCATTCAACTCTATTACTTTCATGCTCTTTGAAAAAAACAGACCGATATTATCGGTAGTATCAAATCTTCAAATCCTTCAACTATCGAAAACATCGACTAGCGCCAGTATCGATAGTATAGCATATGCGCACGCTGGATGGCGACACTTCATGCTTAATTTGAGAGCGGTGTTGCCAACAGCAACGTTGCTAATCTGTCTCATGGTATAATTAAGGTAATAATCATCTGTCGGCTGGGGGACTCAATTTTGCGTCTGCCACAGATTGAAAGATAATTCAACAAAAGAGAGCGGGAATCGACTGTCCCTAGACAGTTTCAAAAATTGACCCCAAAACCCTCCGCCCAACACTTTTAACTTCCCTCCTTCAATGATGAAATATGTTGGGAACAATAATATTTTAATCAATACAATAAACCTTATGAACCCGATTGTTTTTTGTCGAAAACTGTCTACAGAAAAAAATATTGATATTGTCATCATAATCTAAAGACATGAATATATCTGACTCTATAGCTATTAAAGCAAGTGCGTTCAATCATACTGCATCCAACTTTGATCTCAAGTAGTTTTTCATTCTTCGAAAAACGGGTGTGCAAAGGAGCATTCGGTTGCTTCTCAGAAGTTTGAGCAAATCCATAGAAATACTTTTTTCTACATAACTTTTAAATAAAATCATCTAATTCGTGAACGATGCTTCGATATCTTGATCGTAGAAATTATTCAATTCAATAGATCTGGTAAGAAGTTTGTTTTCATTCAAAAAATTCATGTCTGTAATGTCTGCAAACTTGAGATAAAGTACTTGGTATATTTTTGATCCTTTTAGTAATTTAGACAAAATTCTGTCTAAAAGGACGTTGAAGGTATATGTTTTAATATTGTCCCGGCCAACAACATCTACTTCTCTACTCGACTTTTTTCGTCTTTCTTTACACGTATCATTATCCATTTTGTTAGGCCCATTAAAAAGTTCAATTACCTCAACAATAGTTGTTTTAACATTCTGTAATTTGCAGAATTAAGGGAAGATAACAAAAAGCTCCATAACTGTTGCATAAATGCTGACTCTTATAGTTCAAGTTGTTGTTGAATACCCAAGCGTCGAGACATGTAGTTTTTCAACTCTACGATTGTGAAAGTCGATTCTCCTTCTATTTGGGGGTTTTACTCTCAGTATGTTGGTAATAGACGCGTTACAACATAATAGGCGAAAAATATACAGATCGAGTAGTTGTAAAATGACATTACTATTACTTTACTATTAGTTTTATGGGACGAACCAATTTTGAAAGTTTTCGCTCAAATTTGCCGCCCACAGTTTTTGTCGCCCGAGGCCTGAGGTAAATCCAGGCCTGGCTTTGTGAATATGTTGTGTTTTGCACCGGACTAATGCCACATACACACAGCAATCGTTTGGCCAACCGCAGTACACTTCACTTTGCTATTCAACTGCTGTATTCCTTGTCTGTTTTCCGGTTTGTTTTCGTCTAGCGTATTTTATCAAAATTTGTTGAAGTTTTAGATAATATATTTTCAACTTACTTTCTCCAGGCACAGAGAAAGTCCTTGTTGTGGTTTCAGTCTTTGCTCCTACCCCGACTTCGGTCACTTATATGTATTTAGTCGAGTGAGAAAAGCTGAAGTGCAAACTACTGATGCGTTTAATTGGCCTTGTGCGTGGATGCCATATTTTGAGCCATCTCACAAGCGGACATAACTTTGAAAATGTTGAGAACTCGGCAAGGGAACTTTAATTGAGCATTGAAATATCTGATAAGGTGGGCAAAGGTCGGCCCAAGGGAATAGAGTGAAACGTTTTGTTTCATGATGTTGTTTTTCAACAAAATTTTATTATCGTCAATCAAAGCAAAGTTTTTGCCAGCAGCTTTTAAATTTGGAACATATAATTAAATTCGGAGGCATGTATTTGGTTTATGATTTTGATTGATTAGTGTACTAACTTTCTAGCAATCCATTAGTAAAGATTTTGACAATAGCACCAAAGAAAAATCTTATGACAATTTGCATGGTATGCACTCTTAATACGAGAAAGAAAAACTACTTAGAGGCCGTTCATATATTATGTCATCACGTTTTTGGGCATTTTTGAGGCCAATCCTTAATATCACAATTCAATGGAATATCGTCTTCGATTTTATCGCTTTAATAAAAACATTTCGAAGTGCTTTTGCGCACATTTTGAGATCTTCTATGATATGTCTTTGATTTTTTAGTTTTTAATCTATTTTCGATATTAGTTTTGATCAGCAAGCAGTTTGGAAAGTCGACTAATCTGTGATAGCTTTTAGCTTTTGGACTCTCTTAAGGAGGTATAAAGCAGTAGTGCCATATCGGCAATTTAATGGAGTGCAATTGATTCCGTAACCGGCAGGTGACTGTAAGAATCGTCAGCTACCCAATATTTAACTTATAACTGTCATCTCATAAAGAGATTATGACATTTTGCTACTGATGTCCGATTTTAAAATTGTTAATATTTATATACTAATCTGACTTAATGGAAAAGTCTTTTAGGCACGATATCTGGAACACGCTACAGTGATCCGGCCACCTTGATGGTCAAATATTAAACTCTAATATTAGAAATGACTGAAATACAGTGATCGCCTTCACATTCATCTTTTTCTTATTCATTTTCTTCTTTTCAATTTTAAAATGATGACGGAATCACTACCTTTATCCTCCCTCCCCACGTGTAATCTGCTAGCTACTCGTCACGTTTGAGATAAGATATTTGCATTCGGGTGAAAATACTATTGAATAATGAACTCGTCCAAAAGAATAGAATAGTACAGATTATTCGCTCCGAATTCGAACAGCTTTTCTTTTGCTGTGATTTTCAAACCTTCTACCCCTCCCACTTCTGATTTGACTTATTCTATAACTTTTGACCCTTTAATCGCAGAAAGATGCCAGTAAGACAGAAATATTCCTTTTCGAAATTATATTCTTATTCTTCTCTTATAATTATTCTGTCTTATTTCGAGATAAGTGGTTTTGTCAAAAGTCCACAGATAAAGTAAATTCAAAACTGCAATTGCAAATCATTACCATTTGATGAAACGCACCACAGTGTTGAAGTTCTTTGTGAACAGTTTCTTTATATAACATCATTTCCGTACATACAAATGTGGGTATAGCAAATACTACCAAGCTATTTGTATACATTTCGGTATGCAGTGGACTTGCTGCTTAAGTTCGAACTCGGGAAACTTGAAGACAAGCGATTTTTTCATGTATTTGTGGCGATTTCAAACCCGTCGCGAGGTTCCATCCACAAGCTCGTATTCTTGAAAATTCGATTTGAACAAAATGCTAATAAGTGAGTAAGACTTCTTAATGTATGAACTCTTCGTTAATAAAATACAATGTTCGAGTTAAGCAATTCAATAAAAACTGAATAACAAAATTTGAGAAGCCCTTCCTAAACTACGAACTGATAACTCATACTCAACTACTTACTGGTACTTACTTCCGGAAATACTACTTTATTAGGTAACATTGATGCAGCAATCCATCGATTTTCCAAAAATATCTTAGATATTACAAATTCAAAAGAATCTGAGTTATATTCTATGGTAATTGCGAACTTAAATCACAAAACGAAAACTGGAAAGTTATTATATATATGTATGTATATATTATAATATATTCGATACAAAATTATATGTATTTATTTTTAGAATTTTAATTATTTAAGTTGGAAAATGAAATAAATAAATGAAAGAAATAAAAATATATATCATATATGATTTCACATTGGAGTATAGTATTATGTATGTAAATGTGTTTCTGAATGGCATATATATACTTTGTATATGTTTACCTTCCAATTTTCCTGTAAATTATCGTATGAATCCACTTTGTGAATTTTGAAATCTATAAAGTTTTCAGCATTTAGGATGCTCCACTTGTTGGGGCTCCGTTTGGCATTGATTTATCTGGTGCTGGATTTTTCTTCTGTTTGTTCTGAAAATCCTGACGATCCCCTTTTTGTTGCTGACCATAGTTTTTCTTATAGTGCGGATTGGAATTGGATTTGCCAGATTGAGATGCCATAGGATTGGAATTTTCTGCATTTGAGCTGCTGGGTCCATTATTGTTAAACTTTGGTTTTTGATACTTCGGCTTAAAATTGGGTTTGCCAGGTTGAAATGCCATTGGATTTGAGTTTTCTGCATTTGAGCTGCTGGGTCCATTATTGTTAAACTTTGGTTTTTGATACTTCGACTTAAAATTGGGTTTGCCAGGTTGAGATGCCATCGGATTTGAGTTTTCTGCATTTGAGCTGCTGGGTCCGTTATGGTTTGGTTTTTGATAGTTCGGCTTAAAATTGGGTTTGCCAGGTTGAAATGCCATTGGATTTGAGTTTTCTGCATTTGAGCTGCTGGGTCCATTATTGTTTGGTTTTTGATAGTTCGGCTTACGATTGGGTTGGCCTGGTCGGAGCTCGTTTGGATTGTAGTTTTCAGCAATGGACCATTTCGGTGCAATATAATTGTTGTTATGTATGTGGCCTGCATCAGACGCGCTAAAATTTTTCTGTGGCCCATTTTTAAAGGGATTGTAATGGAATTTCGAGGGAGGTGCATTTTCGCCCACTTCAGTCTCTGTTTTTTGGGTTTGATTGGGGTTTCTGCACGGCTGACCGCCTTGATGTTTCTGCATATTATTGTTGGCATTTTTAGCATAATTTTTAAAGCCATACTTTTTGCCTTGACCTCCTTCGTATCTATCCATCGGCTTTTGGTCTGGTTTCCAAACGCTGATATTATGGTAATTATCTTTGTTTTCTTCCAGCTTATCAATTTCTTTTTGCACATCTACTAGATAGGCTCCCAATGGCTCGCTTTCTGTCGCAACCGGCTCTAGTGTTAGTTGATTGATTAAACTTAATACTTTATTAACTTTTTCTTTATGTTCACGGTTGCGCCAATGTTTTCCCAAATGGCCCTTCAAATGTAACATGTTGTCGGTAGTAAAGTTACATTGATTGCAAGCCATGTTTCTGCTATGTAGCAGTTCCTGCCCTTTTTCTTTCGGCATGGCTTCGATGACGCCCTGTAAGTTCAGCATAGCGTAAGCAGCATAAAAGCTTAAAAATAGATCCGTGTTGAAGTTATTCCAATGCTCATAACGACGCATGTACATCGAAAGAAAATCATTGGAGATAACATGCATATTCAGGCGATTCATGAAAGGAATCATTTTGAAACCAATAAGAAAGTTATTTGATGCGAAATGGTTTTGTTTCTCAATGATTACATTCGCCAACTCTAGCATATCATCAAGCAAGGCCAAATGTTCGCGTGTAAGCTGGAAAAAGCAAAGAAATAGATTACTCGACAACTTTATCTTACTATTTAAAAACGGAAAATCAACGTACATTTGTTTATAGATAAAAATTTAGAAACAAATGCTACTCTCTATATAAACTCCATGTGGGAAAACACTCAAATTCACTTATTTCCATACAAGCCAAGTTTATGTTAAGTTACAAAATCACTAACAATAATAATAATCGACTTTTTTCTTACCACAGTGACATCAGTTATATCTGTTTTTGGAACAACCAGGAAGTGATACATGGCTTTGGGGTATTTAGACTTCATTACAACAGCTTGATGGCTTTCAGCCAATATGTTATTGGGATCACTCATTTCGAGCAAAAGATTGCCACGCATCAGTTCGTTTTCAGCCTCACCCGTGTTAGTCGGACGAATGACTTGTGCGCTTATATTTTGGCGCTTGTTTGATTTTGCAGCCAGTTCGTCAGCTGTGACTTCAGTTGCATTCTCTACCTTGTTAGTTTGTTGTTTTTCCTGTTCAATTTCGGCAAGTATATTTTTGGGCTTGTTTGGTTCCTCCAACAGTTTGTCAGCCGTAACTTCAGCCTCACCCGTGTTAGTCGGACGAATGACTTGTGCGCTTATATTTTGGCGCTTGTTTGATTTTACAGCCAGTTCGTCAGCTGTGACTTCAGTTGCATTCTCTACCTTGTTAGTTTGTTGTTTTTCCTGTTCAATTTCGGCAAGTATATTTTTGGGCTTGTTTGGTTCCTCCAACAGTTTGTCAGCCGTAACTTCAATTACAGCCTCATCTTTATTGTTCTGTTGTTTGCCTTGTTCGCTTTCAGACAATATATTTTTGGACTTGTTTGGTTCTTCATACATTTTGTCAGCCGCAACTTTTGTTGCATCTTCTACATTATTAGTCGGTTGGTTTTCTAGTTCGCTTTTGGGCAATATATTTTGGGGCTTGCTCATTTCTTCCAATAGTTTATCAGACGTAACTTCAGTTGCAGCCTTATTCTTATTTGGCTGTTGTTTTCCTTCTGCCAGTTTGTCATTCTTAACTTCAGTTTTTGCCTGAAGTTTGCTTTGCAAAATTTGCCAATGGTCTTCCAAATGATCTTTTAAATGAGCAAAGTTTTGGGTAACAAAATCACATTGATTACAAGTGAAAGATTTGGTGTGTCGCAGGGAAGTCAAATTTGCAATTGGCTGTGTTTCAATGGCTTCAAATATGTTCAACATAGCATAAGCAGCGTTGTAGCTTAGGAAGCATTCAGTATTAAAGGAATTCCAATGCTGATGTCTACGCATATTTGGCGAATGGAAATCATTGGAGATAACATGCATTGTAAGGTGACTCATGAAGCCATCCAACTTGAAACCAATAATGAAGTTGCTGGCAGGCAAATTGTCTTGTCGCTCGATTATTTTATTGGCCAGCTCCATCATGTGCTCTAGCAGTGGCAAATGTTCACGTGTTAGCTGCAATTAACAAGGTATATAAAGAAAAGTGCACACCCAGTGCTAGAAATTAGACACTAACCTGCTTTACATTGGCTATGTACTGCTTGGGTAGAACCAAATAGTGGTAATGAGCTTTGGGAAATTTGTCCCTCATAACAACGGCGCGATCCGTTTTTATAAGTAATTCACTGTTATTGTTAATTAGTTGCGTCAATTTGGTACGCCTATTGGCCATTATGTTAAATTTTTCTCAATAAATGTGTTGGGAACCACACGTATGTGCTGTAAAATTGTAGTAGTGTTACGCAACTGGCGCAGCCGGCTTTAGCACAGTTTGAGATCGACTGTATGCAGTTTAGTGTTGCAAAAGATGTTCCTTCAGTGTTGGCATATTTTTTGCTACAAAGCTGCACTGGTTACACTTTAGCGGAGCACCCAAAAGTTCGTCTTTTAAAGATTTGGGCATGGACTTTACTGAACCCGTTGCAGCTAGTTGATCATACAGCTCTACAAATACGCACAAATATGCCATTATTCTATATACATGTACTTTTTGTACATACCTTCGTAGGGCAGAAAAAACGCAGTATTAAAGCTGTTCCAATGCTTTTTGGTTTTAAGGCAATCCGATATGAAATCCTTTGAAATTACATGCAAATGCAAACGTTGCATGCTAGGCTGTGCATGAAAACCAATTTTAAAGTTATCCCAATGCTCGCCGCGTACTTCAATTATATTGCGAGCCAGCAAATGCAGTTCCTGCAGCAAGTCCAAGTCCTTTTCTTTAAGCTAAATGAAATTAATTTGCCATATTAGCCAGTTTGAAAAAAAAAAAAAGATTTGCTTGCTTCGTATTGAATGCACCTCAAATATATTTGGAATGTTTTGCTTGGGCAGCACTAAATAATGATGTCGAGCCTTTGGATATTTGTCAGCAATGACCACAGCAATATCACTTGATATAATAAAATTTTCAGGTTCCAAAATTGCTTTTATTAAGCCGGCTTGCCAAGACATGTCACTCAACAGCTGTTTGACTTATGTTTTAGTGTGCGAAAACCTCAGTTGCAAAGTGTTGCAAAGCTTGGGTAAACAGGAACTGGTGGTTACAAATTTTATTTTGATTAACACGAAAATGCACGTATTTCAGAAAATATGTAGCACTAAATATCTGCTTGAACATTTGATAGCAAAGGCGATGATAATATCTTAAAACAGCTGTTTGACCAAAATACATATGCTTGCAGTGTGCAAAAAGACAACACAAACAGCGACTAGTGTTGCAAAGGTTGAGCTAAATACAATGCGGCAGGCGTGCGCTGCAGCGCTGAATTTAAAAAGTTAGCTTTTAATACGCTTTTTACTATTAATGGTGCAACGACTTCTGCATAAAAACAAATACTAAACGCATCTTGAACATACATTCAAGTTTTGGCTCATTAATTTAGGTAACTTATCGAACTTTTTTGCTGTTATCGCGTACTTACAAAGAGTATAACAAACAGCGAAATGTAAATACAAAATATAATTTTATAATTAAAATGTGTGAACAGAGAAAGTTGACGGACTTAGGGGGCTATTATTATCAAGATTTACCACTGCCTGGTTGAGCTCGCTTGTATGTAAATCACAAAACAAGTGATTTTTTATTAATGAAATTAAATTCAATTAATAAATTAAAAAGCATTCAAAGTTTCTAATTTGCTCCCACCTAGTGGGAAAAAGAATGACATAAACTCTTCTCACGCGGAGAATATACAGTTTATAACTAATAATTCTGGTTTGTTTAATGAGCAGTTGTTTTGTTGTGGATTCTGTATACAGTGGAATACCAATTAGGTATCTATCGATAAATTGTGGATGCAAGGGCAGAGCGTTGGCAGCTCAGAACGTTTATAATGCACATACAAATTTACATGTTATTATGGCCATTATTTTATGTCATTTTATTCAAACAATAGCCAAGTTTTAAAGCTAAATGCAATTTAAATACCAGCCTGCTTCTGCGTTGTGCAACACTATTATATCGCTTTCAACCCTGCACAGAAACGTCAAACGCGTATACCAACAAAACACACGCAGCAAAACAGCTGACCCCGCGAAAATGAAGAAATCTATGCCGATGAGAATTTTATTTGTTTGCCTACCAAATGTGGTATGCAGCGTGGAACAAAAGCAGACGCGGAAAACCACTTGACAGCAGTGTATTTTTTTCCGCAGCGCGTGCTAAAATTATGCGTTAATTTGTTGCTTGCGTATTGAAATTCTTTTAAATTTGTTTTCAAAGTGTAAGTGCAGCGCCAGAGTAACGGAAATTTACTCTGCTTGTCTGGCCTGCGGGTAACAGTTGGCTTTATTTTCGAAGCGAGTGCAAAGATTACGCAAACAACATGAGTTTGACTGAGAATGATGTAAAGCCGCGCATAATGGCTGAGCCGCTGCATATACAACGCTTGGAGGCGGCACTAAATATGCGACCCTTTATGGTGATGGCGCGCCAAATGCTTAAACAGCCCATAGGCAGTGATAGTGAGTGCAGCGCCGGTGAACAGCAGCCAGGTGTGACAACAGAGGATGCGGAGACGGACGATTCCTCTACGGTGGGCATGGTTAAGTGCAAGCCAAAACAGCAACGTCGCCGTCTGCTAGGCACCAAGGAGGGTAAGCCAGGCCAAAACAGTTTTGCTCTGCTGCTGCTAAATAACCAATTTACTTGCAGAGCGACAAAGCGTCAAGACGCAAATCTATAATTTCAATGACCTGACCAGCGATCGTGAGTGGCTATATGATTTGCTGCTAAGCGATACAGACAGTGAGACCGATATCAGCGATGAGGATGTGTATATGAAGCAGTTGCTCAGGGAACATATGCGCGAGCAACGTCAGCGCAAAAACTATTACAAAAAGGCAACGGTTAGTATTTTAAACAAAACACCTTCAGCAGTTGGTTAATTTTGATAGCAACTTTTTAGAACGCTCAATATGCCTATTACGGCAGTGGTCTGCTGTCCAATCATGACATTTTTGCCGAGCGACAACAGGCCACGGCAGGTGTGCGCAAGCGTCGGCGTCGCACCAAGCAGGAAATATTGCTAGCACGTCTAGCCGAAGCGCAGGCAGGACCGAAACCGCCCAAGCGGCGTCGTGGACGCAAGAAGCACAATCTGCTGGGCTCACCAGAATCCGGTGAAGTGCATCCATCGGATTTGGGCAAATACACATTTGGCGACACTTTGCCCGCTAACGATGACGACGATGAGTTTGGCGATGCAGACGCTGAAGTAGACTACAAACGCGAGCTTGCCAACCTAGAGTTGGACTACCCCGACGAGGAAATTGAGGAAGAAGTGGATGTTGTGGCCGGACCCGATGGCCAGGTAACGCGTGTGCGCCGTCGTCGTAAAAATCCTGCAGTACTGGCAGCACGTCGTCGTCGCATCTGGCAAATCATGTCTAAGAAAGAAACAGGTCGCTTGCAGCGCATACGAAGCACCAATCACAAGGAGATGTTGGGCAATTGCAAACGTGTGGCTGGCATGTGCTCTAAAGTAGTGCGCCAACGTGCCGTTAACTCACAGCGTATCGAGAAGGAAACGGTTTGGCGTGCTAAAAGGCTGACGCGCGAAATGCTTAATTACTGGAAGCGCTATGAGCGCGTAGAGCGAGATCAACGGCGCAAGCAAGAGCGTGAGGCGGAGGAGCAGCGCAAACAGGATGTGGAGCTTATAGAGGTTAAGCGCCAGCAGCGTAAGCTTAACTTTTTGATAACACAAACGGAGCTATATGCGCATTTCATGTCAAAAAAACTTGGTCAAGGAAGCGAGGCAGATCAGTTGCGCATATTGAATCAATTGGATGAAGAGCACAATCCACGTTTGGCGGCTTACGATGATTATGATGCAAAAGAAATGAAGCAATTGGCGCAGGCACATGCAGAGTCTGCCATACAAATGGATCTGGACAAAACCCGTAAATTCGATGTAACTTTAAAGCGCGAGCCAAGCCAACAGAGTGCGCAAATGAAGGATTTGCCACAACCCAATCTATTCCAGGGCACGCTTAAAGGCTATCAAATAAAAGGCATGACCTGGCTGGCCAATATATACGATCAGGGTATAAGCGGTATACTAGCCGATGAAATGGGTCTGGGCAAGACTGTGCAATCGATTGCCTTTCTGTGCCACATTGCCGAGCATTATGGCGTGTGGGGACCTTTTCTTATTATTTCGCCCGCTTCAACCTTGCACAATTGGCAGCAAGAAATGGAACGTTTTGTGCCCGACTTTAATGTAGTGCCCTACTGGGGTTCGCCCAACGAGCGTAAGATCTTGCGTCAGTTTTGGGAGCAAAAGCATTTGCATACACGCGAGGCCAGCTTTCATGTAGTTATCACCTCCTATCAACTTGTGGTTAGCGACTACAAATACTTTAATCGCATCAAATGGCAGTACATGGTGCTGGATGAGGCACAAGCCATTAAGAGCGCCAATTCGCAACGTTGGAAACTGCTGTTGGGCTTCAACTGTCGCAATCGTTTACTGCTCAGTGGCACGCCCATACAAAATAGCATGGCCGAACTGTGGGCGTTGTTGCATTTTATTATGCCTACATTATTCGATTCTCATGATGAGTTCAACGAGTGGTTCTCCAAGGACATTGAAAGCCATGCTGAGAACAAAACCGGCATTGATGAACGCCAAATTTCGCGCCTGCACATGATACTCAAACCCTTTATGTTGCGTCGCATTAAGAAGGATGTGGAAAATGAGCTTTCGGATAAGATTGAGATTATGGTATATTGCCCGTTAACCATACGTCAAAAACTGCTCTATATGGCCCTTAAGCAAAAGATACGCATTGAGGATTTGCTACAGTTAACCAGCAGTGGCGGCAACACCTCCTCAGGCGATGGCTCACATGTGGATCGGAATTTTACGTCAAATCTAATGAACTTGGTCATGCAATTTCGCAAGGTTTGCAATCATCCTGAGCTATTTGAGCGCCGCGATGCCAAGAGTCCTTTTAGCATGCGTTGCGCGGAATATGTGCTACCACGCTTGGTCTATGACGATGGCTTGCTATATCGAGCCTTACCCAGTCAGAGGCATTGGCTCTACAATCGGTAAGTGGGACAGAAGAAGACTAACTGCGATGAGAAGGATGTAGCTTAAGTTAACAACAAATCTGGACTATATGAAGATAATTTATTTTTGTATAATTTACTGCTTTCTCGTTTAGTTTCAACATTTTCAAGTCGGCTCACATACATCAAAGTCTCTTTGGAGCGGGTTACGATGATCTGCATGTAGACAGCGTCTACAGCTTTATGCGCTTCAGTGATTTAGGCCTCAGCGATGTCGCCAACGTCACCTTTAATGGACTAATTGCATTGTAAGTATTGCATAGACTGTTTTGATCATCATATTAAGCAATACATATATTTTACAGCTTCCGGTATTATCGACGCCTGCTAACTTATTATCCGCTGCTTGCCTATCGCCGTCAATGGTGGCCAGAATACAATTGCACGCGCCACCAACTGCTGGAACCCATGCTGGAACGCACTCTGCTGCCCGATTTTATGCTTAGTGACAGTGTGCTTCGTCAGCTGATTTTTACAGCCATGGCAAGTGCTTAAAACTATATCATTAATAAAAACTAGAATTTAAATTTATATTCTTCCAGACTGCCAATGAGAGCAGCGTTTACGGTTTTGGCGACTATCTAACCGTTAATATGCAGGAAACCATAGAACATCGTGTGATACGCTCCAAAATACTCAAACAAAAAACTGAACTTATTGAGGTACTTGAAACGCAGGAGTCGCTACCCGATACTCTTACAGATGCAGATATTAAGCAGGAGCTGCAAATCGAATCTGTTGAGGTGCAAACCAAAGCTAATGCCAAGAGTGATGTCAAAGTTACTACCTTACACTTATTGCCCGAGTTTGTGCATTATGCGCGCAAACCATGTCGTTATCAATGTGAGCCGCTAGAAATGCCACGCTTTCTCTATGGACTGGGTCAACGCGTGCAGGCGGTGCAGCGGCACTTATAGTAAGTTTAAGCAGTTAACTTCACATTATATAATTTAAACACACACATATACTCTTGCAGCTGTGAAAGTCGCTCGGCTGCCTGGACGCACATACGGCACATGCAATGCGAGAACAGTCTAGGACGTGAACTGGTCAGCACGGGCTTGAGTCTGTGCAAGCCACGCAGTGGCTGGTCTTCCATAGTAGTGCCCGATAAAGAAACGCTTATAACGGATGCGGGCAAATTGTTTGTCTTGGACAGCTTGTTGACACGACTCAAAGCAGGCGGTCATCGCGTCTTAATCTATTCGCAAATGACCAAAATGATTGATTTGTTGGAGGTGTGTTTAAACAACTTCGTTTGTAATGAACATTAAAAAATATTTTTCAACATTTTTTTTAATAGGAGTATATGTGGCATCGCAAACATCGTTATATGCGTCTGGATGGCTCCAGCAAAATCTCAGCCAGACGAGATATGGTAGCTGACTTTCAAACTCGCTCGGATATCTTTGTATTTTTATTGTCTACACGTGCTGGCGGATTAGGCATTAACTTGACTGCTGCAGATACGGTAAGTGTGATAAAGATATTATGCATTAGTTGTAACGGATAACAACTCTGGTTATTCGATCCAATCATTTTGAGAACTTCTTTATAGGAAGAGCTGTTCGAGGGTGGTTGGGGAATTTCAAAGAAACTGCTATCTGCAAGCTATCGATGTAAATTAGGGGCTTTGGTAGACTGACTATTCGGACTACTAATTTTTAGTTAAGTTTTCATAATCGTGACATGGTATGAGTTGTCCTCTCTAGATATTTGTAAATGAAACATTTTTGTAAAGGTTATAGAGTTCCAAACTCAATCTTTACATTTTGATAATATGTGCTTGTGTTTATTACCAGCAGTCCCAAATGAACGAATTCAGGACTGAAATTTTAGCTGAATTGTAAAAGTCGTAAAAAGAAGGCATGCCCACAGCAGTGCTCCACCAAGTTGCTGTCTGGTTTTGACACTCCGCAAATTCTTAGATTCATTTTCAACTAATCTAAGTCGCTGTGTTGAAAGCGAACAGCTTTCAAGCTTATAGTGACTATCAATGAATGGCTGTGCAACATTTTGACAGCTCTGGGCAGGCTCCGAGGGCGGCCGCTTGTATCATTTGCTCGACTACTTGTTTATGCATTGCGCGCGATTGCCGCCAATAAGAGCAGCCGTGCAGCCAAATGATTTACACATGTGTGATCCTTATCGTACAGAAGCAGCAGCGGCTTTGCCACCTAGTGCTAACAATGCCATGGCCAATGCCAATGCCCAAAGCCCAATGTCATTGCCAATACCAAAATCGTTGTGAAATTCTCAGCCAAAAGGATACAGATACAGATACAGATACAAGCTTTTGCAAGTATCTTTCGTTGTCTCTTTGCATGTTCGTTGTGTTATTGTTGTTGTTGATTTTGTGTGATTTTTTGCCATTGAGTTGAGCTGCTTTCTGCTTCGTGTGAACATTTTTGTACGGTTCTTAAATCATTTTGTCACTGATTTTGATTTGTTATTGGCTTGGCTTTAAGTAATTTGGTTTGTCCGTCTGTTTCTTATGTCGATTTATTATTTGTTCTCAGGCTTTCAGACGTTTTGTTAGCTTTTTGTTGACTAATTCCTTGTTGTTTGTCGTTTGTAGCTTTGTTCTGTATCTTTTTTTTAAAGCACAATAGATGCACTCTTCTATTTATTTATAGTAGTTTTGAGCTTGCCAACAAACTTTACAATAAGCGGAGCTCTGATAATATATATAGCTTAGAAAGCGATACCATGTCGACTTATTGAGCAAATCATCAATTTTTGGTTGTTTTACGAACTTTTAGATATCATGAGCAAATTTATTGCCTAATCTATTATTCTGTTCGTTAATCTAAGATATCTCTATCATGCCGTATTGAACTTAAGGGGCTTTTGGATAATTTCAATAGGTTCTTCTTAACTAGGTAACACAATGAATTACTATCATTTTGTGATGTAGATTTTTGAAGAATCTCGGTAAACTAAACTACAATTTAGCCAAAAAAAATTTTACAATAATATAGGTAGTACAATATTTTGCATATAAAATGATTTTTCTAACGATATTAGGGTTTTATAGTGTTGAAATTTAATAATAATAATAATAATAATGGCTGAAATGGTGAAATCCGACCCGACGGAATGTTTTCGTACTCTACCTAAATTGTTCCTTAAACCATTTGATGCTCTACATAATAACACTGAATCGTACTTTACAACACTTTTTGTGCTCGATGTTAGATAGTAATATCGTAATGATCAATTTGTTGTACAGCAACCTTTCGGTGCTGCAAGTTCTCTTAACTCTAAGTGCCGATCACTGCCGTATAAGAATTATACCATAAGGGTTAGTTCTTAAATATTCGTTTTAAATTGTGCCATAGGAATTGAAAGACACGATTCCCATGTTCTAGAAGCTTTGACGATTCATTGTTCGATCTACTATTTCAGAATGCAATAATATTGTTGACAAATTACTAAAAACTGCTACCAGTAGATCAATCAATTTATTTTTTAAGGTGTGACCAGTCGGACATTGAATCATAGCGTACAAACAATGTATCCATAGTCACAAAACCAACACTTCTCTAAACAGCGAATTGCACTAAATTCAGAAACGTGTGTGGCATATTAAAAATTCCATACTAAAATATCGAAAGAGCTAGACAATATGTTGCAGTTGTGGCTACTTAGGTTTTGTTTTTGTTTGGTTTGTTACGATTTCTAAAATTTCATAAGTCTTAGAGGCAAAAGTTGAAATCGAGACACGCATGATAATTAGTGAGCAACTCGCAATGAAAGCCAGTTTTTATTGTAAAAGAGTACTTTTTATAAAAAAAAAACTAAATAGTCGTTTAAGTATTACAAACTACAAAAGTTATTGCTACCTTTTTGGACCCACACAATTTCCGAAAGAAATGCCGATGTGTTGAGTTTTGTATGGCAAATTGTTGTGCTATGCAGCAAAGACATGAACTCGAAATACTTAAAACTGGACTAACTCAAATTCTCAAACAAGGAACTAAGAAATTTTGTTAAAAAAGAAATAAAAATTCTTAAGGTTTTTCAAATTTGCTTTGTGTGTTTCTTTCCTTCTATTTGAAATATTTGTAAAGTGTATAAAAAGCAAATTCTCAGACAACGCAAAACACTTTTTTCATGGGTATCAAATTTGGTTCCTCAATGGGAATCGATCTACATATGCGCAACTAATAGCTGAACTTAAGCGTATAGATCTAAAGAAACCTATTTTGGTGTATTCTATATACAAAAATTCATAATCGCTTGAATACATTTATAAAAAACAAGAGTTTCATGATATTTTGGTATGCTATCCATCCTTGACAGCTCAGGGTTATGCAAAAATGATCCCAATTCTCAAGAAATGTGGTGAAACTTTAGAAATAATCAGAACGACAGGGCAAAAAAGATTATTAACACTTCTTAGTGGCTATTCATAAATGACGTCACAAAATTTTGAAGATTTTGACCTCAATGTTACAAATATTCACATTTAGGCATTATTTGCCTAAATCTACTCTATGTACCTACTCCTATTGTAACGTTATAAATCCTGCAACCAAAAAAATCAATCAGCTTTCAGCATTACCAAAAACTTGGAAAAGAATATCAACTTTGATCGAAATGTTTGAGTTCGAAATGAAAAGAAAACATTGCATGAAAATATAAAGATTTTTCAGATTTTATGAGTATTTTAATTGTGACGTCACGTTTTCGGAACACCCCCTCCCTAATCGTCACAAAAAGTCACAATTTGATGAACTCCTCCCTTCTTCCTCCCTCGATGGTGACGTCATTTACGAACAGCCCTCCATATTTCGGTTTCAATTTCATTAAGAACAGTTAACCAGCTTGGATTTAAATAAAAAAAACTAAGTCACGTGCGTAAGCGTTAGTGTAAAGCATTGTTTATTTAAAACAATATTATTATTGTAATTTATTTTTTATTTTTAACATTTAAAATTTATATTTTTTTGCACTCGTTTTTCAGGTTTCTCATAAGGTTAACAATTATTTAAATTCAAAGTCAAAATCAAATAATTAAAATAACAAAATCTTTAAAAAATTTCTCACGTAGCGTATATCGCGTTACGTATAAGCAACAAAAATAGATTATTGAGCAAGTTGCAATAAGAAAGTTGGGCGCTTTATGCAGACTTTTACAAAAGCCACATCCGTATTCTGTCACGTCACGTATCAGCTTTTGCTTTTTAATATCTTAATAGCCATGGAAATGCCTTTTTCTAATATTGCATTTTTATTATTTAACTTTTATTTTTGAACTAAGTAGTGTTTATAAAAATATTTCTTCATGGTTACATGATAAATTCGTTAGTCAATTATTTCGCTCATCGTTGTTAAGCCAGCCATTGTGCCACCAATTTGATGAGACGCGTCTTGGAAGCGATTAATTCGGGAGTGTCCGCAGCACTTATCGAATCTAAGTCCGAACAGTGCGAATGTTGAGGTATAATGGTAGCACCCTGGGCAATGCCAGCGCCAACCGTATGCCATGGATCCAAACCACCATGTGTCATATAGACATTCTTTACTTTAGGGTTCCTGCCACCAAAATCAATGTTAGTTTGTTCTACATAAGCCTGGATTTGAACTTCTGTGTAGTCCGAACTGAAGACATCGTGGCAAATATCTGTATACAAAGTGGCTGGGAAAGAGGAACCAAAGGGTTGATCGTCGTCCGCTGAGGATTGGTACCAACCGAACTCGCTGCATGTTTGATAGATCCAAGCCAGACCAGCTAAAATGGAAAACGTTATATAAATGAGGTTACAAGATTGTCTGTCGCTGGTATTACTTACAACCATCGTAGTTGTTCTTGGACCACTTGTACCAGTCCACAGTTCCCTGGTATCTAGCGTTGACGCATGAGGGATTGTTAAGGCGCCACTGCAAGAACTTGGACAAGGCTGTGGCATCATCCTCACTAAACTCTCTGAGCACAGTGCAGTAGGCGTATAAATCGCCAGCTCTATGGGGATTTTCAGATATAGTAATATGAACTAAAGCATTCAAATTATGGCTTACTTTTGATACTGAGCGATGCCGGCAAAAATATTTGCAATAGTGCTAAAAATTTGCCAGCGATCCTGCTTGTTGTCAATATCGAAGTTACTGCAGAGATTTAGCAGTTTTTTGGCCTCATTACCTTTGCCTTGCTCAAACAAGTTCTCATAGTATGAAGTTGCATTTTGTATGATATTATAGCATCCAGGTGTTCCTAGCTCAAAGTACGCATCTCCCACAACTTTCATATATTCTGTCAAGCATTGCCAAATGATAAGTGTTATATTTAAGCTGTTCCAGCAAAAACTAACCCTTAAAGTCCACTTTGGCCTTAAGTGGTGCACTAGAAGCCCAACCACCAACCACATCCTTGGGGTAAAGTTTGTTGTACCAAACCGTCATTGTTGCCGAGTAGGAACAACCAGATATTACAACCTTTGAGTTTTTATACTTTTTTTCCGTTTTAAGAACATATATGATATTACGAATATCGGCCAAGGCTTGCTGCACGCTCTGATACTTAAGATTCTCCGTAGATAGAGGACTGTGTGAAGGATTTTTTTTATATGTCAACTTACATGATAGTGTAATTTAGATTGGACTTACGTTATGGGTATGCTCTGTCCAAAGAAACGATGCTCGGTGTAGACCAAGGAACCATTGTGTTGCTTGGCTATGTCCACCCAAAGTCCTGAAGTGATGGCACCTGCATCGATGGCCCACTCGCCACCAAAGTAAATGAAAATCGGTGAACCATCTTGAAAATTATCTTCGTTGATCAAGATGCGCTAAAGGATAAGAGTATATAAACAGTTGTTAGGCAGTTTGAAAACTACTTTTAAAGCTCACATTATTCCAAATGGTGGCATTGTCTGGATTATTGTGGTCCAACCATTGGGGAATCCAACGTGTCTCTACATTAGCGCGCGTTCTGGTGGGCTTTAAAGGTGGTGGACGATGCAAGTCCCTAAGCGTTTGTATGTAAACCGGCACTGGTTCCTCGTGTAACTCTGCCACCGCCGGTTCTCCCAGACTGGCTGCCACAGTCAGCGGCACGAATAGTGCCACTAATGTATACGAATACTTCATCTTGTTAACTAGTGAACTAGTTTGCGAATAATTTCCTAGTCCAATATGTGGACTATTTATTCAAAATTTGCCAATTTGAACGCTTGCAATTAAGATAATGTTCGATAACTATTATTGATACGTTTTGCTTAATGAAAATACAAATATTGACAAATGGCTTAATTTTTACCATGTTATGTATTATATTGATAAGTTTAAGTGAGGCACGTTTTACATCACGTTGTGTTGGGGTCTTATAAGAATTTTCACGTTCTATCAACAAGGTACAGTTAATAAGCTACATATGCTGTCGTGTTGGTATAAGAAGTGTTCTCTTCTATGACATCGATTCGAAAAGAACTTGAATGAAATAGAAAACTAGCGCATTGTACAATACAATTGATGTGATTTGAATTTGTAAACAATTTCCTTTGTTCGATTATAAATAATAACATTTTTATAGGCGATTTCGTTCCGATATTTTTATGATACCTCCAACGATGTTGAGTTTGTTGTTAAAAGTTCTTATGTTACAGTCTTTCCCCATTGAAAGTTGAAAAACAATTGCTATCCGAAAATGGATGAAAAAAAATCAACAATGCTAATAATCGATAATGGTTTCTCTTTCCACTTTCAGTCGGAGATGGATATTAGGCAACTCAAGTTCGATCTTGTTTCTGGCAATTCGATTATATGGGGAATTTAAACCGTATCGAAAATTGTCATTAAAATTCAGTTCCATGGTAAAAAGTAGTTTCATATAAAATGAGTTAAAATCGCTTTTACCATCTTTGTTTCCAAAAAAAAAATTTAAAGAAAAAATAGTCAAATTTTGCATAAAACTTAAAATAATTTTACTTCTTTACTTGCCAATATCATTATTTTGTAATTTACTTTGACTGCTACAGTAAAAGACTTTTAAATCAGAAATAATGTATATGCCGGGCTACATTTCTAGAATATAGTTTAATTGGAAGGATAGCTTTCTGTATTAAAACTTATCTTATTGATCTCATTAAACTGGTATAAAACTTTAATAAGTTTAGACACATAAAATGCAAATTGTATTCAAGTTCTCAAAAGGTGCATTTGTATGATTGTATGCTCTTTCATTTTGACATATGTAGGTATCAATATAGTATATATTTACCTAGAGCGTAACATTATTTTTAATCAGAACTGATTCATTTCATTTAATTGCATTACAAATATTTGCACATGGTTCAGTTTTTAAACGTTTTTTCAAGTGATAAACTTAAGGTCTCCACTTTAAACCGAGTTCAGGTTCATTAGAATGAGTATGTAACATTTAATTTGTGGACTTCTGAATACATTTTTGTTTGTGGGTATCGTGTAGTTGGGTTCCCATATAGAATAGCCCATTAACCCATATTTTTCATTTAATATGTGCTGCAAATATAGCTCTTGTGTTGCGTATAAACTAATTCCTTCAATTATCATAACCTTGGCATTTATTTTATAAGTTTGTTGATTAGTTGTTTGATTTGATATAAGTTCATTATCAGTTTAATGCCTTATCAAGGGTTGTACACCTTCGGAAACACAAAGGTGGTTCGGTTACCGGTCCCAAATCTTTTAATTTTGGTTCACGGATCTGTTTAAACTTGCCACTGAAACGAGGTTTACTCATTGGATAAAAAACGATTACTTTCATAATGAACTTTAAAAAAAAGTGATTTTCCTAAAAAGGAGAAGCTTCTTTGACTAACAGCAAAAAGGGCTTTTCCGAAAAACAAATGGCTTAAAGCAAATAGCTTTCCGTTTTTAAAGCAAATAATCTATATGTATTAGGAATTTATTTGTTATTGTTATTAAAGTTTTTCTAAAAAGTTCATATGTAGTAAGTTTCGTAGATAAGCCGAGATTACGTAGTTTATAACCGCCTTTTACTCGGACTTCGTTTATTGGGATTGCCCATAATAGTCACCATCATATAATTAACGCTATAAAAATGATTTTATTTTGTACTTATCACAAAAAACTGACCAAATGATAAAGAAAACTAGACTTATCACAATCATAAATTAAGCCAGCCATTCTCTAACCAATTCGGCCAAACGTTCCTTAGAGGCACGCATTTCGGCGCTATCAGTGTCACTAATGGCACCAAAATCGGAACAGTGTGCGGCGTTTGTTATCACTGTTGCGCCCTCTTCAACGCCATGACCCATTGGATTCCAGGGATCCAAGGAACCATGTGTCATATAAATGTTCTCCACACTGGGCTTCATGCCACCAAAATCTAGATTTGTCTGTGCAACATTAGTGCTAATAAATTCGTTGCCAAATTGCCTGCCAAATACATCACCGCACAGTTCAACGTAAAGTGTGGCGGGGAATTTGGTGCCAAAGGGTTGATTACGCGAGTTCGATGACTGATACCAGCCATACTCATTGCAAGTCTGATAGTACCAGGGTCGAGCTGTAAATTTCAAAGTTTAAGCTAATGGCCACACTTTTACATTATTTATAACTTACAAGCATCGAAATTGTGAATGCCATCCAGATAGTATTCCACAGCGCCTTCATAGCGTGCATCGACGCATTGTGGCATTCCGAAAGCCCAGTACGCAAAGTTGGCTATGGCTGTGGCATCATCATTCCAGCTTAGCAAATAGCTGCAATAGTACTCTATTTCACCACCGCTGCAATCAAGCGAAACTGTCAGACTTACTATGAATACCAATACATGCGTGAAAACGCTTACCGCTGATACTGGGCCACACCGGAAAAGACATTCGAGATGCTGCCAAACAAACTCCAGACATCCAAATCATTCTGATCATCGAAATCGTTGCAAAGTCTTAGCATAGCTCGTGCCTCGGCCGAACGTTTGGTGGCAAACATATTCTCCAAATCGGCAATGCCATTTTGAATGCGATTATAGCACTGCTGACTGCCCAGTTCCCGGAAAGCTTTGCCCACCACCTCTTTGTATTCACGGAAATCTACTTGGGCTAGTAGCGGTGCACTGGAGGCCCAACCACCGACTATAAGTTCGGGATAGAGACGCTTGAACCAGACAACCATAGTCGCCGAGTAGGAGCCACCAGCTAGCAGCACCTTAGAGTTAGCCAGTTCGGCATTTTCCGACTTGTACGTCTCAATAAAATGCGCCACATCGGCCAAGGCTTGTTTCACATGCAGATACTTCAGATTTTCTGTCGACATGGTGCTGCAAGTAAAAAAAAAGTAGTTAAGTTTAATCCTTAATTCTTAAAAGGAAAGTAATCCTATTTCAATTGTAATTCATTGTTACGAAAGATCCGAAATGGGCTGTTAGCTGCGATGTACTTGGCCCGATTCGGATTGTACAATTGGCTCTGATTTCGAATAGTTTGCTGTTAAACTGTTGTATTTTCTTTGCTTAAGCTCCAAATGTCCGAAATCATTGAATTCACTTAGCCTTAGGCTAATGTAACACAATGGGCCAGCGATTAGTGCGTCAAGAGTTTTATGCTCTATAACCGTGATTATCTAAACTCTACTATGAGGCCCAATCGATAGTTTATGCTTTAGGCGGTCTTACGACTAGCATAAGTTTTTAACTTTACTCTGTTGTGCCTTAAAATTATTATATAATACTTCTTGAGTTGCCTCCGCTTCTGCGCTTTTTCTTTAAAATGTGGAACTTACGATGTTGGCGTGCTCTGTCCATAGAAACGATGCTCAGTATAGATAAGTACGCCGTTGTGCTCCTTAGCCATGTTGTACCAATGTCCAACGCTGACCATACTTTCCTCTATTTCCCATTCTCCACCTAAATATATGAAAATGGGACTGCTTTCTTTTTGAAATTCATCGTTGACCAAATAGCGCTGTAAAGAAAAACAGTTGCTTATGTAAAACCGCTATTTTCACTTTGTGAAAACTCAGGGTTACAACGCTTGCTCATTTGGTGAAAACAGTACTCTTGATATTATCACACACCATTTGATAGGTCTCCGTATTGCTTTCATCAAAGTTATCCAATTTTTGTGCAATCCATTTTTCCTGCACATTTGCACGCTTCAACACTGTTAGCTTGGGTGGTCCGCGCTGTAAATCCTTTAAAGTCTTTATCAGAGTCGGCACATCTTTGCTAGACTCCCAGCCATGAGTCTGGCCAATGGCTAAAACCACGAGCACTGCACAGACCAAGCCAAATGGTGACATTTTGGTAAATGAAGCTCTCTGTTCAGTAACCAGTTGTTAAGTTAACAATTGGACAGAACAATTAAACTATTAATTGCTTGTTTTATGATTAAGATAAGGTATATAAATTATATTTAGCAATAAAGATGATAACCACTTGCTTATAAATAAAGTTATTAAAATAGGTGTATTTTTGTGGTGAATAATAATACTAAAAAACACATCTTCGTGGTGAAAAGCTAGTTTCATGTGACCAAAGTGAATAAGAATGCAGGATAAGGTAATGCGGTCGACATCGTATCTTAAATTTAAGACTAAGATTCGCAAATCATAACACAATAACAAACGTGTTTATACACACTCACATACAGCTGCAAACAACGAGCATACTTATGCAAACATAATTGTTGTTTGACAAAGAAGTAACATGCGTGGACCCAACCTTTCTCATAGACATTCGCAGCAATTAAAATAGCATTGCGCGGGAAGTCGAACGCAGTACATTACCTTTTATTCTTATACTTTGACCATAGGTTAAGTTTTAGCACATATATTCAATATTATCTTTATAGGAGTTTTGAATCAATTAATAGGCCTTAAATTTGTTCAGACCTCTATGGAATACCATCTAGAAGTCTGGGACTATTAGAAATCCATTTCATTCATCACTGACCCTCGTGATAAGGGATAATATACGAATATCAGCTATTAAGTGCTGCCAATTACTGAATTTACTTCCGCTCATATTTCCAAAAAGAATTATTTGAAAAACCAAACTTTCAATACAAATATTTGTTAATAGCCTTATCTTTTTGTTTATGTTCATTAAGAAGCGTACATAGCAGATTAACTTATCAGACCCTCAAAGTCTGCTCCCTTAGCTTATTTTTGCCATTCACCAATGAGCTTTTTATTAATGAAAATTTCGTGAATACAGTGAAAACTTTCTTATCTGGACACTTTTTACATTGGACAATCTGTCTGAATTGGACATTTTAAGTTTTTCTATACTTTGAACACCCTGTGTTGAACCAAGAGTGTCCAATGTACACTTTTTGCTGCAATCGAGAGTTATTAGTATTAAAACAAACCAATTTTTGGAAAAGGCTATAGCTCCGGATTTGATATGCTAATGCTGCTCTTTAAAACAAAGCGTTTGTTACTTAATTCATTTCCCAAAAAAATTTGATGCAGACAGTCGGGACGGTGTCCGACAGTGGGATATCCTGTACTCTCTTTTCCCCCAGAAAATCGAATTTCTGTGGAAGTTATTGTACCAAAGTTTTGAAGTGTATGAGGGTTATTAAGCTACCTGGAAAGCAGTGGTTGGCGTTGACTCGGCAAAAGGTCAACTCGACTATTGCTACTGATCATTTTTGCCCATGGAACGTATGGTCTGCCACGTCGCCTTCTGCTTGTTACATATATTGTACACTTTGTGTACAGTGTATAAATATCTATATGTACAATGATTATGTTCAAAGAAGAACTGTTCCCAAAATGCTCCGCGTTCGTAGACATTTTGACGCGTTTAATGAGAACTTCATTGGACTTGTTTTATTTCAGAATCCCATTATAAAAAAGATTTTATTTTATGGCTATAACATAAAATTTGCCAATTGATGTACAAAAATAGGACTTATCGCAACCATTCTCTAACCAATTCCGCCAAACGTTCCTTAGAGGCTCGCATTTCGGCGCTATCATTGTCACTTATGGATTCAAAATCAGCACAATGCGAGGCGTTAGCTATAACTGTGGCGCCCTCTTCAACGCCATGACCCGCAGGATGCCATGGATCCAAGGAACCATGTGTCATATAAATGTTCTCCACACTGGGCTCCATGCCACCAAAGTCTACATTAGTTTCTGCAGTACTATTTTTAATGTTTACGTTGGTAAATTGCCTGCCGAATATATCACCGCAAAGTTCAACGTAAAATGTGATGGGAAATTTAGTGCCAAAGGGTTGATTACGGGAGCTGGATGTCTGAAACCAGCCAAGCTCATTGCACATCTGATAGTACCAGCCACGAGCTGTAAGTTTAAAAAGTTTAAAATTGTGGCATTTTTATCAAATCAATTTGTAGCTCACTAGCATCGAAATTGTTGGCAGCACCCTTATAGAATCCTACAGTACGGTCATAGCTTGAATCTATACAATCGGGCGTGCCAAAATACCAGTACACAAAGTTAGCAACGGCTGTGGCATCATCATCCCAGCTTAGCAAGCTGCTGCAATAGTTCTCTATATCGTTGCCGCTGTAATAACCAAAACTGTCAAACTAACTATAAAATCTTTATCTGCCACTTACCGTTGTTGCTGAGCAAGTTTGGCAAAGATATCGCCAATGACGCTAAACAATGTCCACATGTCCAAGTCATTCTGATGATCGAAGTCGTTACAAAGTCTTAGCATAGCTCGTGCCTCGGCCGAGCGTTTCGTGGCAAACATATTCTCCAACTCGGCAATGCCTTTTTGTATGCGATTATAGCACTGCTGACTGCCCAATTCTCGATATGCTTTACCTGCTACCTCTTTGTATTCACGGAAATCCAATTTGGCTAACAGTGGGGCACTGGAAGCCCAACCACCAACTATGAGTTCAGGATAGAGACGCTTGAACCAGACTACCATAGTTGCGGAGTAGGAGCCACCGGATAGCAGTACCTTGGAGTTAGCCAGTTCGGCATTTTCCGACTTGTAAGTCTCAATAAAATGAGCCACATCAGCCAAAGCTTGCTTCACCTGCAGATACTCTAAATTTTCCGTGGACATGGTGCTGCAAATGGAAAACGAAATGGGTATATTATCAAATTATGATATAAGTTGAAGAAGATGATCCAAATTAAGTTTTAGAGTTCTGCTGTTATAATAGCAAATATTTCATATTATTGATCAACGCTGATGCTTGGACGAGTTTAACCTTCAGCGATCGATTTGAAGTTTTTTTTTGCAAGAATGCTTTTTATTCGATAAAGCGCATTCAAACCATCTCACTGGATGCACGTCAGCCGCAAGTTCCTTGGCGTTACGCTCGGCTGTAAGTAGCTACGCATGTTCTTAGTGATACCTATCACCAAATCGTTTCCCTTTATTTCCGTTTCAGTTTTTTTTTCACAAATTCAAACATTCAAAGCAGTGTTCAAACTTCACATTGCGAGCTTTCTTTTAGCAATGTTCTTAAAATTACTGGAACTTACGATGTAGGCAAACTCTGTCCATAGAAACGATGTTCGGTATAGATAAGTATGCCGTTATGTTCCTTAGCCAAATCGTACCAATGTCCAACGCTGACCATACTTTCCTCTATTTCCCATTCTCCACCTAAATATATGAAAATGGGACTGTCTGCTTTTTTAAATTCATCGTTCACCAAATAGCGCTGTAGAGGAAAAAGTTAACTGTGTAAAGTGTGTGTGAACTTAATTAATCGGTGGCTTTAGTTTTAATGGTTCGAACAACTTAAAACTGAGAAGAGCTCAGAAAAAATAAAATACCAATTTGTATGGCTTATTCCTTCTGCCGCTTGAGACTTCTAAGAAATAAGTGGCTCAAATTTTCAAAACTAAAATCAAAGGCAGCTAGTTAAGATAAGCGTAAGCTCGTATACCTTCTGCGACAGCAAAAAATAGGGTTTTGGTTTTGTTACTTACCATTTGATATATCTCCGTATTGCTATCATCAAAGTTGTCCAGTTTTTGTGTTATCCATTTTGTCTGCACATTTGCACGATTCAAAACTGTTGGCTTAGTTGGTCCTTGATGTAGATCCTTAAAAGTCTGTACAAAAGCTGGCACTCCTTTGTCAGATTCTCGGCCAATAGTCTGGTCAATAGCTAAAACCACGAACACTGAGCAGACTAAGCTAAATGGCGACATTTCGGCAAATGGAGCACTTGGTTCAGCAAAAAGCTAACATTCGGAGAATCAAAATTCTACTATTTCTGATTTGCTAGTTTGTAAGTGGTTCAGATAAGCCCTATAATACTTTGAGGCGATAAACATGAACTGTCGTTTTTGACAATCACTAACTCATATTCTAAAATTGATGTTTTTTATTTTTGGTAAAAGTATAAAGAAAAGAACCGTCGGGCACTTTACCGATTATTTGCAAAACCACTTCATATGCATAGAAATATCGATTGTCAAGTGGTCTGAATACTGACCTTACTTTTGTTTTGATTGCCAAAAAAAAATAATTGAATTTCGGAACTGCTTGTTCTAACATTAGTAAACCACTTTAACCTCAAATGTTGCTAGATAACTGTTTTATCATTAAAAGCGTGTTTATTATGCTTATCAAGGGGCATACATATAAGATTATCTTATCAGCACTGAAAAATATTAAGTGTTAAGTTATTTTAGCCATTCGCGCACTAATTCGGCTATGCGCTCTTTGGAGGCACGCAATTCAGCGGTATCTTTGTCAGTGATAGAGTTAAAGTCCTTGCAATGCGCGTGTTCTAAAAAAAAAAAATCACTTTAATATTAGAATAGAGCTAGAATATCTTTTAACTTAATAGCTAGTTGGACCGAAAAATGCTACATGCCGTAATGGTAGCACATCTTTCACCTATAGATGGCGCTGTCATAAGGCATATGGCTCATTGTGACAAGTCTTATTTCACCTATAAGAAATCACGCAATGCGGGTAGCTCTAATGGTCTCGAAAGAACCTAGTGTCATTGTTAGTCGCCTCATACGACAATCTTTGATTTGCTGAGGTGGTATTCTCTAACCCGCACACCAAACGGGGGCTTAATTAGCTAAACTTATTAAAATATAATATAGCGCGACGACACAGCTTTACGATATAGTTGGCAGGTTTTGCTCAAACTTGTAGACTTGTAAAAATAAACTCAAATTTCTTTTCCTAACTATGAATTAACCATCGAATTCGATATCTGCGATGCATGCCGTGACGGCAAAAATTTTGGTTTGCATATATTTATGGTTGGTTGGTTCAGTTGAAAATAAGGACCCCTTTTATGAGTAGTCATACCTCTTTACATATACCTTGTACCTGCCTAATATTAGGCGCTTCGCGTGTATTGAAAAAAGGCAGATAGTGAAAAAAACATCAATCGTAAGTTACAGAAGAAAAAAAAACCACGATAGCACTATCGATAGTTTTGCAGCTCTATGCTGAATTATTTTCGTGCGCAAACAGAAACTAATAAAATTTGGCGGTTACACATAGTTAAAACCTAAAGTTACCTGGTATAATGGTAGCCTGTGTTTCATTCTGTATGCCCATGGCTCTCCAAGGATCCAATTGACCATGTGTTAGATAAACATTTTCAACGCCTGGCTCCAAACCACCAAAGTACTGATTGGTATCAGCCACTTGATTAGCAATAAATTCATTGGTGTATTTTGAACCATATAAATCAGCGCACATGGTCGTATAATATGTTACAGGGAATTTGGTGCCAAAAGGTTGAGCTCTAGAGCCGGATGTTTGATACCAGCCATATTCATTGCAAGTTTGGAAAATCCACTGACGCACTGAAAAATTGTATTTGTGTGAGTTATAAAAAGTTGAAATATAGGTCCATAAACAACTTACTGATATTGTCTGAGTAGCTGGAATCTAGTAATATACCCGTCAAAGCATCATAACTTAAGTCATTGCATTTGCCACCGTTACTTTCAAATTCCTTAAGCACAAAGCTGCTAAGGCCGATAAGATCGCTGCTACCGGACATTATGTCGTGGCAAACTCCTTCAATTTGACCAGCGCTGCAAAAAAGGAGTCAATCAAATGCATTTGGTGTTACTTCTTTTACGGAGTAGTACTACTCACTTATGCGTTTGTACCACGCCCGCAAATAGATCGGAAATCTCGCTAAACAAGGTCCATATATCCAAATCGTTTTGAGTATCAAAACGCTCACATAGCTTAAGCATTGCCTTGACTTCTGCGCCACGATTTGTGGCAAACATCTCCTCCATTTCGGCTATGCCATTTTCAATGCGCTTATAGCAAGCATCTCCGCCCATTTGCTTAATAGATTGACCAGTTATCTCTTTGTATTCTATAATAAAAAATAAATACTATAATAATAATGCATATTTCATTATGCAAAACTGAAAACCCTTAAAAGCCCCGCCAGGTGGCGCGCTTGTTTAAATTTATCATTTCATCACATCAACTGTTTTGACACCCTTTGTTTACCAACATCTTGTACCTACCCACAAAGTTGACTTTGGCAAACAGTGGCGCACTGGAAGCCCAACCACCTACAACCAAATCAGGATAGGTCTTCTTGAACCAGGTAACCATTGTCGCCGAATAGGAACCGCCAACAATAAACACCTTAGAATTCGCCAAACCCTCAATAGTTTGCTTTTGTGTGGTTATGAAATGTGCCAAATCCGCGAGAGCTTGTTTCACATGCAAATATTGTATGTTCTCATTTGATAAATTGCTGCAAGTTGGAAGCTTATATTAACTATATGTTTAACTGTAACACAACTTACGGCAGCGGTTTGCTTTGTCCATAGTAGCGATGTTCTGTATAGGCCAGCATGGCATTGTGCTCCTTGGCCATATCATACAAATGCCCAGAAGTTATTCTACCCTGGGAGATTTCCCACTCACCGCCCAGATAAATAAACAAAGGTCCACCAGCTTGAAACAGTGCATCATTTAGCATATAGCGCTGAAGAGATACATTCGCAGCTTTTAAAACAAACTGTTTGTTACATAACCCACTTAACCCACCATTTTCCAAGTGCGTGTTTCTGCGTCATCAAAATGATCCAGTTTTTGCTCGATCCATAGTGTTTGCACTGCATCAGCACGTGACTGACCTGCGGGCACTGGTGGTTCCTGGTGCAGTCTTTGAAAAGTCTTTTGGAAAATATTTCCTTGGACTTGTGCCAGGGCAAGCAGTACTAGCGTGCTTCCAATTAGGCAGTGTTTCATTGTGGCCAGTTCTGCGAATACTAATCGTCTAGTGAGGTTCCCAGAAGTTGCAGTTACTTAGGTTACCGTACGTACTCATAAATATTCTCAAACTTCAAGCTATAGTAAATCTTATCGCCTTTATGTACACCTATTTTATTGCAGTATTAGCCGTAATCATCATGCCGTGTTTTGGCCCAAAACCTTGTACAAATCGAATGCGTGTGGCGCTTTATCGGAAACGTTAGTGGGGCAAGTGGCTAAGGTGGTTACAGTGTGCCAACAAAATTGAGTTTTTATTGCCATTTTCACTCAATTCTGTAGGGTAGATAGTAGTAATTGATAAGTGTGTTTTTAAGTGGTGCATTTTTTATATTAGAGATTATTTAGTTTGGCCTGATTTGCGATTGAATGTCGTCGAACTCTGTAGTTGCAGCTTTGTAGAATGACAGTACATGCAGCTCTATTAAGGTAGCAAAGTCGACTACTGCGATCTATGTGAACTATTCCGAAAGATCAATGTAGAACTATTTCAATATGAAGATTGAATTATGGTTCAGTCTTCCCAATCGATGTTCCTTGTTCCCAGTAGAAAATCTACTAGTACAAACAATTTGTTTATCTTGGCAACACCGTCACAATGAACAACGATGCTCAAATGGAGATCAAGTGGAGGATTAATCTTGCTAATCGGTGTACAACGGAGTCCATTCAATGTGCAAATTTATAAAAGAAATTGAATGCCTGATCATGGCTCACTGATCAAGTAATTACCGATCTTTTTCTTGTGAATGAACATCTAGTTTATCAGAAAATTAGCGTTTCTTTTTGCTAAAGTAAACAGCTAACCGTTTGTGGATTCCTGATCATCCCAAGCTATCCTACTATTCCTATGATCCATTCGTATAAATAATGATTAATGGACCACTTTTAACATAACATAGCATATATCACTAATCAATACTCTCGTATGAGTGTTCGAATTTACTTATGAAGGCTCCCAATGTTATCAATGTGATCTCATAAACCAACTGAAGTTAACAATCTAGCAAATGCTCATTTCGCTTTATCATCGTTTTCAATCATGAATTGCGTTTCTATTTTATTTTGTTGTTAAATGAGTTAACTTGACTTAAATGAATTAACTTGACTCGAAAAAATTCTAGGTTTTAAGATCTGACCTGTAAAGCCAAGCAACCTTTAGGAACCGAACCTTATAAGAAATTTCGGAGGATGCCAGCCTCATGCAGCGGTTATCCAACTGCGAATAAGATCACTGGCTCTTTGTTTTGCTGCCTGAGTTGCTGGTGCATCCACATTGCTTCTTGCATGGAACTCATGGCAGTGACCTATATCTGCAATTTATCGGGTTTAGAATACCAAGTTTTTGTTTTTTGTATCGGCTCACTATATAATACCTGGTATAAGAGTCGCACGCTCATCTTGTATGCCAGTGAATCTCCAGGGGTCCTGTAGCGAATATGTATAATATGCATTGGTTATCCCTGGATGAATGCCACCAAAATAGGCATTAGTTTCATCTATTTTGGCACTAATATAGTCGATTGTATATTTGGGTCCAAACTCTGTTTTACACTTGGCAATTAGTGCGGAAAATGGTGACTTATTGCCAAATGGTTGGTGCATAGAGCTTGTGCTCTGAAAATTACCAATTTCATTGCACGTTTGATATCCCCATTGCCGTGCTAAATAGAGAACATGGAATATAAAAAACAATGTTTATGGGTTTGGCTAATATAAAATACTAACCTATAGCTTCCGTGGAAAACGTTATATTTTCTATACTACCGGATTTCGGTATTTTCGAAGCTTGTTTTTGCATGAACTTGCCAAACGCAATAATGTCATCGTGCTCTAAGGCCACCATTTCGTTGCACACTTTTCTGAGTATTGTTTTACTAACAAGATACATATCTTAGAAGCTGGACAATTTATGCAGGGGATTACAAGTTTACTTACTTGCGATGCTGCACATGAATGCCGATGGTACTATCCATATTATCAAGTGCTTCTGTTAGATTTAGTGCCTGAAGTTTCGGTAGTATTTTAGTATCATTAATCGTTTTTAAGTGCAAATATTTGGTGCTCATATTTGATATGCGATCATAGCAGGCATCTCCGGCATTTGTTCGTAAAGAAATACCAACGTTTATGAAAAGATCTTACATAAAATTCAAATTAAATTTTAGTTCATGGAAGTAAGTAAAAAGTAACAAAACTCAATTTGATGCAATTCGTTAAAACAAAAGTATTTTAGGATCTCCGATCCGAATCCGGCTTCCGTTTTAATATAATTGACCCCGTTAGGGCTTGCTGTTCGCAAGTCAAACGCGTTTCGGCGATTTGGCGTAGTGCAAAATATAATTTTTTTAAAGCACGATAACTCAAACTACTATCTTGCCGAATTATGATTAATCTACTTAAAATTAACAGGAATGTTAATTTTTGTCCTATCGAAATCATACAAATTACCTGAATAGTCCAGTTTAAAGTAAAACGGTGCTCCTGAAGCCCAAACACCATCTGCTAAATCGGGATACTCCCTTTTGAACCACACTGCCAAAGTCCCGGCATATGAACAACCAATCACGATTATTTTGGAATGTTCTAAACCTGGCACTGTGGCTCTTTTATATCTAATTAAATGTGCCAAATCGGCCAGAGCTTGTTTTACCGTTAGATATTGAAGGTTCTCTGTAGACATATCGCTGTGTTCAGATATGAAAACATGAATTTAAATTTCAATTTTACGCTCCTAATTACTCACGGCACGGGTAAGCTGTTGCCATAATAGCGATGTTCGCTTAAAATGGAAAATGCATTGAAATCCTTGACAAGCTCGTAGTAAAATTCAAACAAGTTGTCCCTTTGGGTTATGGCCCATTCACCGCCTACATTGACAAACAAAGGGCCTCCCGGTTTGAAGTACTTATCACTCTCCAAGTAACGCTAAAAGAGTTGTTTAGCAAATTGGAACATTCATTCTTCGTATTAGTATTAGAGTTATACCATTTTCCATGTGCGTGTTTCACTTTTATTAAAATTATCCAATTTCTGTTCAATCCACAACATTTTCTCATTAAAAGTGTCGTTCAAGGGAACGCTCTGGGTCCATTGTATAAAGGTTAATAGCAGAAAATATTGGAAATCCATTTGATTTGAGTGCTTAGAACTACTGAAACTGTTTTTAAACCACTCGAGTTCTATTTATTGCAAACTGGCGTGTCCAAATCTTTTACATGAAGAATACACCTGTTTATACTTGACCCATAACTTTAAGTATTATCAAAGGTTTCGTTAGTTAAGAAAAACTTTATGAATGAACTCCAGGTATAAAGTAATTAGATATGCCTGGAATCCAATTATTTGTGCTTCAAATGGATTTTAAAATAGTACAAATAGGGGTACCTCACAAAAATAAAACAGTATGAAAGATCAGCTTTCATGTAGTGATCTTTCATCCGTATCACATTAGAAAAAGTAATTGAAAGCAGGAAGAAAAAAAGGTCAGACGATCAAACACGAAATTCTGACAAGATTTAATCACGCAGCAAGAAGAAAACGAGCATATTTTTAGGTCCTGCAGATATTGGTTTCTTTATCACGGTAAAGCATCAGAGCACTTCGTCAGCGAACCATACAGTTCCGACTGCAAATATTGACTGTTCACAAAAACTTTGGATGGGACGATTCCAAAATTTGTTTCAATATGTGAAATAGTTACGATAGTACGTAAATCTCATAGCGGGTAAGGGTTAGACGTGAGGAGATCCAAATGAAATCGGCTTTTTCGTACAAATTCTGTTTGACAGTTTGATTATAATACTTTATCTTCTTAACTGGCCATTACAACCCGTTACCGGGTTACGGCCTGATGCAAAATCCTCCTCCAGGCGTTCCTGTTTCCACGCGCCTTCTCCAATCGGTGGTGCCAAAGGTAGCTAGTGTGCTCACTACCTGGTCCTTCCAGCGTAGGCATGGTCTGTCCTTTCGTCGCCATACGACCTAGCCAGCGGAGCCGCTGGATCTTAATTCGTCTGACTATGTCAATGTCGTCATAGAGTTCGTCGTTCCATCGTATGCGGTAGTCGTTGCCAACGCGTATAGGCCATCGCCTTGTCTGAAGCCTCGTTTGGTATCAAAAGGCTCGAAGAAGCTCTTTCCTACCTTGACGAAACTGTGTTGCTCAAAGACATTCTGCTCAAAAGTAAAAAAAATTCCATATCCAAAAATTTTTACAATTTTTGTCTTTTAAACAATGTGTTCTTCTCCACAAAAGTTTTAACAGTTAAATAAAGACTAACTTTTTGAGAATGTGTGTTTTTAGTTTAAAACTAAAAATAATCATTGAGGAAGACTTCTTAAATTTGAAAAAACTGAAAGTCGAATCAGGAACCTTTAGAGATTGTGTACTTACGGTACTTTTGTTCGAAATTCTTACAAAATATAAATTTAAAAACCCTTCTATGAAAAGAGAATGATTATGAAACACATCTTCAAACACCAGTTTTCACATATGTTTTGTTATTATTCACCTTCAAAAGTCATGGTTACAAAGTATTATTCCTTTTGTTTGGGTTTAAGTAATGAAATTACAGCTTTCCTTAAAGTTACTTAATAGCTTACGAATCGCTGAGCCAGTATCCTATTAACTGCTCTATTTTAATTTTTGAATCACGTAAATAAAGGTTATCTGCCTCTGAAATAGAGCGCGTATCGCCGCAATGTGAGATATCTTATAAAGGAAGTTAGTATTAGAAACAATATGTGCGATGCAGATCTGGTAAATTTGCACTCACCCGGTATTATGGTGGCACGTGCTGCATCATTTATGCCTGCCGTACGCCATGGATCCAATTGACCATGCGAAAAGTAAGCATTTTTAACATTGGGTTCATAGCCACCATATTGAACATTAATCTGTTGCACTTGTTGATTCACATAGTCCAAAGTAAAACGTGGACCAAAAACGTTCTTACACTCCATGGCCATACGGAACAAAGGTGAACCATTACCAAAGGGCTGGTGAACGGATGTGGTGCTTTGGAAATTGCCAAACTCATTGCACACCTGATAGAGCCATTGACGTGCTTTTTAAATAGACATTATACATGGTTCTTAAATTAATCTATTTGCCGCTTACTCATGCCCGTGGAAAAATTTTCATTTGTAGAGCTTTTTGTAACATTTTTGCGACTTATTGAAATATTACGTAGAAGTTGTCCCAATGTGAACAGACCATCGTTACCAGCCAGCAAGTCGTTACAAAATTTACGTATACCGACTCCGCTAAAAGAGCAATTAAAAAGGTTTGGCTTGTTTTTAGAAGTTTAGAGATTAACTCACTTGTGATATTGCACAATGCCTGAAATAGCATTTTGCATGCCATCAAGCACGGAATAGTATTTGAGTTCTCTAAGTTGGCCTATTACTTCCGTATTATTTAAGCTGTAAAATTCACGTGCTAGCTTTTGTAGGCGCACGTAGCACTGCTCTCCACTGGCTCTGCGTATGCCATGCGCTACATTTACCAAATAGTCTGAAATTCAATTATAGGGTATTAAGTTGTAGCGTGTTATATTCAGGCATGACTCACCTGGAAAATCTACAGTGTAAAACAGTGGTGCACCGGTTGCCCATATACCTGTCACCAAATCGGGATGTTCTCTACTCAACCAAGTAACTAATGTACCAGCGTAGGAGCAACCCAGTAATATAACTTTTGTAGTCTCCAAATGTCTCAAGTTGGCCTTAATTTGTCTGATGAAATGTGCCAAGTCAGCTATAGCTTGTTTTACATTCAAATATTTAAGATTTTCCAGTGACATGTTTCTATAGGCACATAAAGATCGCGCTAAGATGTAGGTAATACAACATATTTTGCTGCACTTACTCCGTAGGTCTACTTTCACCATAATAACGATGTTCGGGGTAAAACAGAAATGCATTGTATTTTCTAGCCATGTCATAGAAATGGCCACTGGATATGCTATGCTTTACTATGGTCCACTCGGCGCCAACGTAAATAAATATGGGTCCACCAGGCTTATATAACTCATCGTTCGACATATAGCGCTGTGAGCAAAAAGCTGTTTTTAAGCGTAACTCGATTTACACTATGCAACAAAGTTTTTGCTCAATGATTGTCATGCGAATTATTTTCTCATACATCAAGGTCCCCCAAATTAGTAAAATTTTTGTTGTTTTTATATCATGGGCTAATCGCAACTATTACAATATGCATTATTTCGAATATACAAAATATTATTTAAAACTTGGCAACTAATCTGCTTAAAAAATGGATGGAATGGAAGTAATTCCTTATAAAGTTGTAAATATTGGAAGAAAAATTTCTGCTCTATGTTTTTTTAAAGTTGGTTTATTAAGAGCAGCTAATTGCACAAATTACACCAATTAATTTTAAAACCATGAAAAAATCATGAAAATGTTCAAGTTTTTAAAGCACAAAGGTTATTAATCAATTTTTTGTGCAAAAGTTATGTAGAAATTTCTATATAAAATGTATGCGCATAAAATTTCGTTATTTGCATACATTTTAATGTTACAAATTGGTTATTTGCTAAAAACAGCAAAAAAATAGAACGATTATTATATTTTTTAAGGTTTCACTAATGAGCGAAGCGATTAAATTCTCTTTCAGGCCGGAAAATATTAAAAAATTTGGGCAACCATATAAGCAAGGTGTTTTTTTCAATCAAAAAGACATCTGAATCAGAAGATGACAAGAATAAAATATAGCACAAAGTCAAATTTGCTGTAAAGTATTGTGCAGGGTTCGTGCAATGGCTTATATGAGCTGCTCTATAAATGAGCTCCTCACAAAATGATCCCCCCTAAGAATAAGCTCCTCACAAAATGAGTAGGCGTCAACAGCACTTTAAGAGGGCCGCTCACCAAACTCATTTTAAAGAAAGCTCATGCTCGCAAACTATACGTGGCTTACGCGTATTTTGAGCATAGCTCTTGGTCATGAGTTAAGCCGCATGCGAAATAAGCCCAAGCCACTCACGGCTCACGTTTGAACAGGTCCGGTCTGCCCACGCTTTTAGTCTAAAACTCAAGCTGCCAGAAGCGCAACACAACCGTGAGCTAAGCAAGAGCTCAAAATAAGGGTGAGCCGCTTGTGAATCGGGCTCATGACCATAAGCTTTGTTCAAAGTGAACGTGAGCCGCATACGTCTCACAGCTCATTTATGCTCGAGCTTAAGAGTAATGTTCATGAGCGCTTTTATATATAATTCAAGCTAAAATTTGTAATAAATATTTCTTTTGTCATTTTTTAAGATGTTACGCATCAAAAGTCATGGAATTTCAGACATTTGTCGAAAGTCCAACGACTGAATTACTAGTGGTCTTACCATGTCCCAAGTTTGCGTATTGCTGTCATTAAAGTGATCTAATTGCTGCTTTATCCAAAATATTTTTACATTACTTCCAATCACAATATTAACCGTTACAGCCAGTAGTATTATCTTTAAATTCATGTTGATTGATTACTACTAACGTTATAAGTCTGTTTTTATTCAAAATGAACTTCTTTTTTTTTGCATTCGAAACGCTTCCGTCGTGGCGAATTGAATTAGCTAATATGCAATAAAACAAGCGAAACTAAAAACGAGTTGAATTTGAAAAGAACATTTTTGGAACACATTTTGTACGACCTTTTTATTTATACAAAAGCAGAAACACGTGTGTTAAATAGCGCATATATATCGAGCACCCAACCCAATCCCAATAATTAGGATCATCAAAGCCGGAAATGCCACTAGAGCTCTCAAACGATGTAAAAACTTCCCTACCGCTCTATGCACACTTGTGCTCATCATAAGTACCCAAGTGCAGGGAACATATTTATAGATACCAAAAACAAAGAGGTTTTTCCCATTTTACCCTAAATAATAGACAACAGGAAAGGCGTAAGATTCGTGACACGACAAAGTGGATTATTGAAATCAATAGAACATGAACAAATTTAATATGCAGCGCATCAAGTAAAAGCAGACCCTCATAGCTAAAGGACGGGCCTAAGGATGTGTGTGTCTAGTGCGTAGAGTGTACGTTATTTGCATAACATTTGAATAGATAGATATTTGAGCCACCAAAAGAGAGAATTTGAAAAGGGGCCAGAAACAAAATTAGAGCAGGAACATGGTAATCGATAGTTGCAGCGGAAGTGTGTATATGGGTATGTTGTCTGAGTGGACCCAACCCACTTTATAACTTTCCGGAGACAACCTACGAGACGGGCAAACCAAGACAACATTCACTTTAGAAATAAAACAAAACTAGTTGTGACTGGCATCTTTTTAAACTAATTGGTCTGCTTATTTGTTACAGGTCATCTTCTACGATTCAGATTGGAATCCCACCGTTGACCAACAGGCCATGGATCGCGCACATCGTCTGGGCCAAACCAAACAGGTGACGGTCTATCGTTTAATCTGCAAGGGGACCATTGAGGAGCGCATTTTGCAGCGCGCACGCGAAAAGAGCGAGGTAAGTGCGCTTAAGCCAGGAAACCGCAAGTTTTTTGAAAAACAACTAAGAAAAGCGAAAAAAAATGTGGCCGGGTTTCTTTTGTTTGCGGCATATTAGGCACGTGCGTTGCAACACACAGACTTCCCCATGCCGCATTGTTGCGCCAAAATGCTAAATGAAACATGAGTAGTGAATGAAACACTTGTAAATGATGAAAATGCTTCAATGGGATCGGGTTAGGCGACACCGGAAATTAATTATACACAATTGGGTAGGCGACATTTTGGTTACGCCTATGAGTTCTGTATAAATACTGAACCTTTCTAAGGGTTCAGCACAGGGCTCTATGATCGTTCAATGCTGTTGCGCATTTATTAGTTTAATTACCAAACCCTTGTTTACCATATGAAAGCATATAGACCGACGACTATTACGGAAGTTTGTAGGAAGCTACGAGCGCTACTCAATAGTGTACGTGTTTCGTTTCACTTCCTGTGCACCATTTCTTTTAGAAATATACATTTGTCGATTATCTATTGATAGTTTTTTAAATATTTGTTTTAATACTATTACAGATACAACGCATGGTCATAAGTGGCGGCAATTTCAAACCCGACACACTCAAACCCAAAGAAGTGGTTTCTTTGCTTTTGGACGATGAGGAAATCGAAATGAAATGTAAGCTATCGAATGAATTAGACTGTTTGTTTAAATATTCTTAATGTTTAAGCTGCACTTTTCCAACCAGAGTGTTTCGTGCACTGAATTAGGAGTTTATGAAGTTAAATTAGAGAATTGCAAAAAAAGATGCAATTCAGCTGTAAATTTTCAAGATATACGCCATCGAAGAAAATAAGAAGCAAGAAGAAGAAGAAATCAAAATTACTATCGAAAACAAGAAAACGCTTCTATATTGTGTAAGAAAAACACTCGTCGAACTTGAAAATCTACGAGGAAGATGAAAATGAATAGGAAGAGGAATCTAATCTACCTCGAGAGGGGCAATAGGGCTGTGAGTGAAGCGAGAACGGGGCGGAGTGAAACGTAAAGCGGGTGTTTGACCTTATAGCTCTTGGAATGAGGATGAGGAAGTTAAATAAGAGGAAGAAAAGAAGAAGAAAAAATTTGATGCAGTAAGTCGGAACGGTGCCCGACAGTGGAATACCCTGTACCCATTTTCCCCATGAAAATCTAATTTCTGTGCAAATTTTTTTTATATTGATTCTGCAAAATGCCAACGGTGTTTCGTTTATAAGCTTAACATGAGTCTTCTTGCCAAATTTGGTAGCTCTAACATAAAGGTTAACCTTAACATTGCTATAAAAAGTAACATTTTGTTGGCGTTCTAGGTGTAGGGCCCTAAAATTGCCACATTATTACCTTTATCTTTTAAAGTTTCTTTCCGATTTTGATAATTTTGATCAGCACAGTAATAAATAAATAGTGCACAGTGCATAAATGTGCCAAGTTTCAATCGGATAGCTTTTATGGTGTGGGTTTAAACCGCGACATGATTCAAAAAACTTGATTTGCTTGACGAAAATACGCATCTTTTGGTACAAATTTTGTGTCTAACGCTTATGGTGTCCAAGATCACGATGTTCAAAGGGAAGGACGGACAGACAGACAATCGCTACCCGAGTCAATGAGAAGACTTTTTGCCATGGAACATATGGTCTGCCACGCCTTCTTCAGACTGTTACATACATTGCACAAATCTATAATATTCTTTTACACTTTGTGTAGAGGGTACAAATATGAGAGCGGTCGACTTGCAGTTCAGGTTTAAATCGCATATATAGGTTATACTGTTAAAAATTAAAAAAGTCAAACTAAACAGTTAATGCAATTAGGATAAAGTGCTTATAACAAATGGACGACTGTAAGAAGAAAACTAAGTGGTTAGGCTGATTTTTTGGATCAGTTTCAACTAATCACTTTCACAATATTTTTGCATTACTAGAAATTAGTACTTATTTATGTTTCAACTATACTTATTTCTGTTTCAACTAGAAAAACACCTCAAAGAGTGAATTTTAAGCGTTTAGCAATAATTCATAACTTGTTTACAAGTTAAAATAATTAAAGATAAATTAAAGGTAAATGGTACAAGGCAATATTATGTTTCATCATTAAATGGTAAACAATTATTTACTGGATGATTGAAATTTCTCTCGATTTCCGTGAAAGAATTTTAGCCGCACAATTCTAAGCATTTCCTGGAATACAAATTGAGCAATATATTATCATTTTCTATTACCAAAAAGATCGCGAAGAAGCCAAACTGCAAGTGAAAGAAGAGCCCCTTAAATCGGCGTCGCCTCTAACAACAACAAAAACAACAAGAACAACCCCAACAGCATCGCCAGCTGAACGAAAGCGGCGTAACCCAAATAAGGTAAGTGCAACCAAAATGACCGCAACTAATTGCTTAAATAATAGTTGAAATTACAAAAAGACTATGCAAATACGTGCGTCTAAATCTAAAGACTTCCGGAAGCTAAAACCAAAAAAAAAGAAGAAGAACTCTAACCACCGCTTTTAGCCTTATCCGGCATGGAAATCTCTGGCAGTTAGCTCTTTCACGCATGATCCACTTACATTTACAACGACGACGACAAATGGTCGCTTATTAGACCAAGTTTACACTTGTTACACGCAAAAGAGCAGCGCACTTGTTGTTGCAACAACAATAGGTGCAACAACAGCAACAACAAGAAGAAGAACCGCAACAACGACAACTTCTTGGTCTTAATGAAAGTAAATGATCTTTTGAGTGAAGTTCAAATTGCGTTGCGTCCATATACAGAGAGCAGAGGCGCAACTGAGACTGCAATGAGCCTAAGCGTTTGTCGTCTTTGTTATGGTTGTTGTTGGTTCTTAGTCATTGCCGCATGGTCATGGTCACGTGATTCATGCAACAACAATAACAACAAAGACAATTCAATTTGCAACACAAAAACACAAACTCATCGTTGGTCTTGGTCTAGTACGTAGCGTGCTTTGAACTTGCTGCTTTGGTCATAGCCATATTTGAGCCTTTTTGCAACAACTTTTGTTGCCACATTTCGTCTTGGCTATATTCAGTTAATACTACGTACTATTCGTATTCATTCATCTAAGTGTTGTCTTCCCTATAAGTCACTATATAAGCTTATATATGTACTCAGTGCCGGATTTACATATATGGCGGCCCAAGGGCCCAATGCATGTGTGGGTTTTATAGTTAAATTAAATTTTATATATTCTATGATTTCTTGCTCTAAGCTAAAGCCTTTTAGATCATCTTTGCAGTGAAAACAAAACTTACACAAAATCTTAATTTTTTGTCGAATTTTCTACCAAAAAGTTAAGGGAAATGACTAACCTATACAAAATGTTCTTAAATCGAGCTCGTTTACTGAATCTCTATACACCAAGAAGAATCAGATGATCAAGTTTGTCGTCTACAACGAAGTCACTTTTGAATCTATTTGATTCTTCGATCCAAGTGCAATATTATTCCTAAAACGTTATTTTCTCAATACTGCTATCAATCTTTCTATTGAAATGTCTATGTCCCCCTCATTTGTTGATCTGAACACGGCTCGTAGCACACGTTTTACTGTAGGAAACGGGGAAAAACAGACCATCGGACAACCTTATTTCGCTTAAACTTAAAAAATGCATTAAGATTGGAAGTATTTCTACCTAACTTTATTATTTTTTCAATTCAATTTACTAATTCAGTAAATCATATTCATGATGTTTTCAAAATCACGATTTCAGGTCTTGAATCGTTTGCATTAAACAGTGCACAGTGTTTCGGCCCATGTACTTATCCAGCCCTGTCGATACTATAGACTCCTATACACTACGCAAACACTCTGATCTGTCTGCTAGAGCCACCAGCTTACCCTACTTGGTAACACTCACACACACACAGTTGCAGTGTCTTAAAAAACAGTTTCAAGTGCTTTTGTGGGGTGCAGCTTGTTGTGGTAGTATCTATCTATATGTCTTTGGAACTGTTGCTGCTTTTCGGTTCGGTTTCGCTAAATGATTTTGTGCGTTCAATGGAACACTGATTATGGTCTGCTCCGTCTTCTTTTTCTTTGCCTTTTTGGCTGGTTCTACTTACGGTTGGGGCGTACGTCTGTTAGGTAAGTGCCGCCGGTTGCCGGTTGCCGCTTGCCGCTTGGTGCTTGCCACTGCCACGGCTGCTGCTGCACTCCACTTAAGTTCATATACCACACCAATACACTCATATGATTTTATGGCACGCAGCCATGTGTTTGTCTCATTGTTGTTTGTTGCTGTTGCTGTTGCTGTTGTGTCTGGGCTGTCAATTCATTTAAGGTACGACGCTATAAAATGTTTGCATTGAAGTTCAAATTTCAAAAACGTTCAAGTTTGAGGTTAAGTGCATTGGCCATCAGTTTGATTCAAAAGTAAGTACTACTTATAAGTACTTGCTTAAAAGACTTGTTCATTTGGAACCGATTTCTGTTATTTTGTGTCACAATTGTCTATTAAGTTTTCCCAAACAGTTTCTATGGTTTTATCCATGGCTGACTAATGATATATGTCGGGCCGCAGTCAGAGGGGTTGAATGTGATGCCCACCGGGCTCGAAGTTTCTGAGGTCCCAAATTTCAAGCGAAATAATGAAATCCGGGAAAAGTTACACATGCATCATCTATTTAAAACAAAGCAGGTGGGCCCGTAGGGCATCGGCTCTCGATTTTCTCTCGACGGCCCGGCCGACATTGTTAAAGAGATCATTCTTGAATAATAGTTAAATATACTTCAATAAGACGGGTGATGAAGATTCTTCACATTTGGTTATATATGTCCGATACTTGGCTGTGTCCAGTTAGTTTTCGTGTATCTTTAACCCTTTATGCGTTCGGAACGATTTCCGTATACGGTGGAACTACGAACACTATGAGCACTATGACGTTCGAATGGATAAGGAAGGGAAACGCCTTGTCTCCTTTGGAAGTACCAGAGAACACACTAACTACCTTTAGTAGCACCGATTGGAGAAGATGCGCACAAAACAGTGCTCTACCACCATAACCCGTTAAGTGGTGTTCATGGCCGGTTAAGAAGAAGAAGAAAAATGTGTGTTTGTGATAAATACAAACGGTGGATCATCATTAGTGTTCTACCTAGACTAACAAACACATTTTGAAACCAATTTTCAAAAAATTTTCCGGATCAAACCGAAACGATTTATAATATTGTTCCAAATGATTCTTTGGGCTATACTACTTTTAACAAACCACCTTTTGAAGCATTGGCAAAGGATGAAAGCAGCAACTGCCGTTAGATATAGTGCTCAAGATTTTAACAAAACAGTTTTCACTTTTATGTTCACTTTGTTAAACTCTTTATCTAACTAACAAAAAGCAATTAAGCACCAAAACAGACTTTAATTATTAAGACCAACCCTTTTTTAGCACTGCCCAGCCCTTGGAACACGCTCCAATTCCCTATACTAACTCTCAGACTCTGACACGCTCCTCACAACGCTTGAGTTGGGCTTGAATGATTTTCATATATTCATCATATGGAGACTACTGACTACTGTAATCTTTTGCATAAATTATAAAACAGACCAAAGTCCGAACCTCTTTGTTTAGGGTGCAAACGAGACCCTGCCAGACAATCAAAAGATACCACATTTCCGTTGCCCATAAAAATGTTAATTCATTTCAATGTTGCTATATTTTTTATGATATTTATTATATTTTTGTTTTAAAAATATATTTTTTGTAGGAAGTGAATATGGGCGGCACCACCATAGCGGCCACATCCAATGATGATGATATGCCAAGCTGCAGTCCGGCAGTGAAACGCATTAAACAGGAGCTGGATGAGGATTCCATAGATGTGGGCATTGCTTCATCTGCATCGAGCATTGGCACCGATAGCAATAATCATACCAACAGTCAAGAAACCTATGTACCAGGAGCCACATGTGTGCAACAAACTGATGATTCTGATAATGAAGCTTTAGACGTGGAGAGGGACAGTCCTAAAAACGAAAGCATGAGTGAGTACAAAGTGGCGTTTTTCTTTTATTTTAGGTTTGGCCAAAGTATTAACAAGAAAGAAAAAGAGAGTGAACTGTAGGATTTAAAGTGAGGTTTCTACGGCAATATCGTATATAATCTTACCTTAACATTGAATTCTTCGCCTTGTTTGGTCACCTTGTAACCATCTTGCCAAGCCATGAACTTTTATACATGTTATTTAAAAAAAAGGTGTTATTCTTTTGGTATAATGCTCTTATTTTATTTTTACCATCATTGAACCAAACTTTGGCAAATCTTAAATCAAGCAAACGCTAGCTTTTTATATAAGTATTTTTCATACAGAGCGGATATTTTTGTAATAGGATCATTAAGCTTTGTATACTTATAATATTGTTTTCACTTTGATCTTTGTCATCTTTCCATCGCAAGATCGATCGGCATTTTGTACTTTGTAAAACATTGGAAAAATGGCGTTTCATGCTTTCAAAAATATTCACATCAAGCAGAAGAAAAGCACTCGGTTTGTGTATATTTAATAATAACGATTTCCTAGTAGTAAAGCCTGTAATTGAAGGGATCTCATAATCATCCTAGAATGAACTGATGGCTATACTTAATGGTAATGAAACCGATGCTCCCTTACGGTTAGAAGAGCCATGAAAATCTGCCCTAGAGCAGCAATGAAAGGCCTATTGAAACTAACACCGCTTCATATAATTTTAGGACTTCAGATACAGAAGAGCAATGCAAATCCGCCCTAGAGCAGCATTTGAAAGCCTTTTGGAACTAAAGTCGCTTCACTTAGTTGTAGAATTTCAAATTTAGGCAATATTGCTAAGAATGACATTTGGATGACAGTGGCTGGGGAGGACAATGGAAATATATCCAATGAAGAGACACACCATAGATTGGTCGGTCTCAGGAATTGGTGCCTCTCATATGGGTTACTAGGCATTCCGGAAATGAAATTGTAGACAAACTAGCAAGAACCGTTGCCTCAAATACGGTAATAGGGCCAGAAGGAATTGGTGGCATTAGAAGACAGGCTGTAAAGCAACTACTGAGGGGAAAGATTCAAATGAACTCCACGCCTCAGGCAAATCAAGCTGCTTTTATAACTCCAATAGATTCAAGAAAATCTCGCAAATTGGCAAGAAATCTTAGAATACTGATTGGTTTACTTACTGGATATTGTAGAATAAAAGGCATTAACAGGTCCAGAAGCTGTAAGTTATGGAAACGTAGAGGATGAGAAGGATGCTCAAAGCCTTACGCAACATAGTTGGAACTATACCGGATAATTAGGTGTATCTCAGAGATAAACGATAAGGTGTGACCCCTTTAGTATAACGGTATATTCCATCTCAAAACCCACAGGCAAAGGTCAACATAAAGAAATTTGCCAAGGCATTGTTGCTACTTGAAATAAAGCTAATTAGATGATATAATACAACAAATAATGTATTTCCTTTAAGAGCAACCTGTTTTTGTCTTGATTCATGGCAAAAATCACATTTTATCGATAATAAACAAGCCATTAATGTCAAGAAAAATTACCGAATCAAGGCAACAAAACCCAAACCTAGTAGCAAATATTTATGCAGGCGCAGCACGTGAAGCCATTCATTAAATTGTATATCATAGTTTTTTGTGTTCCTAACCCAAATGCCTAGTTTTAGGTATATATGTACATGTGTACCAAGCCCTGAACCACAAAGAAATGGCATAAGAAATATATTTATGAGCTGCTTGTTTTTGTGGCATGTTGCGGCGTTTTGTTGCAAACAAAAAGCAAAGCAACAACAAGTTTGGCTAAAAGCAAAATCAATAGCTAGAAAAATTGGGCTTGTTGACTAAGCGCGCTGACTATTGACTGACTGAATGACTGACTGACTGACAGGCGCGCTACATTGACAAACATAATCAACTTGCAACAATTTCCAAAGAAACTCAGTTGGATTGATATTAAATTGGGTTGCGTGCGGCTTTAATTTAAAAACGAAGCTAAACACATGGTGAAAAATGGCTGGGAAATGTTTAACAAACACAACACAACACAACAACAAAATGAAAACGTTATCAGTGGCAGGCAGCAATTGCAACAAAAACAACAACAACAACAACAACTACAACAACAACTGCGCTGACAGCGACGACATAAGCAAAATTAGTTGCGTTTTGGTTGAACAACGGCAATTGAATTGAAAGCCAATCAGTGCGCTACAATTTGGCCAACCAACCAACTAAGCCAAAGAGTCAACCAACCAAACAACAACAACTTGGACGCAGATGCCATCAAAGTGGCACAAGTTGTTGTGGTTGTTGCATTGTTGTTGCCGTTGTTGCATCGTTGTTGTTGCTGTCTATTTCAAGTTGCTGCGTTGCTTGATCTGTTGATGTTGCACTTGTTGTCTCGATTTCACATCTGTTACTTGACTCATACGCTTTTTTACTCGTTTTGTTGCCTACTTTTCAACGTCTTGTACTTTCGATTGGTTAATTGTTGAACAAATTTGAATTGTTTCATGAGCCAAATGCAAATCAACTTGGGCTGTAAGAAACAAGCTAAAAGTTGATTTTGTTTTGGTTTGTTGCATTGCACATCCCACATGCAATTTGCAAGCATACAACAAAAACAACAAAAACAACAACGACAACAACAAAAGTTGGCAGCTGCTTTAAGCCAACTTGTTTGTTGGTTGTTTTAAATGGCTCAAAGTGGGCTACACTTGCATATGGCTTACACACACTTTGTGGCTTATGTTTTGGCTAATGCGATTGGGTAATTTATATGTGATTGTAAAACATTGCGTACCTCACTTTTTTTAGACAGCATATCAACTATGTTGGTTGATAGTAACTTTTACATAAGAGCTGAAACCGTCCCTTTGCATATGTTACTATCAACTTTTATCAATTTAAGTTTGGAATTGATATTTCAGCATCATTTAGGTGCTTGTATCATTCATCGTTTGTAAGATTTCCTTTGAGATTTTGATAGTCGCTTGAAAGTTTTCTTTCGACCTTCTAGTGCCAAATTTTATATTTACTTATATTTTTTGTGCCTATCAGAATTTGATGAACGAACTAACCGTGTCTTGGCCTTTAATAAAGGCATAAATATTTTGTATTACTCCCTAAAAGGGTCGAGTATTTTAGTTACTATTTAGCGCAGAAGAATTAGATTCGGTACAAAAATCATAAGGCACTGTGGGATCAATATGTTTATCTAAAAAGTCAATAATGGCAGGATAGATAGTCTATAGATTTCACTCGGGATGAAGAATTAGTGACAAGTAATAAAATCTAAAAACTTTGGCAAGCAACCTTCAAACCATGATTATAAGTATATATTTAAAGGAATTTGGTGATATTTTGGAATCTGGAAAAAATGTGCAGAAATATAGAAGACTAGGGCACCCAACACCCGTGCGGCTAAGCGGTAGGCAGGTATCTTATTTAAACTATCTCTTCGCCTTCCTCTTCACCGCTGCACTTCCTTCACCTTCATTTCGCGAAAGGAAAGGTGGCAATCGCAAATGATTCATCGGAATCACTGAAATTTGAAATGATATTTCGGTTATATTTAACACAAATCAGGAAACAATGTGCAGAAAATATATACAAAACTGGGGGTTCTGCCTCCTGCTCGCTTTTTTAGTGCTACCTAGAAAGCAGGCCTTCATCTACTCCTATCACTTATTTTTAACTTCCACTTTCCTTGGACTTCAGCTTTCCCTTCCAAATCATCGATATTACGATCAAAATGAACTAAAAAAAAACTTCATACAAAACTATTCAAATTTTTTGAATATTACTCAAAAAAAAAAGAATATTCAAATCGTACGATTCGTTCTCGAGTTATTCGCGTTCGACGTATTTCTCATAGTCTGGTCTCACGATGGCAAAAGCAGGACATCGGACCTCAGTAAATGAAAACGGTCTGTTTCCTTCTTGGTCCAAAGCTGAGCTCTTAGTCTGTCTTCCTATTAGATCTCCGCTCAAATTTCGGAGACCGACGATCTACAGTGACTTGAATGTTGACTTATCACATTTGCAGCCTGATTTCTTTTACATTTGTGTTTGTGCATCCTTTAAATTTGCTCAATGTAAACATTGAAGTCGAGCCCTTTCGAAATTTCATAGTTAACCCTAGAAGCTCTAAGTTTGATGCATTCTTATACCATTGACAGTTATAACTTATACTTCTGCTTTCGCTGTCTTAATCAAGAATGACAATGTGCTAGACTGAACAACACTTCACATTAAAGTTATGCTACTTTACGGCATTCCAAGGCAAACGCCAGTAGACACTTGATGTAATCCATAACAAAATAGATCCAGTTAACAATTTTCTTTCGCTGCCATAAATTGTCGCATTTTTGCACATATAATTTTATGCAGTAGCATTAGTAGCTTTTCCTTGCCACATTTTCCGCTTTGTTTTTGCTGCTGCTTGAAGCAATTTTCCACATTTTCTTTGCACTAACAACAATGTGGGCTACATTTGTAGCAAACTAACTGCAGTTATACTAGAAAATGCAACTTGTGGTTTAAGCAGCAAAAAGCAGCGTGTCAGGCCTTCAAATTCGTTGTACAATATTTAAAGAGCTTCCCATAATTGTTGTGTAAGTCGTTTGACTTAAGCAATTTTTTAATTGTTTAAATTTAAAATTGACACGTGCCATGGAAAGTTTTAAGCTTTTCGATTGGATTACTTTCACAAATGAAAAACTTTAACTTGAGCAACAAACCGCAATTGAAATCATAGTCTAAATAACACTATGAATAACTCCACCCATTCGAAAGAGAATGAAACAATTTGAAATATCTGTAAGGCATAAAATATTCATTAGCTGCAAATGTTGTCGTCATAGATCCTTGTCCACTTTGTCATTCAAGTTGTGTTACATATAAATAATTAAACGAAACACTTGTAAACACTGTGTTTAAAAACCAAACAAAAACTTGTTGTAAGAATTACCAAAGATCTCATAGAATACACGTTAGCCATGAGTTACAATTATGTATTGTATAAATCTTAACAACAAATCAAAAAACTGCGAACAAAAACGTTTATTGGCCACAAAAATTCACACAGTTACAAATAATTTCAAAATACGCAATGAATGTATTCGAAAAAACAAAACCAAATGCCAATCAGAAGGCTTTAAAACATTCTGAGCTTTAGTAAAAATTAACAATAAATTGCATAGGTACATTTTGCTGGTGTTCGTTGTTGTTGTTGTTTCGGCATAAATTTACACCTTATTGGCCCCCATAGCGCCCAAAGCCCCCAAGAAACTCGCTTTTGGCTCGTACGTGCCAAACACACTAAAAAAGACCAAAGACTCGCCTGTTGAAGCAGCGACTTGTCTATTGGATTTAAAACTTTATAATTAAAGTGGTTTTGACTTAAATTGGTTAATCATATTTGTATGTTAAGCAGTTATATAAAAAAAAATATTAAAAAAAAATAAATGCAATTCAATTGTGTTTTATAAAGAATTTTTAATGAAAAAAGCTAATTGTTGGTAATGCAGATACTTTTTTTATAAGAGAAATATTTCATTTGGCAACAGTTTCTAGCAATTTGAAGACTTCTCTTTGGTGCACACACAGAGGAAGATGAAAGATGCGGTTTCTTCCTTCTTTGCTCTCAGACCGGTTTTCTTTTTCAGAGCATAGCTTTAGGCGTCTCTGCTTCAACCATTCACTCTGCACTTCGTAATGCCAAAGTGAACTTTTGAGCCCCGTCCCTCTTCAACAGTCGAATATGAACCTCTTTCTCCATTGAATTCTCAAGCCCATAAGGGCAATATGATAGAAACAGCGGTTCCGCTAAGTCAACATCGTCTTACAGCTCATCTTTTCGTCCTTCTATTAAAATAATTTTATATTGTTTATGTGAAATATTAAATGTAGCGCCTAGTGGGTAACACCGATCGCTATGGCGAGCATATGCCGTGACGTGTAGTACATTATTAAGATTGCCAGACGACGCTTGCATAAGCGCACGCCCTATTCGTTACTTTGTAAAGTTTTTCAAATTCGAATCGCATTGAAAAGTGAAAAGCGGCCTTCTTCTTCATGACTAGCCATATCCAGCCGTTATCGGGATACGGCTTGATGTAGACCATTCCTTATTTGATACCAAAGGTAGTAAGCGCGACACAACATGCTCCTTCGTTGCCTTTTGAAGACCTTTCCCGCAGTAGCTTCTGCATTCATACGAACAAGCCGACCTAGCCAGCGGAGCCGCTGAATTTTACGGAGTATTCTCCGCTCGAACACATTTTCATCAGACAGCGTCATTAGCCGGGAAGTATGAGCGTCTTATAGAGTGGTTACCCGCGCTTCAGCGCCATAGAACAAAACTGGATGACAGTTAGTTTTCAACACCAATCGCAAAGTCTAAACGCTGTGTCTCTCTACTTGGAGAAAGATATATAGATCATATACTTTGTCTTGCTCTCATTTACAACCAGAACCACGCTGGCACTAACCGCTCGCTTAGTACAACCAACGATATCGATATCATCCGCTCATGCAAGCAACTGGCCTTTCGAAATACATTCTTAAAAGGTTGAAGAGGTCACAGGAGAAGGCATCGCCTTGTCTGAAGCCCCGCTTGGTATCAAAAGGGGAAGCTCTCTCCTACCTTGACGGAGCTGCTTGTGTTGCTCAACGTCAATCTGCATAGTCGTACCAACTTTTTAGGAATTCCAAACACAGACATCGCGGCATATATGCGATCCCTCAGCGGCTTATTAATGCTTTATAATCGATAAAGTGATGGTTGGTGATTTGGTATTCGTGGATCCATTCAAGGATTTGGCGTAGTGGAAATATCTGGTCAATAGTGGACTTAGCAAACCTAAAGCCACACTGGTGAGGTCCAATCAGTTCTTTCCCGAGGGGGTTTATTTCGTGCAATACAGTAGATAGGGCCTTATCCAATGGGAAGAAGACTGATGCCACGTTAGTTGACACACAACGTGGGTTCACCTTTCTTGAGGACAGGGCAGAGGAAACCCAAGTTCCAATCATCGGGCATGCTCTCATCTAGCCATATTCTGCAAAAAAGCTGGTGCATTCACCTTACCAACTATTTGCCGCCAGTCTTGAAAAACTGTGCAGCCAAGTCATTGGCCCAAGAGTAATTTTGGCCTCAAAATAACCAACTTCCCATTAGGAAAACTTCTCCATTAGAACTTTCCAATAGGAGGAAAGTTACGCTCATTCGGACACATTTTTCAAGAAACGATTAAATTTTCATTTAGAGATAATTTGAGTCTGAAATTAAAAAAGAGTCAACTAGTTATATCCTACCTTTACTTTTCTATCTAACCTTAAATTCTGTAAACCCCATTTATAAATATTGTTACTTATTCAATTTAGAATCCACTACAAAATATAGAAACTGCTCAATCATGTTGTTGTTGTTGCCAGTGGCAATACGAATAGCTGCCGCGACACGCATTCGAGGTCATAACCCAGTTCCTTTCATAGACTTGACTGAGTGAGTGCCCACCAGGCATTGGATCGCCTTATAGCCAGCGGCTCTTCAACTGCTGCTTCTTCTTCTTCTCCAAGTTGTTGCTGTTTTGTCGTCAATAGCAACTGTATTTCTGTATTTCTAGCATACATTGATCGCTGCGCTTGCGCATGATGCCATCCATTATCGTGGCTGTGAGTGGTGCTGCTGCAGCTACTGCTTCTTCTTCTGCTGTTGGTCTCCCCCCAATTGAAATTCGGTGCGCATTGCAATGGATCGCACTTTTTGCCTTCTGATTGTTGTCGTTGCGGGCATACCTTTCTAACATTGTCTGGGTCTCTGTCTTGGTTTGTCTGCTGCTGGCCTCTCTTGCTGGCATTGTCGCCCATCTTCATTATCATCAGGTCGTCCGCGTGTTGCATTTGATGATGTGTTGCAATGCCAGTTGCAACTTTGGCTTGTTGTCGCCAATGCCCGGGTAATCGACTTGGTTGTTGTTGTTGTTGCATGTGCTGTCGTCGGCATTTTGTACATATCTGTTGTCATGATTTGTTGTCGCCAGTCTTACTAAGTTGGTCGTACCACGATTTTTGTCTATCTCCTTCAATGCCTTTTGTTACTGTTGTTGTTGATTTTGCGTTCCGTCGGCGTCAGGGGCCAAACGATGCCGCAAGAATTTTAAATTATGTCTAACGCAGTTTTCCTAGTTAACACTGTAACACTCACTGTAGTATATGATTGGCATTGAAGTTTTCCCAATGGTAATATTTCCTGTTGCTAAGCGGCGTGCAACTTACCGGAACTAACATTGGTTAAGGGAAAATCGAATTATTCACTTAGTACCGCTACACTTGTCAAAAAAAAAAAGATTGCTCATAACATGTGTGAAATTGACACCAACGGTATATGCAGACCACAACGAAATCTAACGGAAACACAACTAATTTTACGGTACATTTACTTTGTGGCACAACCCTCAGAATGCCAGGCAGCTGCCTTTTTGGGGATGCACATAAAAAACACTAAATATACGAAAAAAAAAAAAACTTCAAAATATCCAAAAGAACTATACACGTTTTACGCTTCGGGTGCAATCTCGACTACTCTTAAAATGAAACTTGAAAAAATGTTAAGTTACACATAAGATAAAGGAAATAAATATAAGTTTTTTTCCGTTCTCCATTTCTGACCGGATTTCCTTATAGAATCCCTCAAGAATTTCCCTTAAATTGTCCAAGCAAAGACGTTTGAGCCTATTCATATTTATTTAAGGATCAAATATAGTGTGCTTTTGGAACGAAAATCTATAATTCATTGGAGTTTTATGCTATTAATTAATTTTTTTTGTCTGTATGCCAGATATCATATGGCTTCAATCAGAACTTTGGTCCAAAAAGACGGCGTCAATGTGAGAGCTAGTATATCTTTGAGAGCATGGGATATTAAAACAAAAATTCAAATAAAACTTTAGACAACACAGTCTATAGATTTCTGTGAAACCACCCGAATAGCTCGGAATTATTAAGTATCATTATTTTTGAAATATCGGGTTCGAACATATTTTCTTTTGCTACCCGTTCGTGCCCAACTCTTTATTTTTGAATTATTTCGGTGAATGTTGGTGGTAATGGTAAAAGGAACGTTCTGAATCCATATCCGCTAAAATTTTGCAACAGCGATCATCCATGTGGGCGTGGCTTTGACTTTAAGTACCTCACAAAACAAAGCGTATCTCAAACACTAATGGATATTTTGACGTTAGAGCCGCAGATGTCGCCAACAGTATTGCCAACTTACAGAATAAAACAAACGAGTTTCGAGTTTGGACCAAGTTGTCCGAACCAGTTTGGTATTGTTTTCTTCTCAATTTGACTATAGAATAGTTCAATTTAAAACTTAGCCCAGCTGAAAACATTCTATTCTATTCGTTTTGCGAAGTGTGAGAAGAACCAACTTTTAAATCCCAATTACACTAGTCTAAAAAATTCAAAATTTTTCATATTCAAGAACTCTGATGGGTGATCATGTTTAAACTACCTTCACCAATATCGCTGCAAACTTAGTTATTCTTCCTCAGTTTCGAGAATTTTGCGAATATCGATATTTTTGAGGAGGTTCCACTCAAACCGCTATATCCCTATTGTCTATTCGCAAAATTCGCAAAACATGGGCGTGATAAAAAAAAAAAACAACAACTACGTACGATATTTAGGGAAGGTATCTTAACATGATCATCCATCAGAGTTCTTGAATACGAGCTCGTGTTGAAAAGCGTTATCATATGTGCCTTGTTCGGCACCTCATAAAAAAAAAACAAAAATTATATTTTATAATCATTAAATTATTTTCTGACATGAAATGAAAGCTTTTACAATGCTAAGACAACATAAAGAAAACATTATAACGTCTATAGGAAACCATAAATTCAAGCGTAAAATTTGGTTATATCATTTTATCCAAGTAAAATCTTTCGGCCGGTTGCGTCCAACAAAATTTACAGTAGTAGAACATGTCAAAAAATAGTAGCACCCGCCGCTTCCAACGTAACGATTGGGGCTCGTCACATTCGGAGCGAAGTGTGTCCAGCACAACGCGGTCCAGAAAGTTGCTGCAACCCCAAGAAGAACAAGACTCAAAACGATGGAAAAAACCAGGACCCATGGGTCGAGCCGATTGGATCCAATTCTACAAATGGGCCATGGTCAATGCTTTGCCAACAGAACTCAAAAATTCATACAGTGTTTCACATGAGAGCGTGGAAAAATTTGAAAGAAAGAAGAAGAAGAAAATATATTCGCCAGAAAAAGTGGAAAAATTAAGCGAACCGCGTTTTGTTCGCCATAAGTACGAGTTTCCCGATCATACGAGTTTTCCATATCGCCCGCAACTGAATCCACTAAAAACCAATTGTTTTCCCGAGCGTGGTCGACCCACGCCCAAGCCGATTGTGCCGTGTTGCTTTCAACATGAGGACATACAATCCGAATTCTGGTACAAGGTGCGTTTTCCCATCTCCGAACAAGCGTTAAAGGCTGTGCCCTCCCGTAAAATACTGCAGCTTGCCCAGCCGCGGCGATGTCCACAAAAGCAGCACTGCCCCCTGCCACCTACACAGCTCGACATGATGCCACAACGTAAGAAGATGTCACCCAAACAATGGCGTGCGCATCTGCAACGTCTTGAATATCTGTCTCAACCGAGTGCACGTGCACTCGCTGCATTGCCCTGCAACTGCCCCTGCACACTGCTGAGAATCTAATATGGGGTGGTTCGCAACTAGCAGGAACCGCTGCAGAGCAATCATTTTGATCGAGACCAACTACTGACTGTTCAAGGAAATTGCTTTGTTGAGGAATCCTACATTTGCGTGCTCTACGCTATGCTTCAAAATTTGGACTTTGAAATTATCGCTTTTAGAATTTTAAATTAAATATGGACATATTAACACCGCAGCGAAATTAACTGCTTAATCCCCTCGAGGGATGTAACATACGCACTGTTGTGAGCTGATGCATATTTTTGGTTTATCCGAATTCCAGGATTTCTATTGAAATTCGAGGGGAGATCGAGATAGAGCATGTTCTGACAGTCTCACCACACTAACATTGCATTTTGTGAGATGATAGCTCAGGCTACACTGTGTAGGTAGATAATCCATTTTCTTGGTGTTGAACTAGTGTAGTTTCACCTCACTAATCCTTATTAGAGAGTCTGACGCTTTTCTTCCAACAAATACAGATTTCAATCTGTTTATATTCCTGAAAGATGGTGGTTTAATCATGTGAATCAATTTCGGAAAGTGAGTTTCTTAAAGATTCTAATTTTAAACCATTTTCTTAATATTGACTGTACATAACAGTTCAATGCTTTATGTGAGATCTTCAGGTCAATCAAAAGCAATTTTTACTCCAAGTATAGCTAGATAGTAATTGATTTTTAAAAATACCGTTCATTGCAATACCATTTTTGGGTTTAGGGCCAGATTTGTGGTTTCTGGGTAAGATTAAGTGTGATTTTTAAAATAGTTCCATCTTTAAATGTCCTTGCAGGCATTTGTTCTTCTTAGCTTGATAACTGATGGTATGCTTGGTACCCCAAATAAGAAATACTCCTTATGTAGCGCTCCGAGCCGTTCCGTTTGCTAGTACTTACAATGCTCCGCTCGAGATCTTTGATATATTAAGGTCGTAAGGGATACATCAGTACTAGTATTGTTTTTGGACTAATCCGCTATTTTCTCAACGCCATCGCCTTAATTGCGTAACATACTTCCCTTAAACTAAGCAACCATTTAAACTGAGAAAAAAAAAATATCAAGTAGCCTTCGCTTCTTGATATGTCACTATGAATCTATTAAGTTTATTTTAAGTACTCGTAATGCAAGCAACACAACAAAAAAAATATTTTTTTCTTTAAAACCTTTTCAAAAATTTACAAAACAAAATTCTTTGTTAACCAATAAATTCTATCGAAGATTAAACGACCAAATTGCCATACATAACTGTATAATATGAGCGTTCAAGGTAATATAACCGAAGGTGGTGTGGACTGGGGCGCAGAAGGGGATGTTAAGGAAGATTCAAAGCCCTCTTGGATGGATTGGGTAGAACGCAACGCAAAGCCCAAGGTACGTGTTAGGCCCAAGGTTAAAAGGGTGCTGACGCCCTGGCAAAAGAAAGGGCCAATGAAAAAAAAGGACTGGAAGCGCTTCTATCTCTGGGCCTCTACGAACGCAATACCTAAGGAACCAAAGGAAGTACCACCCAGGGAAATACCATGCGATGCGGAATACTTGCCTTGCGGAAAACCACCACGTACAATGGATTGGTTGGACCTCAAGGAGAATTGTGAAAACCTTGCTCAGCCATTGGCTCGAAGAAAGCGAGAGAAGTACGTGTTTCCTGATATCGTGCTTAAATATGTTCCTGATCTTGAGGGTAAGCCCGCAAGGCTCGAGAAGGGTCGTCCATTTGAAATGCCTCAAGTGCCAAAATGTTTTATCACTGATACTGCATTGGCTGAATTTTGGTATGAATACCGTTTTCCCCTGTCACAAAAAGCTATGAAGGCACGTGCCACGCCACGCATAATCAGCTTAGCCAAGCCACGAGTAAGGCCGCAATTTCCGCCACATTGTCCTATACCAGAGAAAGCGCCGGACCCATTGGATGAAAAGCCACCAAAACGGAAGAAGTTTACACAAAGCGCCTGGCGTTCGCACCAAATACGTTTGGTTTTTCTATCCAAGCCGATCAGCAGACCAGAATACGATTATTTATATTTGTAAAGGAGTGTTCCTTATTAACGTAAACGAGTATTAATTACAACAAAAAAAAAAAAGAATAAAATGTCAAATCGTAACTTTGCCAGTACCAAAGTCCATTACGAATGGCCAAACAATGGCCTTATGCTAAGAGTCGCAACAAATCCGCTAAAAAATTAAGAATTTCACACAGATAAAAATCGCCATACATTTTTCTTACTCGTGTCTTTTGGCGAATTACACACACACACACTTACACGCACACACTTGCACAAGAAACGGTAGCTAAAGTTGGCAATAGTAATCTAAGCGCCCAAATCTGCGGCACCAATCTGCTGCTGAGGGCCGGCTCTTACCTAACCAACAGACAGTCCGTCCGCCAGACAGTGTGTGCTGCCAAAGACATTCAGTCATGGCCGGCGCATTAAAGCTGCCTCAGACACAGTCAAAGGTGAACACCCAACACACAGTTACACACACTCACACAGATACACACACACACATAGATACACACACACTCACACACACTCACATATGTGCCGTGTCTCGCTTGGCTGCTTATCAAGCGTAACAAACATGCGTCACAGTGACTTTGCTTGGCCCGCGTCTGGGTAGGATCAAGATCAAGGTTCAGGCAGCAAAAAAGAGGAAAAGAAATGATCATCAGTCAAATCAATTAGATAATTGAATGAATGATTTGTAAAATCCGATTATACGGCCAGCACAAGCAATTCTCTTATAATATGCATCTTTAAGATTTTAAATTCTTGCGTATCTTTTGTGGCAAACAGCTACATACTAAGTATCTTCAATCAATGCAGCAACTTTTAGTTAGCCGAGAGTTATGCACTACCTTTCGTGCTAATAGCCCATAAGTATAAATAAAGTTAACTTTGTAAGAAACTTGCAACAATTCGTTATTGCCAATAACAAACTAAAGCGAAAATATTTATTGTACATAATCATAAGTACAACAACAACAACAAAAACACAGTAGTAGCAGCAGCTACAACTAACCAAATATGTATCATCGAAGCAATTTCGATAGTATGAAAATAAATTTCTTGCTTTTTTGCTTGTTTTTGTTGTAGCATAGAATTTTTGGGCACTGTGCTACTTTTGTATCCTTGCCAAGAATGTGTCAGCTTATAATCAGAGGATATGCAAAGCTTCGCGACTTTTTTCAGTTTATTCTATCTATAATTTGTTAAAGATCATTGTACATTAGGATTAGTCGAAAGCACAAAGTTTGTTTAAACATTCAAATGTATTTGTATTCGTGACTATTTTGGTCCACCCCAAATGCAATTTTATTCATTACTGAGGTATTTGATGACCAGTGTGAAAGTGATTACTAAAAATACTGAAGTTATGGACCAAAAACCAATCTCTCCGTAACCCAACTTCTGCAAAGGGGTTGAAAACTTGGTTTTAAGCAAGTCTCTTATACTAACTGCAACATTTCAGATTACCCCCAATTTTTTCCATTTGAAAGTCTTATTTTACTGGACTAATATAATCTTTACGATACATTAAGTGTTTTTAAAACTCACGTTTGGACCATATATGCGTTTGGTGTTCAGGGAGGTTTCTCTTCAGTTTGTGTCCGGTAAATGAACAGGATCAGCAATATTCTTAACTGACGTAATAAATACATACATTAAAATGTGTTTACAATTCGCAACTTTAATTAGGTAAACAATTTACTATGAAATTTGATTAGTAGATGACCAAAAGAGCAAATATTGACAGAAATACTCGAGCCTTTCGACCAGAACAACGATTTCAAAGTATTTAAGATCTTGCAAATCGTGCAGCTGCAATGCTGCTGCACAAACTCCTGCAGAACGAGCTATAAACTTGCAGGATATAAGAATAAATGAGAGGCAACGCATTACAGATGGCAATAGACTAGCAAATCATGAAAAAATAGACTTCCTTGGCATGTTCTAAAATTCAAGAATGAAACGGCAGGAATCTGTTGTGCTTCAGGAAAAAGTTATATTGCTTCCTTTAAACCCACCAGCAGGGCCACTAAAAACACTAATGAATAGCAATACTGCTGAGTCCAAATTGTTTTTGAACAAAACAAGAAGATTTAATAGTCTTCAAATGAGCTCATTTGCCGTCAACATCATTACTTAATGATGGATGGCGCGATGATACTGTTTTAATGCAACTTCCGACAAACACTTCCCGTGAATCCGAAATCAACAGCGGCGGATGAATTCAACGCATGCCTCAAGAAGAGGAAGAGAAGGCGGAGGAGAAAGGTGAACGGGAAGAGTAATATGCTCTATTTCGAGAGGGTCACGGGGGTTTGCTAGCGGAGCAGCTAAGTGGGCGGAGCGGTTACCTAATAATTATATATAAGTTCAAAAACCCGATCCAATTGCTAATTGCTAGTTCAAAGAGTGTATCCACAAGCTTGTACACCAACTTCTGAACTTTTTCGGGTTTCTACTCATTTGCCAAACAACTGAAGGACCTTTTCCCGCAACCTACAACAACCGAACCCAAACAACTTTGTAACTCTATCATTTTGCATTGCATTTCAACTATGACAAGAAAAATATGTTAAAATGCGAAACTTTAGCCATATCCTTTTGCCACTAGCTTTGTTGTTGTTGTTGCTAGTGTTGCCTAAGTTGCTGCATTGCCACTAAATTTGACCGAAATACATAAAAAATAAAACACAACTTGGAACAAATTGCCAAAAAGCTTCAAGTGTTTGGCTGTGTGTGTGTGTGTGTGCAAAAGGATTGACTTCAATTGAATATTATTGATAAAACTTATGGCAAAAGCAAGAAAAATTCGATAAATTGGAACACCGATTGTGCTTTCATTTTGCAACAAAATGTAACTGTAACTGCAATCGAAAAGGTTTCGCTTTAGAAGAGTCTCATTAAAAATTGAGCAAAACAAGTCTTTGACAATTCCTCAAAGACCTGCCACAGTTCTTGCAACTAGATGTTGCAGTTGTACTTGTTCATGTTTGTTGGGCTTACATGATCAACGCTGGGTTGACTTGGCTAACTGATGACTCTGTCGATCATGATTCTGCAAAGACGAGTATGATGACGATGATGTTGGCTGACTGGTTGCACTTGTGTTGCATACCAAAATAGCTAGCGCCAGGCAATGTCGCCAGCGGCAACAAACAACAACAAAATTGTTGTCATTGCCGTCACTCGGTCGTCGCCATGTTGCTAGTTACTGGCTTTGTTTTTCTATCATTGTTGTTGACTTTGTTTTATTTATGCATTTTACAGTTAGAGCTGGTTTCAAGCCTCTAAGGGAACATAACAACAAGAACAAATCAACTTTAGAAGGTTGCTTCATAGTCCAAATAATGTATGTACAGCCAACACATTCACGTTGCAAGTGCAATTTTGACGACTTGTCTGTTTGTCTAAGTCTTTTGGTTTGAGTTGTTGGTTTTCTTTTTGGGAACCCTGCACGACAATGGAATTTGTGCCTAGTTCGCTTGTTAGGTGTTGTTTTTGTGTTTTGCGTTGTTTTTTTGAAATTGTAACACGTTAAAACAAATATGGTCATGACACACTTTATGCGAAGAGTTGATCCGTACATATAAGCAGCTTGGTGGGCAGCAATGCCCCATAACCCAGCAATGGGTTAAATCCGACACGCAGTGAGATTTGTAAATGTTCTAGTATAGAAATGGCTTATACAGACACAAGACGAACTTATGTGCTCTTCAGAAAAAGCAAATCTTAAATGTGACTGTATTTTAATTTGCAAGCCGTTCGAATTTGAAACGATTAAGGATTAGGATTTTGTTCATTGAAATCTATATTGAATTTTTTCGACGTTATAATTCTTGAAGCGAAATAACTATGTCGTCACGGAATTCTGTTATTTCGCTCGGATGGTGTTAGGCTTGTGTTTGCTTTGTAAGCATCTAGCGTCTAAAGCAAATCCAGAGACGTCGCACATTGGAGCACATTGAGTTCCTTTTCGGCAAAAATCATAACTTTTTTCTCCATTGTGGCTCAACTGTCCACAAAAGTTTTAAAAGTTACTATGAGCAACTGTCATTAGTCAGATTTTATATTGCTACAATAGAATTTGTGAGTCAGCAGAGAAGAGTTGTCAATGTATACGAAATTTTCGCATTTGCGTCTCTGCCCAAAAGAAGTGCATGCATGTCTATGGCAGCTTGTTGTTTTTGTTATCACATTCTTGATGGCACCACATTATGCTAAGTTGCAGAGAACTTATAGCTGAATGTTCAATTTGTCGATATATCTATTATATAAATAGGCCAAGGAACATTTTTGGACCCCTTTTTCACCAACTATATGGAAACAAATATGGGTGAAACTTATATCATTGTGTAGGTAATTTCCATAAGAAGTGCAAATTTGTCGATTCATGCTGATATCTCACCCCGTTCCCCAGTGATGAAATTGCGCCGCTTACATGCACACCATAAAAACTATCGAATTGAAACTTATTTACTAAAAGTTGTCAAAAAGAAAGTCTTAACGGGAAACGGGAAGAGGTAGATGAAAAGGAGTGGAAAATGGAATGCAATCTACCTACATAGAGGCAAGGAGGTGAGTTAAGAGGGCAGAGTGAAACGTTAATCTGGTTGTTTTATCTTATAGGCCAGTGGGTGGAGTCCCCTAATTTTGTATAATTTGGTGATTCTATTTTTTATCTATAAACAAGAGTTTAAGTAAACCCTCCTTTCCATTCATGTACATTTAAGCAAAATGGCATATCATTTTTGTATAGTTTTAGAATATTAAGCGAAACATTGAGACAATTCCGAAAGATGAATATTATTTCCAATGTTTTAGAAAGTTTTACCAACAAATTGCGTTTTTTTTTACTAATTGACGGAATAAGTAAGTGCATAGAATTAATAATAATCCGAAAACACTGTTACTCTTTTTACTCAACATCTTAGATATTGCCGAACAAGCTAAAGTGGCTTTTCCACGAGTCTTACTCATATTTTCATCAAGATCACTTCAACAACAAAAAGTTAAACTTTTAAATTGTTTCACCCAACAACATTTGGGGGAAACCCACATCTTGACGTCTCGATCCTTATCAAACATAAGGCGCACATAGTACTTACTGACACACTACCAAGGCGTCCGTCCTGTCAGCTTGACCTTGCACATAATTACTCGTGTTGAAGTGAAATTTTACGGCATTTTTATGGCATTAAAAACCAGAAACAACAGTAAATTAGATAAATGTGCTGTAAAAATTCAGAAATGCCACAAAAATTGTTACAGTTTCCAGCAATAAGTCGTTGAGTTTTTTATGGCCCAACATTCTTAATAATGTTTGTTTGTTTTTGGCGGCTTATGCTTTGGCCAGCTGTTATACTGAACCACAAAATGAGATGCCCAATTAATCAATAAACCTAACCTATAATTCTTGTAACATTTGCAGACTTCCTGAATGACTTCAGAGGCATTTCTCCAGTGCGACGTCGCCATCATCCGCGTGGCACAAAGCGCGGTCGACCACGTGGCAGCACTCGGCGTGGTGGTGGCCATGGCTCCTTGCAACGTGTGCTGACGCCAACGTCGACGGCAACATCGCCATTGCCGCCACAGGAAGCCGCCAGCAGCGAGACTGCAACTGCAACGGCGGGAACCTTAGCCAGCCCTGCCGTGCCACTTAACGAAGACGGTAAGCACGTAGTAATGTTTAATGTGGCTTGTATGTTGGTTTTTTGGCTTGTGTCTTGAGTGTCACTTGTCACTAATCGCTGTCATAATCACGTTTATGGCGGCATCATTTAGTGTTGGTTTTCTCTACATTTCCGGCACGCCCTCGCAACGCCACTTGGAACAATCAAATACTTGGTGGTTGCTACATTAGCTGCCCGCATTACGTTTTTTTGGGGGTCTTTCATATTGTGGAGTACGTGACAATTTTAGCGCATGCCTTTTTAGTACTCTGCTTACAACGAGTTTTCCCCTTTAAATGGAGTGAGTTTTTGGATATTTTGTGTACCCGCCCTTTGAGCTCAAGTCAAGCCAAATATTTGTTCAAAGATTTACATCTGGTATTTTATCAAAGATTGAAGCAACCCCTATTCTGGAGTCATTTAATTGTACGACATTTTGACGGCTACCTAGCTTTATATTATAAAATTATTAGACCAATGGAAAAATTATTGGTATAAAACACACTTGAACAAAAGTACTACAGGTTGGTCCATCTACATGTGAATAGAAATTTAAGGCAAAAGCGTTTCTATTTATGCTTTGCATCGAAATTTGTTTTTGGTCCTCGGAGATAAATGTCACCTTCTATTTATGCACGATTTGCTTCAAGTGCTCTCCTTTGCTCTTATGACATAATGAGCTAATTTTTCGGCATTTTCCATCACTAGTAGAGACGGTATTTTACGTTCGATATTTCAGTATAGACCGATTATAGACATTTTACTATGAGCGCAGTGTGATAAGTCAAATACAAAAAAAATATTTTTTCCAAAAAGGGGTTATATTTCCCAACATAGTCTCATATGTATGCTCGATGGTTTTTACAGTTTTTATATTCCTTTCTAATAATAGGTTATAGTGATCACGTCTTCATTCGATCCTTATCTTTTACCCTTGAGTCATTTCTTAAAATGTCGATAAGAGCCATTCGTTGCCCGATTTATATACCTTTGCTAAGGCGATTGTACGCCACCTGTGCATTATCATAGTAGAAGACCTCTTTTTGCTTTGCCAAATGCTTTCGATTCTGCTTCAAACCGATGACGAATCTGTCCAAAATCTATGATCAATACTCGGAGGGTTGTCGTTTTACCCTTTCAAAGTAACGATATGCCACCGCGTGCGCCCCAAAAAACTGTCGCCATGACACGGTGCACATATACCCCGTAAAATCTATTGCTTTGTCTATTTTTAGTCTCAGTGTGTTGTAATGGATTCATATTTCATATTTCGGATTGCGTTTGAACATCGACAATTTCAGACTAAATCCTTCAGGAAAAAGATTCAATACTATCGATAGTACTATCGGTTCGAAAAGATTTGAAACTATCGATAGTATTAACCTTTCTAATCTATGTCGCTTTGCATGCTAACATCGATAGTGATTCGATAGTTTTGCAGCTCTACAGTTCACTACAAAGAGCCTTAAAATAAAGTGGAATCCTGGACCATTAAAAAAATTTAAATTTTTGCTAAAAAGAGAGTGTACGTGTGAGGCTCCTTGTGCTGCTGTCTCTGGCTGTAATTACAAGCAAAAACCAACCCCTTGTACATCACTCCATAGTCCAAGAGGTTTTTAATAACACACTAACTTTATAGATTTAAATGAATATATATAATACTCCCCAATATTACTGATATATTTATCAATACTGATAGTTGCAACACATGTTTGTCATGGTGATTCTTGCAAATTCTTCTTAATTGACGAAATTAGCTAATTGTGCAATATTCACGATAATTTATGCATATAATACCCATTGTAGCGTCCGTGTCACGTGCTAAATGCACTAATAACAATGTCAAATAGTTGCCTAGAGTTATCAATATTCATATTTATCATTTATCGAATGAATTAACACAGCTGTCAAATGACAAATTATGCAAACATCTGCACAAATTTTTAAAGCTGATCAAGTAAAAATCGATGCAGCAATCTTTTCCAGCCAAAAACGTCGAAAATTTGTCGTTTAAATATTTCCGCAACACTGCAAACAAACATATCGTACATAGCGCACATGTCAAATTTACACGACAAATGATAATTGCATAAATCGGCTTAAATGCTCAGACACAGAGTTGCCAAATGCTGTGGATACTGTTACGGGTGTGAGGGGCAGCGAACACCATGTCGTCTGCTTACGAACATTCAACACGTGACAGGAACAGGAACAGTGAGCACTTTGCCACACGCCTAAATGGAGACATAATCGCAATGGCAAATACGCAACGTTGCATAAATGCCACTTAACCACGACGGGAATGTTGGCAGTATGTGTAGTCATAGGCGGGCAGCTAACGGACGGACTGGGTTCGTTCCAACAATTAAAAACCACAATGTGACGCACAAATGTATGCAACATTGTTTGCCCTCGAAAAGCCCGTGCAACGTGTGGTTGCAAAAAATGCCGGCATTAGCAACATTGTTGCCGCTCGTGTTTGTTCTCTACTTTAACGACTTTATTGGCACACACACACGAACATGCATACTAGTACGCCCGGACAACTCTCTAATTAACTTTCTCTATTGCTCATTACAGATATGCCTCCGCTGCTGTTGGGCTTACAGAGTGCGACTCCTCCCGCTGTGGTCAAGCGTGGACCAGGCAGACCCCGTTCGAAAACTGCTACACCGGTTAGCCGTGGCACTCGTGGTGCACCACGTGCCCGTCGTCCCATGGGTCCATTGTTGGTGCCTTTAAGTCGCACTGCGGATGACACAGCACCCACCAGCAGTCCAGCTACAAGTCGTGCCGCAAGTCCCAGCTCTCATGGCGGAGATAACTGAATAACTCAATACTCGTTTTACTTTCAACAATTCCAAATGAATTAAACCAAGTTGTAGCATACACCAATTAGTTAAGATTAATGTTGAGAGTTTAGTTTATATTATTTACTATTGTTCTACGCTACTCAGTATATCATATACACATTTATCCAATACGGCATTTATTGTCAAAAGCATTTTTAAATTTGTTAAATATTTTGGATAGATTAACTAATCAATCAATCAATTAATAAATAATATTGCAAAGACCAAATGTGATTTGTGAAAAATCAATGGATTTGATCGTGGATCTGGATCATTAACTACCTTTGGTAATACGAAGTGAATAAGACGTGCATGAATCCGAGACGCCTGCTTCTGGTCGTAACCCGGTAACTGTTTGTTATGGATAGTCAAGAAGAAGAAGAAAATAAATGAATCTGAGGCCTCTCATACACACAGCAATTGATTGCACAACAGCAGTACATTTCGGTCGCAAGAAAATCAAAATATTTCGATGTTAAACTCCGGGTTTGCCAATCAGTGGCTGTGTGTATGAGGGATATGACGATAAACTAGTGATCGAAAAGTTTGTGAAAAATGCGAAAAGGCGAGTTTCGGAAAGAAAGAAATATAAGAAACGATGCGACAGAAGACTGAATGGAACAGCTGGGTTCTTATTAATTAATAGGCACTATAGCTGCTATTGCTATTATCATACTCATATTTTGAAACAAATTAAAGTATTCTAATCCCTGATAATTGTTGATTTTGGCAACAACAACAACATGGTTTAAAAGTAAGTACACAGATACTTAAACTGTATTTCTCGTGTTTCACCTTATTACGATATCTTAGTCAAAATCAAAGTACTACATCGAGTAGCTTCTCCAACAAGATTGGCGACACTGGAAAAAATGCGATAAGGGCGCACATAATGGACTGTGTTCCAATTTGCACGCATTGTCTGGAAGAGATAGACAGTTCTTCGAACTTAACTTTCTCTTGCAACTTTACTATAGCGAATTTTTTTGGATTACGTAGTTTGTGAACACTGGTCTAAAAACTTTATTCAGAAGGAGAATATGGCAGAATGGATTCAAAACTTGGCACCCAAATGTTGTTATTGTAGCGACTGCAGATCGTCGATTATTTTGCGGTGATATCAGCAGGTGTAATACGTTTAGCGCTTCATCTCTATTATATAGGGATCGATGGAACGAATCAGATCATTTCTCATGTAGGAAGTCTGGATTGTATTGAATTTGCTTGACCAGTATGGCAAGACTGACCATTTCAAACGCTGAAGACAAATCATATGCTTGAAGAGCTGCACGCAGTTACGGCAGAGGTATGTTCGGCTCGGACTGTGCAAGATGATCTGGCATAATGCATTGTATGCAATGGTTGTCTTGATGTTCTTGGTACCAGCTCTGGGAGCAAGATTGGGCGTTAATTCTTCCCTTGGCATCCAGGGTTTGCTGATTGCGCAACTGAAAGAAATTTTACGCAATAGATTTTTAGAATTGTTTTTAATCTTCGCCGCTTTCTGCTAATGCAATACTTCGTCAGATACTCTATATTACTAGTGAATCAAGTGTGGTTCTCTCATTTATTAAACGTTGGTTTAATGATGCACTACTTTCTCGTCCGTCCTGTTCTGGATTGCTGCTTCGTTTGGGGTACCCAAGATAGTCAAGACATGATGCAGTTAGTATAAAACAATTACTAGTTTTAACAATTAGCAGATGAAACGAAATCTTCCTATTCTGATTAACTTCGCCTTGTGTTGTATTTGCAAAGATCTTGCCCGGGAATTATTGGTTTTGCCGTGCAGCCGGAGTAACTCGTAATTTCAAAAACCTGACATTGTAATTTTGATCCTTTTAGTGTGTTATGTTTTCTTTCTTTCGAAAGCTCCTTGGTTTCTGTCGTTTTTATAACACAAAGTGTAAAAGGGTATTATAGATTTGTGCAATTTATGTAACAGGCAGAAGGAGGCGAGACAAACCATATGTTCCTTGGTCAAAAATAATCAGGAGCAATAGGCGAGTCGATATAGACATGTCCGTCTGTCTGGCCTTCCGTGTGGACGTCGAGATCCCAGACAGGGTGTCTAAAGAGAGATAATGGCACAAAATGTTAATCAAAAAATACGCATTTGGTCCAAGCAGATGAAGTTTGTCGAATAATGATGATATCTAGCCCCCTGTGAGAGATTCGTGCCTTACTCGCACACCATAAAAGATATCCAATTGAAGCTCGTAACTTATGCAGAGTCGATCTTATTTGACGTAAAATGAATCTTGCAAATGATAAATTTGAAAGTAATTATATGGTTTCTTTCACAAACTACTTAGCAGCCTTACTATCATTAGAAATTCTAATGAAAATCCATCTATTAAGCAGTATAATAGAATACAATGGAAAGCCTTAACAAAACTCTAACTTGAAACTATGTGCAACAATCCTTGCTAGTTCTTGCTATTTCTAGATTAGTGCGCCCCCTAGTACATAATAGAACGACAACTCGGTACCAAAAGCAAGTCGCTTCCACATCAGCACACGTAATTCCTTAAGCAGACAGCGTTGTCAATGACAAGGACGAAATAAAAAACAAAATCAAAGGACAGCTGCGACGCGGCTAATGGAAAGTTTGCTCAAAAAGCATAGACAAGACTAGAATGTCAGCTAAGACGAGAGGATATAGGATATAGGCTGAGTGAAAACCATTATATCCATTAGAGTACACAGCGTCTAAGCATGCGCCAAGGATGACTTTGTCTAAGATAAATTGAATTAGAGACGCCGAACGCGCACATTCATCATCGCCAGAGACAGCGACATCATCACGGACATATGATAGATAGTTGGATCGTTGGAGGGTTGGAGAGTGGCCTTTAAAAAACTGAACCCTCGCAGACAAATAGTAGGAGTAGACGTTTTAATTTCCGAAAAATAGCTGCTACAAAAATAGACCGAGCTGTAAGATGAATGGCATATCTCGCGCACAAAAGGATCCCTCGAGTGGCAAGATGATGAGCAGCCTGGCGAGGGGAGAAATAGAGCACGCGGGCATTAGATCTATTTTTTAAGGAAAACTCCTGCTGCTGATGCTACTGCATGCCACTACACACTGCCACAAGATTGTTTCGTGCTTTGTTTTTTAGGTTTTCTTAGGTAAAGGTTAAGCCGCAGTAGGCAGGCTGTATGTCTTGTCTGTGACCATGTGTGTAGGCAGCGGATGCGCCCCGTCCCAGTGCAAAGGATTTAATCCTTAGACAATTAAATCAAAAGGAGTATGCAAGAACCATGTGTATTCTTTGCGCCAAAAGAAAATCTAATCCTTTTGCTTATTTTTTCAAGGTGTGGCTTTACAAGCGTTCTACTTATTGTTTTGATTTATCGACCGAGCAGCAATTTTGGTAGCACATTTTATGTGGGGAGCTGTAAAAAAAGGATTTAAGTCAGCATTTTGTGGCTTATTAGTTGCGCTGGATTTAATCACAATGAAGTTTATGTATTTACGGAAGCAGCTGTCTTTGTATAGAGTTTCCAGCAAGGCGCTACCGGGAGCTCCTTACGTAAGAACGTTGTACAGTTAGGTTTTGAGAAATGGCCAAAAGCAGCAAAAGACTCAGTAATCAAGCAGCTGCCCAATTGCGTCGAAAAATTGTAGTAAATGTACGAATTTAAAATGCATTTGGAATACTATAGTTTGGTGAAGCCTCTCAAAGTGACAGTCTGAACCTAAAGAAAAGACCAACATATACTGATATGAGGAGTACTTACTAGTTTTGCCTCCGCTAAAAAGAAAGATTTAAGATGTTTTCATTCTATTTATGCGATAGTATGCCTTCTTCTACCAATTTCTTGTTTTTATGTATGCTAAAGAGCAGATTTTAGTGATGCATTTTGTTGGAGAAAACGCTAACCTGATGAATATGAAGCTTATCCTGACCACAGTCGAAGACTCATCGATTTATCTTCTTTTCATCAGAGTCTACACTCAATTTTAGTCGAGCATTCCATTTATAAGAGTTGTTACCCTTGCCAATTGGGACCAGATAATTCATAAAGATGCGCAGACACGGTCAGCTTCGGTTAATGCAAATCCAAACCCTAATATTTGCATGAATAAACTCATATGCAAAAAATATGGTCTGCCACTTTGTGTAAAGGGTATAATTAATTGCCTGCCCTTGTGTCAAAGAGCCCAACAAAGTGCGACCATTTTGACCACTGCAAGGGTCCTAAGGACACTGAAGAAACGGTTTCTGAACCTCCTCCGCTATCAGAAATAGATAAACCTCTTGGTCTGCTATTCAAAGTGTAACGGGTGTAAGGTAAACACTACATACTATTTCTGGGACCAGCTGTAAGTAAACCAACTAGTTGTCCGGACTAGGACTGAGGACGGCTGGGAGATGCAGCTCTATATAAGTATTGCTTTAACTGACAATTTTCCAGCTAGATCTGGGGAATGGTAAATAAAGTGGACGATACTTTTACGATCTAAATGTAGGAGTTCCGATCGTATGCAGTAAAAATCGTGACCATAACAGCTCTTCCATCTTTTCTCTCAAAATTTGATAAAAACTCATCCGAGAGCTTCAGCGGCTCATTTATCTACCGTTTTCTCTATGAAATAACGGCAGCCTATTTTAATGTGTTTGACAACATTTACTCCAGGTCTCTTCAGACTTTAAAGCATCTGTGTAGATATGGACAGTGCTATATTGCCGTTCCATCTTCAATTAAAGGCTTGGTAACGCTGCAAAGTAACCAGGCTGCAAACAGAGTTTTGAAAGAGGGACTGATTTGAATAATGAGTACGACTTTGGGCTTCGGTGTTCCAAGGTCCAAAACTGATTTGAGCTGCTTATATAGGAGAAATAGGATTTATATAGCAACCTTTTTCTTACTTCTTATCCTAAGAAAGTCACCAACAGACACAGCAAAACAAGACACGAACACTGTCTTGGAAATGGTCGTTTTTCCACAAATTCCATTCTATAACTAACATGTTCTTTAGTTTTTGTACAGGACCGGTATAAGCGGTAAACCGAAACACATATCGGTAAATCGAATCGAAAACGATATTATTGAAAAAAGAAAACCGAAATAACACCGTTTACCGGATCAGGAAATCCGAAATAAGTTTGGTTTTGAATCCCTAGTTGTAATGTACACCTCGATGCTGTTGCATTGAACAGCACTTGAAGCTCTCAGAGTAGGTAAGTTATGATGTGCATATCTAACAAACATGAAACTAACTAACTAATTTTAAAGTCTAGTGTAGGTAATTGCAGTATACATACATTTTGAGAGTCCAGTAATAAAACTAAGGATATAAATGCAAGGCGCTCTATCAACTATGCAGGAATCCAGCCAACTTATTTGCCCAATAAACTTTTTATTATATTAACTACTAAAGCTACCGACTGAGTTATAACATTGAAATAAAAAAATATTTAATGCAGACAGTCGGGACGGTGCTAGACAGTGGAATACCCTTTACCCATTTTTTCCATGAAAATCAAATTTCATGCAAATTTTTGTTTCGATGCGTTGAAGGGTATGGGCGTTATAACGGTACTACGGGGTTGGGGTTATGGTGAGGAAAAAGGTCAACATTGATTGATTTTTAAGCCTAACATACCACATTTGGTTAACATAAATGTGTACTTTAACATTTCTCTCAAAAGTGAAATTCTGTTCAGTTCATTGGAGAGGGGGCCTAAAATTGGCACATTATTAGCTATATCTTCTAAAGTTCTTATCCGATATGAATAATTTTTACACTACAAATGCACAGTTATAGTGTGCATAAATTTGCAAAGTTTCAATTGGATAGCTCTTATGGTGTGGGTTAAAACTGCGAAAATCTGTCGCGGGGGAAGGGGGTGTGATATCGACAAAATTCGACAAACTTGCACTGAATAGGAAATATAAGCTCTCCGAGAACGGTGCGACAACACGGACAGTCGGACAGACGGACTTGTCTATATCGAGTCGACTATTGCTCTTGACTATTTTTGCCCATGGAACATATGGTCTGCCACGCCTCCTTCTGCCTGTTACATACATTGCGTAAATCTATAATGCCCTTTTCCACTTTGTGTACAGGGTATAACAACTTTAAAGCAACAATTTTATTTATTATAAAATAAAAGCCATTGCATTAAAAATTCGATGAAGTCATTTTCCAAATAAAATCCCGTAGCAAGCTCGTAATACACAGAGAAAAATAATTTCACAGTAGCTTAAGCAGTTAATTTGCAATCGTTTTTTTTCCAACTTCTAATATTATTAACTGTTAAATTTAAGCTGCTAATGCGGTAAATGTTAAGGCTTAATATTACGCAAAATGTTAAATTAACATTAAGCAGGGGGCACACCTGTGCTTGAGGTCAAGCATAACATGGACCAAGAGCCAGAGAAGACCCCAACTCCAAAACAACTCTGAAACAACAACAACGAACAGAAGCTGCAATCAATGAGCCAACCTGTTGCATGCAGCTATTGCTATCCTTTTCTGAGTCTAGCATAGATCTGGGAGTATCTCTCTCATTTGGCGATTTGAACAATTTCTTTTCCTGACTGACAACAACTGAAATGTTGTTTGTGCTTTTTAATTGAAGAAAAAATGTCCAAGAGTGCGTCTGCCCTCCTCTGTCCCGCTCTCGCTCCATATATCTGACTCTTGCTGCGTTTACATTTGTCTGCACTTGCTGGCCGACTGGCTGCTAATTAATAAACGCACTGACTAAAAAAATATATATATATATATATAAAAAAAACAAAATGTGAAAAAAGTGAACGACGACATCGAAAATTGCAACGACAACTGCCGCCGACTTGGGGCCGCCCGATGTGGCACCGCACCACAGATGCCACTTGGCATAAATGCACACTTTTAAAATTGTTGAGATTCTCCAACTGTAGCGTAAAACGTGCAGCTTTATGACAGTCGTCTTCGTCGTCGAGTGGACAACGTTGGCAGCACAACTCAACATATAAGCAACAAAACAAGAATGAACACGAAATTTTGTTCTACCAAAGAGGCAATGCTCTTTAAGTTATGAGCAACAAATAAGAGAAGAAGATGTAACTTAAAAAGTTCATTTGAGCTGTATTCTGTTATGTATGAAAACTGAGCTGAACAAACTGCAAACGAGCAACGCATTCTCGAACACAGATTTCAAGCATTCAGTGTGGTACCGATTACTGAGCAGTACTAAAACATTTTCAGGTGAAACCTATACCATTCAAAAGATAAAATGCTTACGGTTTGCAGAATACAAGTTTCAAAAAATGAATTTGAGTATCAAAACCGTGACATTGTGGAATATCAAACAAAATACTTACTTACTTAAAAAAAAAACCAACTTTTTTCAAGTGTTGAGCGTTATTCCGTTTGGATATGAATTTTCAAGGGTTGAGCATAATCCGTTCATCTTTTATGGTTTTGTTTCATTGGCCCCCTTGCCGCTCACGAGGCAGGTCATATTTCTCTTCATTTCATCCAGGCCCCTCCCTTCTGTCTTTTCTCTCCTTATTTGTTCATACTTTTTACTGCTTACTTTTTCCATCTTTCATTTTACTTCTCTCATCTCATCTTGCATCTCTCATGTTTCATTTTTCATCTCTCATCTGTCATCTCTCTTCTATCATCTCTCTACTTCACTTTTCTCTCGTCTCTCTTCTCTACTCTTTCTTCTCCTTTATCATCTCTCCTCAGTATATATTTCACTCTTTTGACGTTGACCATTGATTTATAGTTCAACGAAATTAATCAAAAACATGTACTAACAGAATCTGCTGAAGCTTGTTATGATTTCTATTATTTCTTCTAGGCATCGAATCCTTTCCCCCAGTATATATATTATCGAAATAAAAACAAATTTGTAATCGATTTCAAGGAAAAGTGAATGATTTCAATTACAGCTTTAGCAGTTAGGTTGTATGTGGCTTTTAAGTTCTCTTGTGGGATATTAGTTTGTTCCAACAAAAGCTCGAAGCAAAGTCATGATTAGGTTTGTAAAATTTGTTTTTGATTTCACATATTTTTGCTTACAAGCTACTTGACTAGCTTATAGACCCAAGTCTCCACAGGGTAAAGAGTATTCAAAAAAAAAAGTTGCAGGAACAAGTTGCTGGCTGGCCTGACGGCACAACAGAATATTAAGAATCGTCATATTGAAAAGTCAAAGATGTTAAAGCTCTGGGACAACTGGTGGCCAATGCCGTTTGCGATTGCATTGGGGTACATCTGTTGACAACAACAACAACAACGGCAACAACAACAGCGGCAAGAGTTGCAGCAACATTTGTTGCACAACAAGTTTGGTTGCCAAGAATTTTTGAGTTATTGTTTGGCACAAAAGCGTGTCCTGTTTATTATATTAGTCCGATGAAACTCTGCAAGACCTCCAACATCATCTCATCAAAGACACAGTTTCAGCCTTTAGCTTTGGCATAATTTTACCGTTAGCAAGTATGTATGCATAAAATATGCTGAGTTATGTCTTGTATAATTTGGTTAATGTTCTCAAGAAGAAGAATTTTTTTCCTCTGCTACGCAGCAAACTTATGAATATGAAAATAAAAATCATGCGCTGTAACTAATTGCTAAGGAAAAAGTCAAACCAAAAAAAATAAAGTTTTTCCCTTATGGCAACATTTTTATTTTGTTAGGGTTTTTCACACAGACCAAATTTTAGTTTCTATTTCGGTTTCTTAATTTAATTACAAGTTTTGTTTGTTTAATGTTATCGTTGTTGTTGTTGTTTTTGTTGGGTTGCTAATTTAATGTCATGCACAGACACATTTCCTATATCTGCTCATCTTCATCGTCTACGCGCGGGTGTTGATTACAAACATGTCAAATTATTTTGTTGTTGTTGCACTCAAAATAACAAATTATATATTTTTATTACACTCATTTGACTCATTTGTACTCTACAATCTACAATTATTTTGCCAGGCGATGCGTGAATGCGTCAAAGTGTTGCGTGGCATTAACATTGTTTCATTTGTCGCTTGGTTTTGATACAAAAGACTTAGGCAACGAACTTGATTGGCTTTAATGTGCAAGCAGAAAGTTAATGGGAATGAACAGTTTGAACAGTTTTATAAGTTTATTAATTTATGCGTTTTTTATAACTTATAATAAACTGAAACAATGGTAGATTATAATTTAAAAAAAGCAATTGTCGAGTGCATGAGAAAAACAAAGACATTAACGGAAATGATCGTAGTGTATCACAGATATTGAACGTAGATACTTGGCATGAGTTATTTGACAATAGAAGTTGCAAGGTACACAAATAAGACGCCTTCAGTAGTGAGTAGGAAAAATGTTAAAATCCAAGTCGAATTTACTTTCGCAGGTTGAATTTGCCTTCTTTAGCAGTTATCTTTATTGTACCCTGCAGCAGTCTCACTCTAACAAAGTCAAAACTATCTTATAAGAGAGAGATTTTGCGTACAAGTTGAGGCTGAAAGTTGCATTGAAAGCTTACCTATCTTATTAAAAAATACCTTAAAGAAAACAAATCTTTTCCTGTAAATATGAGGTCGCTAATTGCGAAGCCGTCATGATTTTGTATCATGGTTTTCGAATCAACGCTATTTCAAATCGGTTTCGGTTTTTTTTTTCGTCGATCATCCATAATATGTAATAAAACTTAAAGAAAATGTATTATTTATTTTAAATTCTCTGCTTCTAAACTCGACATAACAACCTTTTACCGGGCTACGGCCTGATGTAAAGCAATCCCCGAGGCAAGGTAGCATTTGTGATTACTACCTGGTCCTTCCAGCGAAGGCATGGTCTGCCACTTCGTCGCTTCCTTTCAACAGCCTCATTGAAGATATTTCTTGCAGTAGCTTCTTCATCCATACCCACAACATGACTTAATCAGCGGAACCCCTGGATCTTAATTCGCTTGACCATGTCATATCGTCGTAGAGCTCAAAGAGTTTGTCGTTCCATCGGATGCGTTAGTCGTTTGCAACGCGTAAAAGGCCAAAGATCTTTCGGAGTACTCAAACGCTATAAGCGAATTTTCATTAGACTGCGTCATCACCCACGGTTCAGCGATATAAAGAAAAAAAGGAAGGATGGTCGTCTTATGTGTAAGTGTTAGTTTCGGCTGGCGAGGGTAATTATTACTACTGAGACCAAAGTAACATTTATTGGTAAGAATGATTCTCCATTTCATCTCCATGCTGACATCGTTTTACATCGTGAAGGTGGTGCCAAGGCAGACGAAATCCTTCTAACATCAAAAGTATAGTTTTCAACATAAAACCATACTTTGTCTTCCTTTCATTAACAGCCAGAGCGACCCCGACAGATTCTCTTTCAATATTCGCAAAGGCTCCGATAACTGCTCTCTTAATATGACCAATGATATCAATATCATCTTCGTATTCTAGCAAACTACCTTTTACCTTTTCTTTAATTCCGATTTCAGTTTTGTTCTTTGATAAGTGCGACAAAATATAATCGTCAAAATGTTTAACAAACATAAGTGTATCGGATGGCTCTACTTTGTTATTCGTTCCGGTTAAAAGAACATAGTTTTTATAAAATTTATATAGAACATTGTGCATAGTTTTGTTGCGAATTTTAATATTTGAACAGAAAAAGCAAACGGTATTATTTCTGGTTCAAGCTGTCAGTACTGGAAGAAAAAATATACTAGTCCTCGCTACTTAGGCCACTTTGGATTGTGCTTACCTTCTCCAGTTCATGCCAGACACAATTTCCTTCGAATTCGATTTGTAAAAATTTTTATGAAAAAGCTTCCTTTCCCCCAAAACAGGAACGGCAAAAAAGGTGGGTTAAGAATTTGATCGACCCATTGGAATGGGGATGGACTAAAAGTTTGCAGGTAAGCACCTTGCAAAGCCAACGAAAGTTCTGCTCCGGACTCGCTTCTCAAATCGATATCGTGCAGATGTACGAAAAATTGTGGACCAATACATAAATTACTCATAATAATATTTTACTGCGTATATCTCTGATGAATTTCCAGGACCGCTCAACTATACCAGCTATGGAAAAATGATCAAGACCACAATTGTTGGAAATTTACTCACCTACAATTTTCATATACAGTTTTACACCCTTCTGAAAGGGGGAGGTAGCAAACTTGAACTGTTCTTATTGCTATTTTCGATACAGTTTATCCAAAAAGTAACTCTATTTGAATAATTTATGCATCCAATATTACAAGCAACATTTTCAACTCATTGCAGAAGCTTATGGTACTGTCAAAGAATTTATGGCAATGCTTTACTCAATTAAGGCGCCCTTTACACGAATAAATAGGTGCAAAATTAAAATTTTGTATGTGTCCGCCAAACTCGAACTCAAAATTAAAAGAGCGCTGGAGCGAAAGAGCTGCCAACGAAGTATTTGAAGCCGGAAGTGGCTAAAACGCCGTGGACAAGGGCGCGACAGCTCGCAATTGATAATGCAGGAGTTGCAATATGAGGACGTTCAGACATTCAAATCATTCAACGGGATGCCTTCAGCTACGTATCATAAGCTCCTGGATATTGTTTGCCTTCTCATACAAAAATTTCTGTAAATTACAACCTTGATTCTTAAATAATATATTAATTTAACAAAACTACCTATGACATTGTTCGGCGCCAAAAATCCTGTTTGTGTTCGTCACACTTGCAGCACTAAACTGAGGTACAGCACAACACTGAATTGCAATTGAAAATGCAACAATTTGCATAAAATCTCGCTCGATATTAGAATGCATTCTAATATGAAGTAAGTTTCATAGGGTTGCTGGCGAGATAACTTACGGGCGACATTACCGTGCCATCACACGGCCTCGCTTGAAAATCTCGCTTCGTGTAAACGGCTGCCTAAGCAGCTCATTCCTATGAGTTTTAAGGTTATAAGCTGAATCTTAGCTGCATTCAACAAAGCTGATTGGATATTACATATAACCTTAAATCCGTCAGACAAGTAAAAATCTTGTTCAATTTACTTGGCTGCATAAAATGGCAAAAAAAGTTGGAAAAAATGTTAAAATAGCACAAACTAAGTGACTTTGGTCTAAGCACGCAGGAAGCTCAGTTGCATGGTGTTGTTGTTGTGTTGCAGTTGTTGTTTTTGTGTTGCAGTTGTTGTTTTTGTGTTGCAGTTGCAGTTGTTGTTGTTGTTGTGTTGCAGTTGTTGTTGTTGTAGTTATTGCTGTTTGTTATTGACTTCACTTGCTGCTGCGGTCGTGGACTTTGTAATGCCTAAACGACCACATCAACGGCGCCGTCAACGGCAGCAGCAACAACAACAACAACTAGCCAAAGAGCAGTAGCAACACAACAACAACAACAACAACAACAATAGCAACAAAGTCAGCGGCATCATCATTGAGGTTCGATTTTCCCAAACGAACGTGCAGCATTTTATGAAATTGTTTGTTGTTATTATTATTGTTATTATTATTACTATTATTTTATGCCATTGCACTGTATGTTGCTCTGTATCTTGTCATTTGGCGCTTTGAATGCGATGCCAACTCTGCCAGACAACTCTCAGTGGCAGTGGCAGTGGCAACTCACAACAAGCAACAGCTGAGTTTCTACCACGTTCTCTATCAAAATATAAACATAACAATCAAAACAAAAAAGAAATTGTAATAAACTAAAATGAAAGCCAAAGCCAAAGCATGTTACGAGTTGAGAAGAAACATAAGCCGACAGTAGAATACTCTGCATCCAAAGAGTATAGCAAATAGTTTTACCAAAATTTTGAGCTGATACTTTGAGGCAGTGATGCTGAGCATCATAAGGATTACAGTGGCTGTCAGCTTTGACGCTGCAAAAAGTCAACCTTGTTTTGTTTAGTGAGCTCACATGAGACTACATACTGCATTTGGTGGCTGTAGCTTAGATTTTAACACATCTAGAAAAAGTCAAATTTTGAAAGGAGCATTCTGAAATTGCTATATGAAGTTTTCAACCAAACCTTATGGTAACTGTACCAGTTTTTAGCCGTTTTAGTAGTGGGAGTGTAAGCCGTGAGTTTCTTCTGCGGTGGATGGAAGAATATCAACTTTATAGGCATCCGGAAATTACGTATCTTTTGATGAACTCGCGGAAGGTAAATTATTGCCTATATCTTGTGGAAGTTTTCATCCAAGTGATCAGTGTGGCTTTTATAATATAGGTGTAAGCCGAGAAATTCTACTTACGGAGATGGATTGGATTATTACTATTGATAATTTTTGCCCATAGAACTGTCACGTCTATAATACCCTTGCCCCCATCGCTGTAGGGTATACCAGCAACAACAACTACAGCAATATTGATATAGCTAAGAATTATGTTGACTTCCTGCTTGGTCTGTTGCAGTTGCAACAACAAATGTTGCGTGCGGTTGCTGCGCTTTGTTGTTATTGTTGTTGTTGTTGTTATTGTTGTTGTTATTGTTGTTGTTGCATGATGGCGTCTTAAGTGGCGCTAAATGCGTGCATTTAATATAATAAATCTTTTAGTGTTGTCTTGCTGACGTTTTGGCGTCTTCTGTTTTTTGTTTTTGTTGTTCTTGTTTTTGTTGTTTTGTAGTTCAACCCAAAATTTAAGCCACATTTTGTGTGGCCGAACACGTACGCTTGACTGGCGTTAGGTAAAAGCGTTGACTGAGCTTGAAAGTGGCCAAGAGATATTGAAACATGAATAAGTAGGCTTTAAATGTTCAAGAAACGACGAAGGGCTGCTTTAGAAGTTACGTTAGTTTATAGCTTAGAAAATTAACAAGTTTGTTGCTTAAGTCATTTGTTTCGAGCAACAACTTCAAATCAATGTTTAAGCTGTTTGTCTTTAAGTGCCATTCACATATTTACGTAATCACTGATAGCGGGATGGAAAGGGGGTTCAAGGTAGTGATGACGTCAACAGTTTATCACAATTTTTTCATTTCAAACATTTCTATTATTAAGGATTGGTTAGAGGTACCATTCGAAGAAGCCAAAAAATTGTTTTATGAAAGTCGGATGATAGAAAATTAATACATACTTTGTATGGAATTGCGTCTTGAAATATGTAGCAGCAGTATAGTATAGTTATGTTATCCTGGACCGTAAAAAAATTAAACAAATTTCGTGAAAAGCGACCATTTTGAAGACAGTATACGTATGATGCTGCTGGTGTTGCTGTGTCTGACCGACTCGTTCGTAGCCAAAATTGAGAAAGAGCGAAATCTGGGCAGATGTTCGCACTGTCTTGGGAATGGTCGCTTTTCAGCAAGTATTGCGGTCCATACACACAGCAAGTGTATCGCAGAAGCTAAAGGATTTCTATGTTACATGCAATTTAAAATATCTTTACTCCTTCGAAAGTTATGAATAAAAAGTCTGATGGCCCCACTGTGCGACGTGCATTATAAAGCTTTAGAGATTGATGAAATGTAAGGCACAACATAAAATAAATATTTAAGCTTGCAAAGAAAAAAATTGGATCGGTATAAATATATCGGTTTCAATTCGGTTATTAGATAGATATAAGATACTTAAAATTATTTTATTGAAAAAATAAACCATTTTCAATATTAGTGAGTTTGCTTTAGATTTGAACGCATTGACAATAACTTTTTTTTAGATATTGCAAATGTAGAATCTTAATCCATGCAAGAGCTTTGAAGCCTAATTTGCACTTACTTTATCGTTTGGATAAAGTTAGAACGCCCGACAGTTTATTTGAGAATCTAATACTCCTTTCTTTATTAGAGACAAACCTGATTCAAGGAATGACCCATCAAATGCCGAAATTAAGTTTGCAAGCTTTTTGGCTCTAGTTTCGGACAAATTAGATTAGCTGTTAAGAAAATCTGTCGTACCGTACATGAACAGTAGAACCCATTGCTGCTTCCTGATTATTCGTCCCCGCAGTTTCGACAGAGGCCATTGTGAGATCAGGCTCCTCTAGCTAAGCTCCATGCACACGCACAACTGCTGAGCATCTGTCATAAGTCTTGAATTTGGAACTTACAGTTCGCCGTAGGAATTCCTTCATTCTTATGGAGGAGGAGTAAGTTTCTGAAGCTTCAAAGCACGGATCGGCGCCGGCAGCAGAGACTAGCATGTGCATGCGAACGTTTTCTTCGTGGCAACTTCTCTGCTGCGGATCCCTGCTTTCAAGCAAAAGGTGCATACAATAAACAAGAAGACATTCGGGCTTTTGGTAACAGCTCTTGTAACGGTTTTGTACAATATAAATACATTTAAATGAGATCTAAGCAATATAGATGTCACATAAAGTTTGCAATAGTTGGCCGGAAACGTAGCCTTAAACTATAAAACTGTAGTGGCCATAATTTTCAGTAGCTTTTTCAAAAACAATCCAACTAATTGTGGTGCACTCATTTACAACTTGCCAAGTCTCCCTTGTTCCTCATAAAAGAAACAATTACTGCTCAATTTGAGTGCACATTCGGTTTCTCCCCATGGAACGCTACGCTTTATCATTAACATATCGCATCCTGCTGATCTTGGCCAAGTCAACAGCCACATGCAACTTGACAAATATGCTTTCAAGTCTAATTATACACAAAAGAGCGAATGTGGAGTGGACTGGATGCGCATGCTCATTGAGCAGGACGACAGGTAAGTCCAAAAATGGACCCCAAAAACCTGCGAGGTAACCCTTCAGACACGTAGCATGTTGCTCTATATAATTACGGCAGATATAAATGTGAATGTCAACTCTGAGGCAGTCTCTCTCTGTAGCACAAAGAAACGGAACTTAAATTAAAAGAAGGTTGCAAATTGAGTTTTATTGAATTTTTCGTTTGTGTGTAACAGTTTTATGTGAATTTCACTCTCTTTAAAAACTGTGAATGGCTCAATTCGGTTTGCATAAATTTTGTTTGACTTCATTCAAAAATTTCCCTAAAAAACTTTAAAAATTTTAATTTGTTTCGCGCCATTGTGCTGCGTCATTTCCAAGGGTTAGCCGCTATCTAAATAGAAAATCTTGTGTTTATACATAAAAACTTTTATTATATTGTAGAGCAAAAGCAACAAAAAAAAAAAAAAAAAACATAGTCAGAGCTTATTTGCATATAAAACATAGGGAAATGACAGCAAATTAACAGCGCAACTGTCAAAATGTTTATGCTCTGTCTCATTTACAGCTTCATAAAATCATGGCGACCTCAATTAGTTTGAATTCATAACTCAAATGCTTAATTACACATAAATAAAATATAAAATATACTTAGGTGTCGCATGTTGACATGTCAAACCAGCATTTTATGTACTTTTAGACAACTTTAACGTATTTCATTCACAAAACTCTACATAGTTCAGCAGCCAGCCGTCTTTTACATATAATTATTTATTCGATCGGGGAACCGACCTCTCATGCTCATCACGTACCACAAGAACTGTCAAACTCTTCAAACTTGCAATTCCAAATGCATGGACAACCCTGGAAGCCGACATAGTGGCGCCACTTGAGCCACATGCAATTATTTCTGCAGAAAATTAATTAAAATAATAAACAAAGTAAGCAATTTCTCCCTCTATATACGATATATGTACCATCTATATCATATAATGTATAGTTTGCAGCTTTTATTAAGGTAAGCTTGTAGAAAGCATCGCGTGTAAGAAGATCCTAGCAGAGTATCTGCTGAATTAAGTAATTATAAATACAAAAATACATTTTATTAACATTTTTCGGGCACGAAATTGTAGCATATTTAAATGCCAAGTGAGGCACAGTGGGCTGCATTGTAGCATATTGAAACAAAAGTTTTGGTTTCATAATTTTGGAATTTGTAATGTTATATGATTGATTCTGGTAAACATGCTGAAAATAATTGGAAATTAGTTGAGTCTTTTTGTAAGCCCTTTTCTTCATCTCCTCCTTAAAAAACTTCTGCAACTTTTTCTAAAATGGCCACAACAACCGGTAACCGGGTGACGGCTTGATGTAGAGCACTTCTCCAGGCACCTCTGCTATGCGCGCATCTTCTCCTTTCGGTAATACCCAAGGTAGTTAGTGTGCGCTCTACCTGGTATTTCCATAGCATATCCCTTCGTCGCCCTCTTTAACAGTCGCATTGGAGACCCTTCCCGCAGTGGCTTCTTCATTCATACGCATAACATACCTACCCAACGGAACAGCTGATGGATGTTAATTCGCTTCACTATGACAATGTTGTCGTAGAGCTCCTACAGTTCCATCGAATGTGGTAATCGTTGCGTAAGCGTAAAGGGCCATAGAACTTACGTTCCAAGGTCATCTGCATCGTCATCACCCATGTTTCAGCATCATGAAGCAAAACGAGAAGGATGATCGTCATATAGATTGTATCAGCTGCTCATTTGCCTACTGAGACCAAAGTAATATCTTTTGGCAAAAGTGATGATTCTTCGCTTGATCACATACTGACATAGTTCTTTGTTCTGACTTGACAACATTAAAAGTATAGTTTTCAACATAAATTTGAGAGTACAACCGCGACGACTCGAAGAAAATATGTACTTAGTGTTGCTCTCTTTTACAACCAGACCCTCCATGGCAAGTTGTCTTTAAATAGCCGCAAAGGCTCCATCACAAAGTTGAAGAGGTTGCAGGAGAGGGTATCGTCTTGACTGAAGCCTCGATAGGCCTTTATATGCAATAGCAAGAAGACTGATACACTGGTATTTCGCGTCACCCTTTTTAAGGACAGGACAGAGGACACCACGGCTCCAATCATCGAGGTGGTGCTTGCACCTTACCAACTCATTGCCGCCAGTCTTAAGCAACTTTGCGACGCTAGATTGCGACCATAACTTTGGTCATGCCATGGTTATGCAGCAGTATATCCACGCCTTCATTTACGATTGTAGACGTCGGGAAGTTTCCTTCGGATACGGCATTATCAGCCGGAGAAGTATTGCCTCCACAACCTCAGTGCCCCCTTTACCATATATCCATCTGCATTTCTACAGGAAGACGCTCCGTAACTAAATCTTTCAGTCATCTTTCAGGCGTATTTCCAACTTTCTCATCTGCCGATAGTGTTCAGATCAATTAATAATTCTCTCGTGGTCAGATCAAGTAGCAGTTGACGGCAGGTTCCTTCTATAGATGGCATTCTTCACTGCAGTTGCTTAGCGACACTCCAGCTAATACCATAGGTTCCTCGGCAGAAGGCTTTGGAAACCAAGAATGATCATAGTGATTGTACGCAAGGTGTGTGATATATGCTTCTAAAGTACCCCGGCGCTATCGTGTTCGGGGGGACGTCGAGTGAGTTACTCAGAGAGTCGAGCGGGGATGGATTCGGAAGTCGGTTGTGATTGCAGCTTTCTGATCCAGCTGTGAGTTGGATTGCACGTTCGTTGCATTGGTGCATACGAATCTTGGTTGCAACAAGGTAGTAAGGCCAAATCTTTGAAAGTTTTTAGACTGTAGGGCCAAATATACGCTACCTTCTTCATTAGAGTATCCTATTTTTGGAAAGCATGTATCAATTTTTGGCCACTGTGCCTGCGTAGACTATTTTGATATTGTATTGTGCTTTTTAGAGCATAGTGAGTTAGTTAGTTAATGACTTTTGGCAGTTATTGTGATGATGTCTTAATTTAAACATGAAATGCCAGACATAATTGAATTAATACAATGTTTTATTTATACATATAGCTATGTACATAGGCATAAATATTAATATATCGGCTAAGAAATGCAGCCATGGGGTGGTCTTAGACTTGCACTTTGTCATACCAAAAGTCACAACACTTCTCAACAAGTTCGTTGCCTAAGTCATTCAGCATTTCGCTTAATTTTGGGCAAACCTGAATAATATGAGTAACCAAAAATCGGCATAAATTAAACATTAAATGCATAACATATTGTTCATGCTCTGATAGCAATTTCCATGCAAATTATATACACTTATGGTCAACATATTGTCCACAATGGAAAGGCAATTGCACTCAATACCAGCTCGATGATGACCACCACACTTAGGGCGACAGCGCTGAAATCGCTTTTCGCACCTTTGGCCATGAAAACCAACTTTCCTAAAGTGTGAACATCAGGCGCCCCTGATGATGTCCCGATCGACGCCAACTGACCGACTGACCAAACAATGGGCCCGCGTAGACGCAGACGCACGCGCAAAAGAAAGTGCGCGCATTGAGGTAGCTCTGGGCCAAGCGAGCTGCCACGTTTTGGAGGTGTGGTGCCACATCAGCTTTGGTAGGTGTTGCTGCTGATGTTGATGCCACAGCCACTGCCGCTGCCACTGCCGCCTGGCAATGACAATGCTGTTGTGGCTGTTGCTGGACAGCAGCTGAACATTGTGTACAGTGTGCACTCTACGCCCCGAAGTTCAAAGTGTTGACGCTGATGGTGACGACACTTTCTTTTTTGTATTTTTTTCCCATTTCCACAGGGATCTCGCAGATGAAGGTGTTCAGGTAGCCAAAGGCAATTTGAGAATTCTCAAGGCGAAAGTCCAAGTAATGTGGCATATACGCGCTGGGCGTGAGCATGTTACTTGTGGGCGTGGTCCATGCATTGCAAATTATGAGGTGTTATGTCAATGCGAACATTGCGCGTGCAACTTTTGGACTTTGCGGCGTTAAAGTGCCCGAAAATGTGCGTTAAAGTCGCACGCCTTGTGAAAGGCAAACTTACGTTGTTGTTTTTTCGGCAAGTTTTTGAATGCGGCTTTTGCTTCAGTTGAATAATTGAAAATTTGCAGCGTGATATGCATTAAGGGAATTGTCGAAAGCGCCACTAAGTGGAATAGCTAGAAGGGTTCCGACACATTGGCAGACACTAGAGCGTCAAAGGCACTTAACAAATGTGGCTGGCACTGCTTTAGGCTTATGAACAACAGTTGGAAGTCCCAATTATTTAATTACAGTTGCAACTTTTAAGAAGACAAGTCTCAAGCTAAAATATTAAGACCCATAAATTTGTATTTTGAATAGAATTCGATATACTTAGGTTGCTAGCAATCTCTAATAAATGATTTGATGAAAATTTGTATGTTATTAACATTGCAAACAAAATCTCTTTGCCTGAGATTTATAAGACAGTGATCGGCACGCCACAGCTACCTCAAAACAGCTGCTTTTTTTTTTGCTTTAATTATTTTAAATACCTCTATTAGTAGTTACAAGATGATGGTTTAGCGCTCATAACCATCGGGCAGCAGATTAACAAGTTGGTTGTGTAACAAGCTCTTCTCGCTTGGTACAAATTTCTGTCGAGGCCCGGGCTGATGGTTCCAGAGAACGTGGCCTATCAATAAGTAGTTGGTTGGTATAGACACAAAGAAGATCCAGAACTTGGAATCATGATTCTTACTCAAACTGATAGTTTGACATTTGATGTTGGCAGCTTTGAAACACTTGATATGTACTCCACAAACACCGTTACTTTTTTTATGTATCTTATTGTCCTTGATGGCCAATTGTAGGTCGCGATGTATTAAGTTCATGTGCAGTAAATAAGTGTTTCAAAATTGACAAATTTGCAATCATAGACAATGTTGGAAGCTGTAATAAAAAGTTTTAACCAACTTGCAAACCGCTAGTTTATGTGTATCTTTATTGTATTGCCTATTAATTTATATTGCTTGTATTTGAAATTCATGCCGTACCGCCAAGATAGTTACAGGATGATGGACTAGCGCTCATAGCCATCGGGTAGAGGATTAACAAGTTGGTTGTGAAACAAGCTCTTCTCGCCATCGCCCCAGGGGAAACGCTTGGTACGGCGCCGCATGTACTCGTACTTGACAAATTTTTGCCCACCACCGTGCTGGTTCTTTAAGTCGATCTGGCTCATCAATAAGAAGACGCCTGGCAAAGCTACAAAGAAAACCATGCGCTTCCAGAATTTGGAACCACGAGGGTGTTCGCCAACTGTGGGAACTGTGCAGGACTTGCTTCTGTACGTCGAGGCACTCATTTTTGTACCGAAATTGCGGATTACATGATTTAGAATCGCAGACATTGTTAGAACTTTATTATTAGATATTTTGTTTTATGTAATACTAAAATTTTGTTTTTTCCGAAATATAAAATTGGTAATTTGACAATTCGAAATAGCTAGGGTTGCTGGGACAATAGAAAAATAGTACTGCTTTTTTTGTTTTAATAACTATTATGTATTCGTTATATTGAAATCGCTAAGGATGTCAAAGTTATGTCAACTTTTTGTTACAATTTGGTGACTAGGGCCCTTATCCGACATAGAGAAAAAGGATATTAACAACATATGTTCATTTTGAAGAGTTAACAACCGTAGCATAAGAATAAGACAGACCTGCGACACTTCGGATATCTTCATATTTAAGAATAATAGAATATTGTAGAAGAATGGAGCACGTCATTCACCTTACGCTTATTTAACCCATCTTCAAGCCTTTTGCCATACCGCCTTATAAGCTCCCGAAACCGCATCTAAATCAAGTGTAACTTTACAATGAACGAATGAAGATGGTGTAAAACACTCATTAGCAACTAACAATCTTCTTGATAAGAGGATCAAAGGAATATACGGCCAGAATAATGGAATTCTCCAATCAGTTCTGAGCGCTGTATACTGAGCAAAGATCCTAACATTTTTATAGTTAAAAATAACTATGGGTAATAATGGTTTATGTCTCTCCGTTCAAGTCATTTTTTCGTCACACAATAGACTGAAACTCAGCGAGTGTCGATGAATAAAATAATGAACTTGCTATTCAAGCATTTTCCAATACAGCACTAATGCTAAAGGCATTACTTTTTAATGGCATCTTGAGACTCAGCCATTTGCCAGCTAAATAAAAAAAGCTAAGATCTTCATGATTTCTAAAAAACCAGATCAGAAGCCATTTACTTACCGTCAAATTAGTCAGCTTGCCATTCTCTCTAAAGTATTTGAGAAGACTGCTGCCGTTGATAGCTGACAGATTTGGGAACTACTGAGCAATGTCACAAATTGCAACAAATCCTCCTCAGCTTAGCGGCCATTCTCGGCGTTCAGGCGATCGCCAAAGTCTGGCATTCGGGACAGATATTTATGCTTTTCAAATGAGTGCCGCAGTACTTCAAGCTAACGTGTTAGGGCCAATACCAATGGAGCTCCTACACGGATTTATCCGCTGCCGATATCGACAAAACACATTGAGGTCCAGCTTGCCATTAGCTCAAGCAATAAATACTGACGTCTAAACAAACAAGTCATAAAATGAAACCCGTGATCTCAGACATGAGAGCCATGAGTTGCTCCCAGGTCCAGTAACTTTGCTAACTTGGGCCACCAGAAAGCAAATTAACTACAAAAACAAATCAAGCAACGAGAACTACTTCTTTAGCTACACAACTCTACAACTTCTAAGTCAGAAAGATGCTTGGTACCTTATGGTCAGGGGGCGGTCGGAGGCGAATTTCAATCGATATTATGAATTCCGGGAAATGTTAAATATTCATCAACATTATAAAACAGGGCGGGGGCCCGTAGTTTACATACCCCCGAGACCCGATTTTCTCTCGACGGCCCTGCTTGTGGTAACAACATAATAGTTTATGGACGCCTAAGTGGCCAGCAGTGCTGGAGAAGATAGCCAAGTGCAGAATAAGAAACTCATCCTTACCTTTTCCTTCAGTCAAACTGAAGAATAAAAATGCCATTTCCCCACACGATGACTTAGTTTTTATTACTTAATGGTTTATATCCACACCTCTCAGATGAAACTTTTGCGTTTTGCTTTACGGCGTTGAAGCATGGGTGATGGGTGGTCATGTTGGGCGTATGGATGAAGAAGCTACTGCGAGAAAGGTCTTCAATGCGGCTGTAGAAGGAATATCACGAAGGGGCAGGCCATGCCTCCGTTGGAAATACCTGATAGAGAGCACACTAACAACTTTTGGTATCACTGATTGGCGAAGGGACGCGCAAAGTACAGACGCCTGAAGAAGCGCTCTACATCAGGCCATAAACCAGTAACGGGTTGTTATGGCCAGCTAAAAAGAAGGATGTTTCATTTTACACTAAAAGATTATAATTTGCATCCGATAAAGTGTCTTAGCGAGGATTTCCATTTTCCTCTGCTTGTTGAAAAGCACTGTAAACAGACTTAAACAAAAGGTTATTTTGTTATTTTCACCAATTGAACGCCATCCGACAATTTAACGTCCACTTCATAAGTTTGATGCAAGTTCGGCAATTAATCATTTTCACTTTTCGGGGCGTTTATCACGCATTATCACGACAACAACTAGTATAAGCCTCCACAAAATGTTGTATCTTAAAGCTGCATCACGGGTAACATACCTAAGAGATAAAAAAAAAACTTAATTTTGTACGCTGGCCATCCGTCATGGAGTCAAGACAATGCTGCTGACATTTTGGGCCCAAGATTTTCCTTGTTTTTCTTTCGGTGTGACCATTGGACATTAACTTACTGGACGATTGTCAACAAGGTAAACAAACCATCAATAAGAGAGTGCAACAAAAGCGCAACAGAAAATAAACGATGTGCACACATTGTGCGTGTGTGTGTGTGTGAGTGTGTGTGATGTAGCGTGAAAAACATTAAATTCAACAATGGCAACATATATTTTCCGAATATTTTGAATGTATGACACAAACTCCTACTGTTCATCCGTTTCTGTTCCTCGCGATTTGTTTATTTTTGTGCTGGCATTTTACAGTGGGCGAAACGGCCGAACTAGCTGACAAAATGCACTAAACAACCGATTATTACAAAACAAAGAATTTGTAAGTAAAAGTTATTTGTCCATAGATTTTGAAGATTCTAAAGAATATCATATCATGTTTTACATAGTTTCTCTTTTTTTTAATAAAATTTGATTTAAGCAATTATTTAAAAAAAAAGCTCAAAACATGCAAAATTACATTGGTCATTTAAAAAGCCGCAAACAAAAATAAAATTAAACTATTATTAACTTAAAAAGAAAAGTTCACTTTTCCTTCCATCCTGGGCCTAGGCGACGTTAACCTTTCAATTCTCATCAAGGTTTCAAAATATTTTCAAACCATTGGCTAGCTAGTTGGTATGCCTCACCAGCATCTCATTGTGACGCCATGAGGAATCCAATCCATTAATGATTAATTAATTACTATTTGCTTTATTTCTCAGGTGGCCCCGGTAATAAAGCGCAATGTCTTTTTTGCAAAGCCTGCAAGCGTTTCCAGATAAATTGGAAGGCCCCATTTCTGCAACCTGCTCCAGGAACTGCCGGGAAGCCAATCCTCTGAGTGCTACACTAAGCTCAGACCTACTAGAAAGGAGCCAGCCTATCTTCTTTATCCTGGCTCGCACAGTGGTCACCTTTTCAGTAATATATTTCTCAAAAGTAAGCCTATTATGTTTCAATCCCAGACATTTCGTCTTGACGTCATGATCAATATAGCAGAGTTATCGAAACGCAGTCTCGGAGGAATAGCACGACTCAAAGTGTATCATACATTTAATAAATAAGCAAATGTGAAAAACTTTTCACATTTCTCTTTTTCGTGCCATTCTTATCAGTTAACTCTTTCGGTTTAAAGAGATCCGTAAATACAAGAGCTCGAATAAAAACGGGTCACGCAGCACTTGTTTTCACCTACATGTATGTATATTGAACTGTTTTTTAGTACTGATGGTGGTCCAGTTAAAGACAAAATACGATATTCCACTGTTTTATAATATTAAGGATTGGCTGGAAATATCATTTGAAGAAACTATTGAGCTATAAGTGTTGTGTGTTGCAATATGCATCAAAAGTTTAAGATCATTTTGCAGCAATCGATAGTGTACTCATATTTTACTAGTACACTTTGGTTATTACGTAATCATAGAAGGAGAAGAGGGGTATACATGATGATGACGGTTTTGACGAGGGAACGCCAGGTGTTCCTAAAATAGCAAAACGTGATGATGATATCGACATCGATAATGTGTTGACACAACATGCAACATCCGCCAGATCGACGCCTTCGCCCACTGTGCGTTGTTACGAGATGATGCATGTGCGCATTGCCGCCTAACGGCATGCGAATACAAAAGACTTAGGCAACAAACTTGAAATGCAGAAAATGCATATGCACAGTTTAAGTGTGTGTAAATATATATATTTATACATAAGTAAGTGATCATTTATAGTATAAATGGTTTTTTTTTTACAGAAAAAGCAATTCAACATATAACAAGGCTACATCTTACGGAATTGAATTCTCAGAGTTTTAAAAGGTTTGGAAATAAATACTAAACTGTATGTACTCAACTTTTAATGCTGAAAGACTGGTATTCCCAAAAAGCGCATAGAATTACAATTTGTAGCTTCTTTAAAAACAGATTTACATATATGTATTTGGACTTCGTGTAGCTTCTTGGCGAGTGGTGCAATTATTAACATATTTACACATAACTTTCATAGTTAACAAGCAATTATTATGTAATTTTAAACAACGATATTTAATAATAAAAGATTTCTAGATTCTAGATTGAATATTGCAACGATATGTGCGCATAATACCCCAACCAATGCCAAAAAAAAAACTGCGGTTAATATCATGCTCCTGGCACTTTTTCTCTCTTCAACACAGACTTAGCTTTGTGAAGCCTTGCTTCTTTTCCACTAAGTTGCTCCAATCCTTGGTCTTTGAGTACAAGGGTATAAAAAACACATTTAGTCCGACAAATAAGTTAAGTTAAGTTAGTTGTCTGCTCATAAGAAATACCTCCTAATAGACCGCCAAACAAATGCAAACTCTCAACGTTAATTTCAAAATTCTTTTGACCCAACATCAAAGTCACAGTACGTAAGTATTTTAATGTACACAACGATAAAGTAAATATTTTAAACAACTTCTAAAGACCCTCAAGTCATATAAGTGAGTTCATAAAATCCAACTCCAATAGGCGGCGGTTGCCTCTGAATTCACATCATAAACTATGCGCCGTTTACTTAACTTGGTTAATGATACTTTGGTCTGGTCCAGTCGGTTGGTCGGTCGGTCGGTCGGTCGGTCCACAGTCGGACCGACTGCTCCTGTGACCAGCAGTAGTTAAAAATAGTGCAGCAGACAAGTGAACAAGAAAGTCGCCTGGATCCTATTTGCTAGGCAAGTTTTTTCATATTGGCTCGCAATTTGTATGGGGCGCCAAAGGCAGCAAAAAGTTGCTACAACTAAACACGTCGATAGTTTTAATGCATCAATTAAATTTTTTAATTATTGTTGTAACGAGTTGTTGCTTTTTTTTTGTTGCTGTGTTGTTGTTGTTTTTGTTTTCCTGCTCCTGTCAGCAACATGCTGCGATTTTTCTAGGCTACATCTTAAAGGCTGCTTGTTAGTTTTGAAAGTGGCCACTTTGGTTCGCAGTGTGTGTGGTGTAGTTATCGATATGTATTCGTTATTGAATTGGTTTTTCGACTAACTTAAAGACAACCAAGTGCACACAACATTGGTAGCTGCGAACAATAACATTAAATATACTAAATTAACTGAAAACTTAGTAACTAGACAGTTTAAACGTTGCAATAAAATAAGACTTATAAAGTTGCCCAGCATCATGGAAAACAGTTTAAATTTTGAAATTTGCGGTTAATTTTAAATTTAGCAGTAATAGATTGTTGAATTCATGGAATTTTATGTCTGTTTTCCTAATGAAAATCTTAATAAATGTGTGGTATAGCTGTGTATATCTGCTTTTTCTTGACTGACTGTAACAAACCGTTACCGCCTGATATAGGGAACTCCAACAGGTACCTAAGTTTTGCGCGCTTTTCCAATCGGCGATATCAAAAGTAGTTATCGTGCTCTTCGAAGCCAATTTTAACGCCTGCCTTCGTCAGAAAAGAAAAGAGAATCTTCATCTGCTTTTTTCTCTATGTCGCTGTATATAGATTCTTGAAGCTTGCAAATATTTAATTTTTTCGAATTTAACTTGTGTGAATATATGTGTCTCTACTACTCATTTGTCTACTGAGACCATTGTAACATCTATTTGTGATAATTCATTGTGCGTGTGGTGCCAAAGTATACGAAATCCTCGACAACATCAAAAGTGTACTTTCCAACATTAATCTGAGAGTCCAGAGGCGCGGACATTCTCATTCACATTCTGAATTTGCAATGGAGGGCATCAACTGAAGCCTTGCTCGTTATCAAATGGTGCGGAGAGAGTCTTTCCTACTCCGATGGCATTCTGAACAGTCGCACATACTTTGCAAGTTATCCAAAATCACACAGTGCGGCATATACGCTATCCCACAGCGGGCTATCAGCTGCTGCCTAATAGGCGTCAAAGAGATTGTGGGTTTTCTCCATAATTTGGCGTAGTCGATGGTGGACTTACCATGCCTATAGCCGCTTTGATAAGGACCAATTAGATATTTCTGAAATGGTTTTAGTGCAATAGAAAGAAGACTGATACCACGGTAGTTAGCGCACAGTGCGACCACGCTTCTTGAGGACAGGGCAGGGGACTCAATTGTTTCAATCCTCAATCGTCTATCTATCTATACCATAGCCACCATTCTTCAACAACTCGGCAAGTCATCTGCGCCAGCAGCTTTGTCTTTCTTGAAACTTCGTCAGAGCTAAGCGGTGGCATATCCACGCCGTCATATATGAAAGTTAGCTCTGGGAATATTCCCATTACAAGCTGTAGAAGTGTTCCCTTCGCAACCTCAGTGCACTCTTTGCATCCACTACCAGATTTCACACTGGAGCTCTACAGGAATACGCACCGATATTAAATCCTTCAACCAGTCGCTTGACATTGCATGACAGCTGTAATAAATGACGCAGTCTGCTACCTCTGGATAGTGGTTCTATTTGCTTTGCACATCCTGAGAGCATCCGCCTGTTTGGAAGAGGCACCATCCCAATTGAGGGGGTGTGCATACCCTCAAGTCATAGTCCTTTTCACGTTGGTGGGTGAAGTTGGGTAGTCAACTTTCGGGGTATTCTTTTCCAGGAGCATATTTAAAGCGAAGTCTGTTTGTGTGTGTTTCGGAAACCGAAACAGTCATCTCCTCATAATGAAAGTTTATAAGATACAACTACAACTATTTCAGAGAAACGGTTATGCTATGTACACATATTGCAAATTACATCTTATTTGCTTGCGTGCCAGAAATTGCCGAGTGGAAAGTAAATAGTTTTCGGCCGTGCTAAATGCCACAGTTGCTTCTGTTGGTTTTACGAAATGTATGCTACAAATATTTAATTATGTTGCAAATTGCATTTTATTTCATGTCATTCCGTTTCTTCACACAGTTATGCAGCAGCACTCACAATATACAGTGTCATTAATTTATGAGAGGGAAGGACTCTGCAGAAAGTGACGGAATTTTGGCCAAGTGAACGCAGCTACCATGACGTGTCCGTCCATGATCAAGTCGTAAGCAGGCGGTCGGTCGGGCGGCATCCACAGACAGTCGCTGATTGCTGGCCAAGCAACAATGCCAACAACATGGCAGTGCAACACCAACAACTCGAGCAACATTCAAAAAACAAAAAAAAAATGAATTTTGTTGTTACCGTTATTTCTGTACATAGCATGTTTGTGAATTTATATATTTTTATTTTCTCAAGCGCATGTGGCAGCAGTAGCGGCGGTGGCATCGGCGGTGGCAGCGGCTGTAACAATTTCTTCATTTTTCGCTCCTTTCCCGACAATGACGAGGACGAGGAGCAAGCTAATAAACTCAATTAAGTCTCAAGTGCGCGTGTCCAACTGCGACAGCCAAAGTTTTTTCTCCTTTTTATACCCTATACACAAAGTGTAAAAGGGTATTATAGGTTTGTGCAATGTATGTAACAGGCAGAAGGAGGCGTGTCAGATGTTCCATGGGCAAATTGGTCAGGAGTCCTTCCGTATGAACGTCGAGATGTCACACACAATAAGAAGCTCATTTACACCGAAAAGAATGAAGTTTGTCGAATCACGTCGATATCTTGCCCCCTTCCCCTGTGACATATTCTTGCGGTTTACAGCCGCTTCGTTCAATCTATCCTGTCAAAACTCGATAGAAGTGTGCGTCGCGTTAATGTGCATCTATGTTTTAAAAAATATCGAAATCGGATAAATACATCAAGAGTTATAGTCAAAAATATGCTAATTTCCCCCCACCCCTCCTCCTCACACGCCTTTAAACTGTGCCAAAATTGCACTGTATGTAGATATGGATACATGTCAGCTACAGTTACAAAATTTGGTGTGGAGACCAATAGAACCCCCCCCCCCCCAATTCCAACGCAATCGATTTACCTTAATTACTGCCACACCCCACAATATATTGATTTGAAAATTGTCACAGACATTTATATATGTATTTTTGATCTATGTTACAAAATTCAATAACATTGACCCAAGAATACTGGAGTTATGGGCATAAAAGTAATTTTTGCCCCACTTCCCAATAGGAAAACTTGTCAATTGGAACTTCCCAATAGGAAAATGCTTGGTGTCATATTAAACTTGTAAAAATAGACATAAAAGAATAAATACTTTCGTTCCCATTACCGTATGCTGGATTTAGTGCTTATTGGGAAAAAAGGGTGCAGGGTATTCCACTGTCGGGACTGTCTGCATCAAATTATATTTTTTTTTGGCTATGTGCGCAAGTGGAAGGGGTGACGATGATCATGTCGCAGCCTGGCTATGGCCATGGAGTACAAGGCATTTAATTGCTTGGTGGCAGCGAGGCAAGTTCGTTGCTTAAGTCTTTTGCGTTATGTTTGGCTGCTGTTGATTTAAATGCAAATTTCATTTCTTTTTTTTTATTATTATTATTATTATTATTATTTTGAGCTTTGCATAGCGAAATAGCTTGGCACGGCATGGCAGTAGTCATGTCACACACACTGAGACACCTGGACACATATTCAAACGCATTATCATCTCCATAATTCAAACGGTGGCGGTGGCAAACACATTGCATGACTCAACAGAATCAGATAAATTCCAACGAAAAATTGTTCAACGCTTCGCTTGCGAAAAATATGAAGAAATGCTAAAAAAGTGTTGGTCGCTGCTACTTTGTGCTATACCCTAGCGTAGGGTATATTTCCCTTTGGTGCAAGGTATGCGACTCTTGGCAGCAGCGGAACCCTGCATGCTGCCACTGGTCCAAAACTCAAATTGATCTTCGAAAAAACTCTTTTCAGTACAACACTTATCTGACCCTAAAAACACTATTCAATAAAGACCTCGATGATGAACCATAGCGTTACCTTTAAATTTAGAGTCCTTGATATCGAATCCAGCATCTATAAATACGAATATCACAGTTCTTGGGGTATGTTTGTGGCGCAGCTTGCTTGGTATGACTTTTCATCCAGCTAAAATCGAATTATCGCTATTTAAGAAAAATATTTGCCTAAAAAGCAACGTATCCGGATGAAACGTATATTCAGCACACCGAAAATATTTTATCTTTTGAATGGTATAGGGCTAATTTAAAAAAGTTGCGGTATTGAGAAGCAATCCGTACCACACTGAATTTTTGCTTAGCGTATTTATAAATAGTTAGAAGCCGTAGAGCTGCATGGCTTGAAATACAGCTCCGATGTTCGAGTTGTTCGCAACTCTGACTACTCTTGGTAGCTGCTTTACAGTGTGTCTTCCAATATTACAAATGGCTTGGTTCTTGTTCCTTAAACATAGACCCAACTTCACTGTTCTGGGGATATCTGTTCAGGTTTCGGTCAAACTTGTACTCAAAAGTAGACTTAAAATCTTCGCAAGCGTATTTCGACTTCGTTTCTTGCCTATCAAAGGCCAGCTCTCACCTTTTTCTTTGTAGTTATTGCCTTAGGTTGACTTACGTAGAACGGTAGCACGCCGCGGTTGACACTTTCCAACTGTTGAGGCTAGTCAAGATTACAGCTAAGGAGCAATGCTGCCACAGCATGACCAGCAGCAACAGCAGCAATGCCTCACATAATGTATCATCTTTGATATCCAGTGGGCCCCAGAGGCGATGCCTGATTTCGTTACGTTTGTTTCGTTTGCTTGAGCTCCGAAACCATCGATGGACGCTGTACCCAAATCCCAATGGTGCTCTTTTGGCGTGAATGAAAAAAAAGTATACCATGCAAAACTCAAACAAAAGCAACGCAATATTGACTATAGATAGCTATGTAGGTATGTATGTATAGCAGAAAATAGATATGTCCCCGCAATTCACAGCATGCGCCAATTTCTCAAGAATCCCATGGCGAGGGCTTGATGCTGTAAACAACGGCAAAATATTGCCACTGTTTGGATGTATGAATGTTTGGGATTGTAACGCTGTTGCTGCTTTGTTCCTTTGACTTTTGTGTTGACATTATTTTTTGGGTGACACCATTGTATTGAGCCGTTGTAGATACAGCTGTGTGGGGGAACTATCAAATACTTTGAGTTGAAAAAATTTGAAAGAAATTTTTGGCAATTGAAGCATTGTATGCTGCATCAAAAGTTATATTGTTTTGAAACACTTTTTCTAGCTGTTGCAATGGTAACTGAGACAGAAGTTGCCGTTAGAGTTAGAGCACCTGATTTAGGTCAACAAACCGTTCAAAACTATTGCTAACCTTCAAACCCATTTCTGCCAACAGTAATACATTGCCAAAATGGTTGAAGACCAACATTTCACCAAATAACTCAAAGCTCATATTTTCTGCCAACGACAAAGTGCTCATTAATGAGTTCAGCTTTAAGTAGAAGGCTGCAAATGAAAATAGACAAAAGACTTGCCACATAAACCTTTGCACTCATTAAAGCCAACTCACACAGATACACTAACACACACACACACACACGAAAAGAGATGGACTCTCGGTTCGTAGAGCAGCTGCATGAAAATCGTAAAGCTGCGCCAAGTTCAGCGAACAAAAACTCTCACTAGACACTTGAGAAATTAACGCTTTTGACAGCCAAACGGACTTTCAAATGTATGAGAGACAAGAAGAAATATATATGATCTAGATCGACTGAGAGAGAGAGAGACAGAGAGAGTGGAAATTGAAACGGGGCAGTTAACGTGGCTTGAAACGAAGCGAATGCGCATGCGCAACAAAGTGTCAATGAGGCTGGCGGCCAAGTTAACAAGATTGGCAGCGACTGCGACGTCGACGTCGACGTCGCATGAGACAACGAACCAGTCAATGTTAAGATTTTCTCATAAGGTGCAAAATCTGTCGACATCATAAAAAATATAAACAAAAAAAAAACAGAACAACAAAATTAAAGCACTGTGTTAACACGAAAGACAACGACAGCAAAATTTCGGATGGGACGTTGGCATCATAAAAAAAGCCGGGCCCCCTCTTAAGTTGCTCTTTGGTTTGGTTTGGTTTTTTTGGGAATTGAGGTTTGCTCCTAATTAGTGTCTGTCGGCTGCTTCTCTGCAATTGAGGCTGCTGCGCTTTATTTTCTCATATATTTTATTATTTCTGCTAAAAGTGTTTGTCTCTATATGCAGAGGCGTACAGGGGGTTGTCTTGGCATTCCATAGGTGTTTCCAAAATATCTCTTATGTGTTTCGAAGTGAATAGGTGAATTGGTAGGTCTTGGAAAATCAGAGTTTTCGGCAGTTTTGACTAATCTTTGAATTGTTTTTGGACGTCGCAGTCGAAAGCGTTATCGTTCTGCAGAATCTGGTGATATCAGCAACATGGTCTTCAGCATCATATGTATGTATAGGACATTTCTCTAGACAAACATCTAGCGCTTTTAGTGAGTTTTTTCAAATAAGGGTTTTATCTACGACAGAAAGATAGTAACGGGGGATGTGCAGTTCAACAAATTTTCACTTTTCATGATGATGGGGGAGGAGATCGTTCAAAGATCTGGCTTGAAGTTTAAAATTTTTGGCTTTCAAAATATCCTCCTTACTCTGTGCATGATTCAGTTGAATTTCTATTCCAAGTTTCTAGTAATGCCCAAATCTGATTTGTATTTTTTGGTTGTCCGATATGCGACAAGGGGGTTGGGATTGTTGTTGGGATTAAAAATCTTCAACATTTCTATGACGTCATTAATGAACAGCCTAAGCTGAATTTCATGCGTGTTCTTTTGGCATTCTACAAATTGTGTCGGATGTCCCCATGTATCCCGTTGGAACTTATGATATTACAGATCAAAGATCACCAAAATCGGTTTTTTATTATCTCGATTTTAGCACTTCCAAAGTCGGTGGTATAAATTTTTTGGCGTACTTTACGTTTATTGAGCTAAACCACAAAAAGAGGGAGCTGATTTTCGAAAATTCGAAAATGGGTCTTTTCAGAAAAGCTCAATATTAAAAGAGCCTTTAATCTCCCGAAGCACTGCAGCGTATTCCAAGCAAAAGTTCAGCCATAAAAGAGGCACTGTCATGCCTAAAAGGATCAAGCAACCTCTCAGGCAACCTTAACATTTATAGTGATAGGTAAGCAGCTATATAGTCTTTAATCTCAATATAATCTAAATCGATACTGGTAACAAGTGTCCGCAAATCTCTGCACGTTCTCCACCTGATAGGTCCCAGGGCACCGGTACAAAGGGGTCAACAACATAGCGGACGAGCTCGCCAGACTGCGAATAAGCATCCCTGTGGCGACCTGCAAACTGAAAATAAATGAAGTTTTTAGACATAGAGCCCATCTAAACTGGCAAAATGTGCCAAATTGTCGTATTGCTCGACGAACCTGGCCGAAGGTAAACGCCAAAGAACAACTGTAATTTGCTCTCTTAGTAGGGAGAGTTGCCCAGCTCTTGTTATAGCCATCACTGGACACTCTGCAGAAGCTGTGGGGACGAAGTGGAGAATGAAACAGTAGAGCACTTTTTTTCTGCCCTGCCCTTTGTAATAGCCGATATAGGTATCTAGGAAGTTATTTCAGAGCTTTCCAAAATTAGACCCAAAAGGATAGCTGATTCAGCATCTGAATGGTTCCCCTTTTTAAACATATAAGGAGAATGAAATAAGATCGTACGTTTTTACAATGAGTGGAATTCCGGCCTAGGTGTGGCAGGTAGATACCTGGCAGGCATTTAAACCTAACCTAGCCTATCTTTCATTCCGAAGTTGATACCGTTTTCCGCCTTATTTGACAATTTTCAAATTACGATATTTATACATTTCTCAGGTATTTTTTTATGAAATTCGAATGAATCTTGCTTGAGCTGCTTCGAAAGTATAACTTTTTAAAATCTATGATGTAGAAGTCGCGAAATGTATTGGGAGAAAGTATCTTTCTATACATTAAACTTTTGGATAGTAACGATTTTCATGTGTGCCCATATTTATTTGCAGGTGCTTCTCCTCTGAAGTTTACTTTCCCACTCGGTTTTTTTAAAGCTTTGTAAGTTCAAGAAAACGCAAGGAGAGGATCTCTTTTGCACGATTTGTTACCAAGTGGGCTTCAGACAAGGCGAAGCCCTATCCGGTAAGTGGTAGACGATACCAGAGGCTTATCCTTCTGGTGTTGCTTTATGGCTGATGCAGATACCCTTGTAGTGTTTGGGTGAAAAGGACTCCGTAAGTTCTTTGGTTTTTAACGTCTTGGCAATGACTACCGCGTTCGATGGAACGACGAACACTACGATGACATTGATCGCTGGCTTAGTCATGTTGTGCTTATGCTCGAGCAGGGTCCTGGGAGAAAAGTCTTCGAAAAGGGCTGAAAATGTTTAGAACATAATTACGCCCCTTATACAAATTGTAATATTCGTCTTTGCTTTTTATATCATAGTTATAGTCGGAGTTATTCAAGGATTAAGAAATCTTTGAATATCTGTCATGTTATTGGAACTGCAGAGGTTTTTCGTGAGCTTTATAAAAATTTGTGTACAGTCCCTTAAATCGACCCCACCTACGCCACTGTCTCTCTCTCTCTCATTCCCCAGCCGACGCTCTTTAGTTTTAAAGCAAAGACATATACTCCGCGAACAGAGCTTAACAATGGAACACTTAAAATCGACGGCTAATAAATAAATTACCTGCTTAACGATAACCAAAGTCAAGTCTGCGGGGTGCTTCTATTCTCCCATGGCTTAAAGCCGACCTCCATGTCTTAATGTCTCAATTATTCTCAGACATATTGTTTTAAAATTTTCCTTAATTTTTTTATGGTTATTGCTGCTTTGTTTGGCTTATCTTAAAAAGCGTATATTGAGGCTTGCCAAACGGCGGAAACTTTTAGCATTCAAGTAGAAAAAGAGTAGCTAAATAAGAGCAAAAAATTTTGGTGGTAATTCAATTTAAATGGGTTCATAATTGCCAAATGCCTTGACTGCGACGGGTTAGTAACCCTAAATGTACAATAACATAATAGTTATGCGAGTTTGCTTATAAAAACATTTTTCTATTTCCCTAGCTTTGTGTTGTATTTGAGATTCTTGTGCTGTAATTAAAATCGTTATCATTTTTTGTTAATGCTCTTAATTAACTAACTTGCAAGCAATTAAATAACAATATGTAAAAGCAAATAAGAATAATTAGTGACGAGATTGCCCGATTATTAGATACCCTTTACTGGGGCTTGTGTTTCGATATTGAAAGCGCAAATCAACAAACAAAATATAAAGTTTTGAATGATGCGAGGGGCATCAGTTTTCCATAGTATGTTTTCAAATCCCAGAAAGCAAATTATAAACAAAACTTGACTTGGGAAAAATGAATATTAATAAAAAATTTAATTGTATTGTAGTCTGTCACAATATTATAGTAATCCACTGGAGGTGGCATGATTCCAATTCAACGTGATATTGCTTTACTTTTGCATATATATAACAAGATATCGTTGATAAAGATAATACTTGGATAAGTATAAGGCCAAATCCTGAAAAAGACCCACTAATACCAAATCAACACCCACATCTCTTTGTAGTTATCAAGCAGTATTTCATAGCCCTTTGAGGAATCGCATATTGTTTAAGCTCGATATCCCTGCAAAGCTCCGTCAAAGTAGTAAGAACTTCTCCGTACATCTTGATATTGAGCAAGGCTTCAGAAAACGCTATGCCCTCTCCTGCAACGTCTTCAACTTTGCAATGGAGATTGTGTTGCGAAAGGCCGAATTACATCGAAATTGGACAATACTGAAATGAAAGAGTGTCCAGTTGCTCGCATACGCAGATGATATTTAGATCATTGGTCGAACTAAACGAAATTGAAAGAGAAGAAGTAGAGTGTCGCTGCGGTTAGACGCTAAGATTGATATTGGAAAGTATACTTTTGATGTTGTCGAGGATTTCGTCTTCTTTGGCACCACCGTCACAACAAAGAACGATGAAATTCAAGTGAAGATTCATTTTTGCCAATAGAAGTTATTTTGGTTACAGGCAAAGTAGAGACTATTCTCACCTGACGAAACTAATACTGTATAAGAAGTCTGCAAAAAATGCCTTTGGAGTATTTGAGCGGAAAGTAGTCCGTAATATCTTTGGCAGCGACTGTCGCATTCGATGGAAGAACGAACTCTATGATTTTTACTACGACCTTGACATATATATGTCATGCCGTGAGTGAAGCTCCTGCGAGAAAGATCTACAATGCGCCTGTTGAAGAAAGGCGGGGTGGGTGCAGGTCGTTTTCCATTGGAAGAACCAGGTAGAGATCACACGAACTACCTTTAGTATCACCGATTGGTAAAGGCGCGCTCAAAGCAGAGGTGCCTGGAGGAGTGCACTACATCGGTCAGTAACCCCCTAATAGATTTTTATGGCCAATCAAGAAGTATCTTGGAAAAATAAAAGAATGAACAATAAATAATGCGTAATATCATCAATTAAATTCAAAATGTATTATTCAAATGAATACAAACATTATTAATAAGAGACGCAAATCAGAGTTATGAGAATAGAAAGAGCATCTGTCTGTGATATTCATATGATTATAAGTTCGTAATACGAATTACAACAAAACCATAAATAATAAATAAAAAGCATTTATTAGTTGGTACATTTGGAGGGTTTTCTCACTACATGCTAAGGATCATCTGTCACTCCACAGGATTTAGGTAAGTACGCGCTTTTTTCCATTTTAGGAATTTTCAGCAATCTTTTGATGTCTTGTTAAGGCTCGCCTCCCAACTAGAAACATTCAATCACTCAGTTATTGTTGCAAAAACTCAATAAAACCCAGTTCCCACGTTTGGCCAACTAAATAAAACTCTTACACACTGCGAAAGCAGCCTGAGAACATTTTAACTTGTCCACCTGCAAAAACGTGCACTAAAAGGAAAGAAGATCTGCTGCACACTCAAATGTATCTCTCAGCTGCGTATGCTACCCACACGTAGTACTTTTTTTTTATAGCAGGTAGTGAATATCTTTTGGGTTTAACAGTTTCCCAAAACATTTCCAAACAATTGAGTTTTCAAAGTGACAATTTTTTTCGGCCTTTAAAAAGAAATAGAACAATGCCTGACATTGCACCTGAAACCTAACTGTAGCTGAACCTGAACTAGCTAAAGCAGCTATTGTGTGCACGCTTTTGTCTATATCTTTATATCAAATATAATAATACTTAATATAATTAAAAAGACAAAAAAAGTGCGCAGCAGCTGCTCAAAAAAATTTCACAAAAAAAAACAAGTTCGTTGCTTAAGTCTTTTGTTTTGTGTGCAAGTTTTCGTTGACTTTTTTGGGGTATTTTTTGTTTTTTTTTGGCCAACTCAAGACTCGATTTAACGCTTGACTACTGACAAATGAACGGCATATCCTGTTGATCCTGTTATGAGGAAATAATTATAATGCAAGTGCCAAGACGTGTGAACGCCAACTGGCCGCAACTTTAATTACAAAAATAATTAAAAACTCATAAATTAGCTAAAAAACAAAAGTTGCGCAAAAACTTGGCAAATTTAATTATGTAGCCAGCCCCAATAGGCCTTAATTAATTCATTCAGTACAACAACAGCAGTAACAACACCTCCCAGCTAAATCAATCAACGCCAAATATAGCTTATGAGCAAACCACAAACTCCCTCAGGACATGGGCTGGCCAAGGCAATAAGCCAGCCACAAACCGGTTCGCCCAGTTCCATACGCACAGTTGGCTCCTGTTCACATCCTGCGTCCAAGCACTTAGAATATGTATTATGCAACTGCCACTTGCAACTTGTGTACTGACTTTTTTCATATAATTTATTGATTTTATATGCCATCAACATTTGTCTCTTCGTCTGCCGCTGCAACCGCTGATAGTTGCCGCCACTGTACAGTGCAGTGCACCGCCACTTTGACAGTTGCAAGTTGTCATCTCTCATACTTCGGTAGCTGTCACTGTAATTGCATGTGACGTGTTGCCAAAAAAACTACATTCATGCAGCGTTGGCAACGTCAACGCCACTTTGCCACACCGTCAGACGCATGTCCTTTGGGTTCGTCATAAACTTGACTGTCATTTTAATTTCGCATGCTGCCAAAAATTGCACAAGGTGTGCACTAGGCTACTTTTATCCAGCTTTTTCTCCTTTTCTGCGTTTTTTTTTTTTTGCCTCTTTATTGAAATATATGATTAAGTAATAAGCTGCGGTCACGCTTGGTTAAGGTAGCGATACTTATCGTATTTCCTTCTAGGAAGGCCGACGTGAATATCTTTTACAGCTCTTCTTAATTGGTAAAATAAATTCAATAAAAGTAGAACCATAATTGTTGCCAAAGGCTGCTTATTATGGGTTTGGAGTAGAAAATTGTACGTCTAAAGTTTTAGCATTAGCCTTGGGATCAAGTGAAAGTGAATAAGCACCTCTAAGCATCTTGGTCGGAGATGGATTAGCACAATGCATGAAATGCACAAGAAAACTTGGATCTATGCTGACACTTTCATTTATCTTGTTGACTTTTAAAGCTATTATAAATACTAGTGGTGCCCACGCAGTTAAATATAAATTGCAAACTAAAATCGATAAATTTTGTTCTCCATATAAAATCAGGAATTTTGTTTTTCATTAATTTTACCTATGATATATTCTGCACTTACTATGAAAATTGCCTACACAATGATATGAATTTCACCCATAAGTGTTTTCATATATTTTTTTAAAAAGGTGTCCAAAAATATATTATATAATAGATAGATGCTAAATTTCAAAATTCAAAGGATCACAGCAGTGTTCTGCAGCAGTGATTGGCAGCGGCTAAAGAGAAATTGGCGGCAATATTATTTGCTTGCTGAAATAAGGAGCGCATGTATATTATTATTTGCACAGTTTCCATTAGCAAATCCTCTGCTGCCGACACCTGCTCCACAAACTTGACGAAAGATGTCGTCTTGAGTATTCAGCTTAATGGTAGAAATAACAAGCTGCTTTTTATTCACTTTGTAGGTTGGCCAAAGCCAAAATTTTTGTCAAAATGGATGCTTCATTGCAGTTGAAATTCACAAACTCATCAGACTTGAAGCAGCGCTAGAGCCATCATATTCGAGCTCCAGCCTCGAGATGCATATGACAACTTGCCAAAATACCTCTTGACGGCTGGATAGACTTCTCAGACTTGAAGCAGCACTACGGTCATTAAAATCGAGCTGCACATAACTTCCTCATAACGGCTGAACTGCATAAACTTAATATATCGGTTGGTGAAAACAGTTAATAATCCGATTTCGTCCGATTTTCTTTTTGATATATCGATTTTTAAAAGATAAAGTTTCGCCACTTTAGGTTACGTATAAAGCTGTAAAAATATAAATTTGTCCGAAACTGTTTGGTTTGCAGCCTGTTCGCACTGCTCATCTTTACTAATCTTCACGCATTTCATCAGTTAGTTAGCTCTTGTTTTAGCTACGGTAAAGCATGTGCTTCCATCTCCTTGCTTTGTAGTGTTAGTCTCCAAACCTTTAAGGTTGGTTTAAGAGTTTTGAAGCTAAATCTTGGGTTTTTTCAATAACAAACAGGAACAACCAATGTTTTTTTTACAACATATTGAATATATTTAGGTAAAGCTATTGTATGCCCACCGAGTTAGGCCAAAATGAAAAAACGATTGTCAGTTGCCGTACAGTCAAAAGAACAAACTTGGTCTGATAGAAACAAAAACACATTGGAGCTCTGTACTTTGGATCCGAAGATATTCTGTAGCTGTGCGTGCTTTTACCGCACACTGTTTAGTTGGCTAGGGTTTTCACCTCTTTCAATGAATTTTCTAGCTGTGAGCACGAAGAAGAGGAGAATACGGTTGAACACCTCTTCTGCTCAAGTCCAGCTTTCTGTACACGAAGGCTCAAGTATGTAGGCTGTCATATTCTGCATATCATCCAAGAACTGTCTGTTAATAGACCCAAACGGATTGCCGATTTCATGTTTGCATCTGTTTGGTCACACATGTGATCAAGTGTCCATTTAAGAACGAGCATATTTTAGAACTTACTGTAGCATAATTGGCCCTCTCACCTCCTAAGTCTGTCAGGCAGACAACTAATGTACATATTTCATAAGCACTACCCGCAATAATTACATAATCGTCTTTTTGTTGGTAGCTCAAAATATATGCAAAATTGTTCTAGAACACATAACTCGTCACCTGGGTAAATACTATAGCTGTCGAATACAGTTACAAAGATATGCGAATTTCGATTTTACCGTAAGCAGCAGCCACTCGTGACCGCGCAAACTATCCCCTTATTCTGAGTTCACATTTGATGCCTAAACCATCCCCATTAGAAGAAATATCGCAGGGAAGCGTATTGTTATTCACCGATTAATTATAATAAATTGGTCTTATAATATACAATCGAGATATGGTATAAAAATATTCGAAAAGTTTGTAAGAGATAATCATATCTTCAATACGAATGAAGCATTTCTAGCGCTGCCCAAGAGTATTCTAAAAGATGATACCTTTGTCATCCCTAAAAACTTTTGAGTTGTGCATATTTCCACGCAAACTAACATAAAAGCACATACAAAGTCAAGAAGTGAAACCCTTTCTCAGTCAGTTTTGATGAATAGATAATAAATATAAAAAATAGGAAAAATGCAGACATATTTTAATTAAAAAGTTAAGGCGCACGCAAACCAGTTAAATAACCCTTTAATTCTAACAAACCTTTCTCCTATTATGCGCTGCAGGTGCAACGCGAAGTACAAAAAGAAGTGCATACCAAAACAAGGTTTACGTTAAAAAGGTGCTAATGATAACAGAAGTAATAAAGCGATGAATGCAATCAAAAGACATTATCAAAATGGAGGCCCAGAAAATGCGTTGGGGTGAAATGAAATATGGGTTAAACAATTAAGACAATTTTGGGCAAATCCTTTAAGCCAAGACACACACAGTTTAAGTAACTGTTGCAATTAGCTCAATTGCAGCTGCAGCTGATGCAACCGCTGCAACCAGTTGCAGATGCATATCACATATTCACTGCCTACTCATTAGCGTAGCTGCAACGAAGCGCAGCGTGTTTATTTTATTAATTTTTGTTGCCAAAATTTTGCATACAACTTGTGGTCAGACGTTGAATGCAACATGCAATGTTGGGCAATGCTCGCGGCGTGACCATTTCCAAAAAACAAAAAACAAAGCCATCAAAACTCGCCAACTTGCAGCCCCCCCATAGTCAAAACCTCCAGACATGAGCTGCACGCATTTCTTACCCTTCCATTAATACAGCGCTTATCGAAATGGCCCAAAACTAAGAGCGTTACGTTTCGGTGGCATGTCTGTCGTGTCTCTTAGCCATTCTACATGCCACTGCTACGCTTTCTACACTCACTGCCACAGTCCGAGAAGGGGGAACAGGTGTAATGATTTTGCTTTGCACCTTGACTTTGGCTTCCGCTTTTCGTCTGCTTGTCGATAATTTTTGGCTGGGGGTAATTTGTGTGCATTTTACTTCCTCTCAATAAACTTTTGTGCGGAGTTCTCTTCGAATACAGGGTGTCTCTTAGTCCTTTATCGCCATATGCTGGGCAACCAATTGAGCAATGCTTTGCTGCTTTATCTCTGAACGCTCTGCCAGTGCTGCAAAACTTTTTAGTGTATTACTAAGCCCATTATTGAAAAGAGATATAAACGTATACCCAGCTCTTTGCGTTCTTTGTGTTTTCGGGACTCTAATTGCACAAATTGTATAAACATCAAATGCATTACAGGTACGACTATGAACAAGCAGGGAATGGACCGCAAAGAGAACATGTTTGCAATAGAATTTACTAGTATGTGAAAATTATAAACAGATAAATACTGTGATTTTGAAATTTTATACAGAGTAACTATAAATCAGAAGGCTACTTTATTTTAAACTCCAAAGACTTGGAAATTATCATACTTTAGCCTACTACAGAGAGAACGCAAATCAATAGTGATGCTTTCTAGAAGCTGAGCGCAAGCAGAGCAAAGTGAAAGCAAGGTATACCTAACAATGTAGGCTCACTTTGCTCTCTCAGTTTCCTATTTTGAAGCACATAAAACCTAATCCCTTGCCATTACCATACCTTACACCGTATTAAGGTGTTTAGATTAGACTCAAATGGTGCCAACATATGTTGGCATATGCCGAATCCTTTCCTTTACTGAATCGTTTGAGCTGAAAGTAATCCGTAATCCGTCTACGACGACCATGACATAGTCAGCGGCTCGGTTAGCTTGGTTAAAAAGGAGAACTACAAGTATAATCCCATTAGAATATGAGTCGAAATGGCGCTTAAGGGACATTTTTTCATAAGCAGCCTTAAAGTAAGCTTAAATTATAATACCAATCAGGAACAATCTTGCGGGCCACCCTGTATCAATCGACCCTTTATAATTGTTAATTTTATATTAAAGACTTCATTATCAACAAAGTATACAAAGCGGTACCAGCCAGAATATAAAGCTACACTGAAAGAAATTCAATATGAAAGAATGCATAAGTTCTAAATTGAAATTCAAAACAAATCATATTAATCATATGATTAATCTATCATGCCATTTCTTTGGCTTAAAACAGGCATGAAATGATTGGAAAAGTCATTCTATCGTAGGGAGACAAGATGGAAACATTAATATATCTTCGGATTTATTTATATTTGGTTTAAGAAAAACATTAAATTACACCAAATTGCATGAGTTACAGTCTATCGGAATTTTAGCTTAAGAGTAATGGAATTTCAGGGATTCAGGTATCGCAGTTTTTTCATTGCGCTATAGGAAGCCGTGCTGAAAAAAAGTATAAGTTACGAATAACATGCAATTTTCACCTCAATGGAAGGCCTATGGCTGAAACATACCTTTCGCGGTAAATTTGGGCTCGTTTCGAATCCGGAAGCCGTTTTGGATCTTCTAGCACCTATTTCAAAAATTCGAATATTTGAGAGTTGCGAAGTCAGCTGGTGTGGCTGTAAACTGTGAAATCCACATGAAAATCTTTTTCATTTAACACATTCTACATACACTGACCAACCATTTCCATTATTTTCATTAACTTATTGTTAAAACATGTAAAAGATATTAGCAATTTTATCACAAAAATACCCTGACTGAACATCTGACTTTGCTGTACGATACAAATTTCAGGGTTGCAGTAAAAGCGAAAATAACTATCGGTTATTTATATATAGAGTATATAGCTTAAAACTGTTATGTATATTAAAATATAATTTTATTTTCACAAAATTTTGGCGATTGGGCCAAATTGTAGTAGTTGTTTTGACTAAAATTACTGCAAAATTTTTTTTTTTATTCAATAACTTTTCTAAGAAAGAGCACTTTAGTTGCAAAGTGTTAATGTCGAGCTAAACGATATCATGCAATCACTTACCGCATTTATTTATTCAATTAAAACCAATTTTTTTCAAGTGTATCAACAACAACAGCTAATAAGTTATAACATGACTTCCTCAACATTAATCATTCGACGTACAATATTTTCTAGCCCTTTCCAAAATAAACCATTCTACATAAAACATTTTTAGCTTTAGAAAGTTCCATTGCACGAAAGCTGCAATTTTCAGGTGTTAGCTACCCTTCCATTAAAGGGGGCAAAAAATGATATATTTAATCCGTTCGCTTGTACACTCATTCAAGTGTATACTCGCTACGAGACAACATTACCAAAAACAACAACTACAACGAGAACTGGAGCAGCAGCAATGATAAACCTGATATAAGACACACTTGAGGGCTTAACTTGGGTTAATCTCCAGTTTTTTCAAGTAGAAACGGCAGCAGCTACAACAACAACAACTGCAACTGAGCCAGACAACGGTTAACTGAAAAGCCACGCAACGAAATTAATACATAAGTGTGGGGCTTAAAATATGAGTTTATAGGGCAGAGCACTCGGAGGGTACTTGACGACTGGACGTCGTCGCCATCACCGTCTCTGGTTCCGTCTACGTCTCCGTCTCCGTCACAGATCCATATCCAGATCATCGTCAACGAGTAACGCATGTGTGCAGGTGGATTTCTCAAGTGGCTGCGTCCGATTTCCTGTCAGTGTGAGTGTGTGTACACTTTACATGCATACATATAGCTGCAGTCGAAGTGATATTAAGAGCAGCATAGAAGACTTTACTCCCAAGTGAAACAAGTGCACAACAACATGTAATTGAAACAGATACTAGCAGTTGTGCTCCCATTTTCGAAAGCGCAAAAGTTTTGCGAACTCAAAACGTAAAACGAGTTTTGAATACAGCTAATTATGATTGATCAAAACGAAAAGTAGGTAGATAGTTATACCCTATATCTATAAGGTAAATATATGTAACGTACAAAAGGGGGCTTGGCGTTAACAATCCGTTTAATAAAATGAATAAATACACTCAAAAATGAATCAAACCTTGTTCGAATTTCCCTCTGTTCGTTTGACAATCTAGATTTCGTTAAGATTACAATAGATGATACCATGGAAAATATCACCAAATTCGAATGTACAATACGTTTGAAATGAAAAAGGACATTCAAATTAACACATTTCTTCCTTCCTCTTCATTGATTTGATGTAATGTTAACTTTGGTAAATACATCTTTAAAGGAGAAACCATAACTTGCTTCCATCAAGTAATTAACTAAAACGGCTAAAAGCGATCTGCCAACTTATTAGCTAATCTATACATCAGTTCCATATTGGAACTCTTTCCAACGCCATTAGGCATTTTTATTTGTATTGGTTTGAACAGTTACTAAACTATTAGAACTCTTTTCGTCATATCTCTTCCAAGAGTATGCAAAAAAAACGAGGTATATTGAGCTTACATGTTTGGTGAAGTTTTTTTGAACTGTGTTATATTTTTGATATAGCGCTACACAAACAGCAGATTGATCTTCTCTTTCAACAGTCAAAGTTTTGGATTGGCAAGACAAAGCAACAAAAACATACATATTCATATGTCCCCTTATAGAAGAAGAACTACAAAACCAGAGCGCACAGAATTGAATGTCGAAAAAACACATTTACGTTTCATAATTCGACTTACAACTTCGTTAAGTATACCTTGCTTCAGCACATACTTTGAATGCAATCATGAGTGTGTTGTATCGGTGAGGGTCTCGCCAAGCAATGTTCCATATAGATATAAATATATTCTTGCTTCTCCAACTGATGCGTGGGACAACGTTGTGTTGTCTCCAAAATGGGCAGCCGATCCTACTGCTTTTTGGCCTTGGTAATAAGCTCATACTAAGGACATGAAAGGAAAGATCATGGCTGTTGAAGGCTGAGCAATGACCATCACATTCGATGGAACGGTGAACTCAATGAGCTTTGCGACGACATTGACATAGTCAAGCGATTTAATATCCAGCGACCCCGCGGGCTAGGTCATGTTATACGTATGAATGCAGAAGCTATTGCGAGAAAGTTCTTCAATGCGCCTGTTGAAGAAAGGCGACAAAGGCGCAGGCCATGCCTTCGTTGGGAGTACCAGGTAGAGATCACATTAGCTACCTTTGGTATCACCGAGTGGAGAAGCAGAGGCGCCTGAAGAAGTGCTCCACATCAAACCGTAACCCGGTGACGGGCTCACGAAGATGCCATCAGAGGGCACCAGACGCTGTATCTATTTTATCAAAACCCAAGTCCCCCTAAAGATGTTAAGATATGCTTATGATCCGATCTTATGTCAAAATGTGCAATTTCTTATTAAATAGCTCCTAAGGTAATCGGATTTATTTAAAAATCCTTCATTGACAGCTTGACAACACTGAACATTTTACTAGCAGCTAAAGCATTGAGCTCCCACCCTATATACGATACCTTGCTCATTAGTGCGCGTTTTATGAGCTTCAGTTGTCACAGAATCCGTCAATAAATATGCCAGAATAGAACCCAAAATTAATGTCAACTTAAGTTGACCTAAGCAAATACCAGCTACAATAGTATCTAGAGTCAGCAATGGAAGTTGTTATACGAATTATATATGCTTGCTTAAGATTTGGCATTTGAGATTTTTCTCTCTCTTACTGCGGCCTAAGTAGATTTAGGGAAATCAATGGGGAATACTATTGTATGTGGTGTCAAAAGTCGCACAGCAATCAATCAATTTAACAGCCATGAAAAATCAACAGACCTAGAAGAAAAACGACACCAATCGAACAACGACAGAAATAAAAAAAAGCAACAAAAATCGTAAAATAAATGGTTTAAAATATATCAAAGGAAGTCGACAAACACACACAAAAGGACATTAAGCAACACTAAAGTACACAGTAGTTGTTGGGGGTTGTTGGCTGGCAAGGACTTCCTTGGGCTTGTTGTATGGAATGTACGACAAGCATAGGTAATGCAACAAAGGAATGTTCAAGTCATGTTGCCAATGCCAATTTATAAGAAAACTCCGCAGGAGTTTAGGTAAGTCCTTTGAGATGTGATGCAACTTGCTGCTGCTGACAACATAAAGGATGCCAAATTTAAGTTGCTCAAATATTTGACTAAAAAATTTGTTAAGATTTGCAGAGAGGGTCGAGGGAGAGCAAGATTATGCCAGCTGGCCCAAAAGTCAACAAACTGTGTCCAAGGCGAAGCCAACGCGTGCCATATGTGACCAGCGAAAGCGAAGACATGAAGCACGTCCTGCCTGACGTCATGTAATTAAAAACCTCATGGTTATCATTTATTTATAGTATGCATGTCCAGAAATCGAGTTCCAAATCAGTCATCGTCGTGTGTCGTCCAACCTGCTGCCCTGATTTTGATGGGCTTCGCGGCTCTGGCACAGTCTTGAATGTCACAAAAAATGGATCCCGATGCGACAGACGGTGCAACTGTTGTCCACGTTTCATATTATACTTCACTTTAATTTCAGTTTTGTTGTTTTTTTTTAAGTGCTGCATGTGTGTGGCAGGAGACAACATGCCACAGACATTCCACTCGATAAATTTTAGCAATAAAATTTAAGCTGTTTGTTTACTTTTTTTATATAATTTGCTTATTATGGTTAGGTTGTGTGGTCAACCCCTTTTGGGCAATTAAGTGCTTCTACACGTTCTAAATGTGATAAATAACAAGGGGGTTCTATGTTCCTCTTTAGGCAGAAGGTTAAAAGCAGCAGTGTGTTCTTCTGTTGACTAAAGTTTTCAGATTAAAGTTTTACTCATAAGCAATTTTGTTGCCAGTTTGTGAATCGACAAGTTTCAGACTGCGGAGCATTAAGTCTACCCGGTTTTTTTAAGGACGTTCAAGTCAATATTGTCTCACTTCTCAGCTTCTCTAAAGTGACAACCTGTGTTATAGCCTTCAAATATGAATAAGTATACATTAAAAAAATGCTTAGCCTTTCTTTAATGGAAATCGGCTTTTAAAGAGAGACTTGGATATATAGAGCTTAAACACTACAAAAACCAAATTGCAATGTTCTCTATACAAGAGATCTATTAACTTTCCTACAAAAACAGTTAACGTAATTTCTAGTTCAGTTTAAGCAAGTTTGTTTCCTAAATTTAGAAACCCAGAAACCGCAACTGGCATGTTACCCATGCGAAGGAAAATCTTCACTTATCAGGCGAACTTTTTTAAAATTTTTTTTATTACAAAATGGCTTCTGTTTGGACAGAGTGAAGCTCCCTGAGCTTTAGGTCTATCTTAACTAAGTTGACGCACAACCTGGTTGGCTGCTTTAATGACCACCCGGTGTTAGGACAGAGAGCTGATGTGCGCAGCGAAGTCTTCCCAGGACTTTAATTGGGTTGTACGTAGGGTTCGGGACCCACAGAATAAAATCCTTCTTCCAACGATAGATGCTATGAGCGCCTGGGCTCTACAGCACGTAGTCACCCGGTAACTGGTTGTTATGGCCAATCTCAAAAAGAGATATCTTAAATTAAGATGAATCATTTTTTTGCTGGTGGTCCGCTGAACCTTTGCATGGAGCATTGCTAGCTTATCTATCCAGTTTTCGTCATGGACACCATCAAAAACATAAGATTAGATCGCGGCTTAGAGACTTCTACTTACCAAAATGAGATATTCTCCGCCATGGTTTCGGTTGCAACAAGTCATAAAAAGATGAGACATCTGCCCATCTGGCCCTATGAAATACATCTTTTTGCATTGCTGAATTAAACTGAACTTGCACCTTTCACAAAATGTAGTAAGGCCCTCTTTATTCAGCCTTGGTAGGTGTGGCTTAGAATGCCTTGACTGCAATATAAGATGCATCTTCTTGGGCGGCCTGGGTTTTGGTGGAGCATGACGACAGCTACTGATCGCTGGCACAAGCCAGAGTGATACTTGCTATGCCATAGCCAAGTTGACCCACAACATCCTAGTTGTGTCCCCTGGTTAGCTGCCCAATTGCCAAACGGTGTTAGGGCAGTGTGCAAATGTGCGCAGCGAAGCCTACACTGACAGCCACCACGGAAACCCAAATCCTGTGAAGGATTTCACACACTATCTAGTAGGTAGGCATTGGAGTTCTGCGCCTGTTAGTGGTCAAGTTCGAGTATTTTCAATAAGTATTAAGATGGGAAAATATTCAACTTGAATCGAGATTTGCTCTTCTTACACTGTTAACATTTACGAACAATATCCTTTGAATTTTCTCTTTGTGCAGTAACAGTCAATATGACAGAAATATACGTGAAAGATTTGGCGAAACGGTCTGGAGATTTCGAGCATATCCCTGAATGCCTTTGGAGGACTATTATAACTCTCCTTACTATTCAAGAAATAGCCAACAGATTTACTCCAACATTGCATAGATAAAACTGACACACTTTTGGTAGTTCTACCTTTAGCAGTCTCTAAGCTTAAAGAGAAATCTTAAAGGAACTGAACTTACAGATAACTGTGTCAAAAATTCAAAATAATATTGCATATTTTGATTCTATCAACTTAGCTTAGACATTGCTTTAAAATTGACTACTTGAATTATTCAGTATAAAATTCTGCCAGCAGAGCAACGTCTAGCTCCGTTTAATTTCAAAAAATATAAACAAATTTAACAAGTTCATTTGGAAACCATGACTTCGGCAAGTAGTGAGCTCTTCGCTTGTGGCTTTGAAGTGTTTGGACGAGTCCAACACGTTTTCTTTCGCAAATATACCGAGAAACAGGCCAAGACTCTGGGTCTACGCGGCTGGTGTATGAATACTGATGAAGGCACTGTTAAGGGTCACATTGAAGGATCGATGACTAAAATTAATGAAATGAAGCTTTGGCTAGAGAAGAAAGGCAGCCCCAAATCGTCCATACAGAAGGCGGAATTTTCGCCAACACAGCCAATTGGAAACTATACCTTTAAGGCGTTTACCATACGCCGTTAGGAGATTTGGAAACGCAACGAAGAAATAAACCCATCATAAAATGTCACTAAATCGATAACAAAAAAAAACCACCTAAACTTTCAAATAATACATAAAATAAGCTACAAGGTCAATGTTCGCTGTTTAGAAGCTCTTGCAATGTTTTAGTAGCTTTTTTTTCCTGCTTTACACTTTAATAAATTATTTGTCAAACTAAGAAATTGAAAACATTTTTTTTTTATTGTCAATCTTATTCATCAATCTATTATTCTTCTTCATCAAACTCGTGCTGTTCCTTTGAGTTGCTCCCGACTTCTGATGTTTCGAGGGTCTGCCTGGAGTCCTAAGTGGAGATAAACTATCGAAGCCCACAAGATATTGAATCCTCGTAGAAACTTAATCTTGCTTCGCCTGAGAAACGCCTGAAGCTGATTGACGTACTGACACTTAAGGAAAGACGAATTTCTTTGGGGACTTCATTCTTGTCTAAACTGATTTCAGGTGATGTTGACTCGACTTTTCTATTGGACCGCATTTACTTCTCGCAGCTTCCGATACTTCTCATGTTTCGCTGTGTCCTGAACTGCGAAGTGTTCGAGCCATTCTTTGCAATGACTGTAATACTGCGCCAAACATTTGTCGCGTTTCGCCAATTTCAAAAGGCCATTTGTTTCAGAAGTAAATTCCGTCTGGTCTACTATATTTTTAACTTTTTCTGTCAAAAGTTCAAATCTTTTTTTCAATCAACTTAGCTTTGCTTTTGAATTCAGTTCTTATGAGGCATGTTTTTTATAAATTCATTTAGTCTACAATTTCCAAGCATAGCATTACCTATAATTTTCCATTCCAAATTTACAATTGATTACAAAATTTATATTCCCCCATTTAAGATTTAAAAGAAAATTTGTAAATTATGGCTGCAGGCACTTGTCAACTGTACTCCTGTGAATTTGAGGTTTTTGGACGAGTGCAACGCGTCTTTTTTCGCAAGTACACAGAGAAACAGGCCAAGACTCTGGGTCTACGTGGCTGGTGCAAGAATACCGATAAAGGCACTGTAAAGGGTCGCATGGAAGGACCGATGACTAAAATCAATGAAATGAAACTATGGCTTGAAACTAAAGGCAGCCCCAAATCATCGATACAGAAAGCTCAATTTTCGCCACCAAAGCCTATTGATAACCATACTTTTAGGGGCTTTACCGTACGCCGTTAGCAGGATTGGATTGGCAAAAGAGAAGTAAAGCGGAGTCGAAATATACTGTCAGTAAATATTACGTGTTAAAAGAAATGCTAAAGCAACAAGTAGCAGCAAGTTGCATTGGCCGAAATTGCCCATGAAGAAGCCCATGTCTCATATAACTATCACTCAAAATTAGAACATAACTGCTTTATACAGCGAATGTACTCGTAGAACAAATGGTGTTTTGTAAGAATGCATTAAAATAAAACAATTTTGCTAGACTAACAAATTCTGAAGATTTTTTGTTAAAAAATAACTATCTATATCTCCAATAGCAATTGGAGGATGAAGCTGATAGTAATGCACCCACTGGCTTTGGAATCGCGGAGTGTAGAAGGCGTGCGCGAAGCAGAGAAGCCGGAAGGAGCGAACTACAGATAGCCGCAACCCTGTAACGCGTTGTTATGGCCAGTCAAGAAGAAGAGACTTGTTTAAAAACTTACGCTTATCAAAGCTCAAGCGAATTCATTTTAAACTACGTCAACGAATTCCTTAAAACTTTCAATAGGCAAACCACGAAATGACTATCAAAACTGAAAAGTCGTAAATTCAATAGAATTAACAACAATTGTATTTGAACGCTTTTAAATTGTTGGCCGGACAACGCCCGCGCATTATAATCAAGAAGCCAGACATTGACGACATTTTTACGTACAATAACAAATGGTCAATGGTAACGATATTGGCATGATAGGAGCTCTGGTAATATAGAGAGAGCGACAATGGAACCAAGTCTGAAGCCGTTCAATCAACCTTCAATGTTGTAAAGCGACATATAGACAGAGTCACGCAGCTATTTTTTACAAGACAACAACAAAGTTGTATGACAAATTGAAGGCAGGCAAAATAACATTAATATTTGAATTTACATTTGAATACTCTTACTAGAGAGTTGCTTGACTTTGTCATAACACGGACTAGGAAAATATACATAAATTAAAGATACTTTTAATGATAAAGTTTGCAAAAGTGTGTGATACAGAATTGAAGCATTGAGGTTAGTTTATTGGGGAGAAATATGTATCGCTATTGTAAACATGAAGTAGGATCATCAGTGCGGTTGCAAAATTAGAGGTCATGAAGTTTTTTTAAGGTAAATAAGCTATCGCAAAAGGAGTTTCATTTTCACAATGAAAGAAGGGTTCCAATTCGGCTAAATTTGCTTGTAGTTTTGCAGGTTGGTAAACTTACACGGCAAACGAAAAAGTTATTTCGGATTGATGGGTATATAGGGAAAATTGGATGTTTTAGAGCTTGCAAATGTCATGTAAAAACCATGTCTTTCAGGACTTCCTGGCTTGCTTAGCTTATGACAACTCCTTGGCCAACGGTATCGTTTGTTAGAAAAAGGCGTAATTCTTATCAAATAAAGAAGATCTCAACATAGTAGTAATTGGCCTTTGTTGCTTGGTGAAAGAAATTCTCTCAAAACCATAGCTTTTAAGAAGGATTTCGCGCTACTTCTTGAAGCTGGTATAAGCTGTATTCAAATTTCTGTGCAAATTTTCGTATCAAAGCTTTGAGGGGTATGGGGGAAATAAAGGTATCTGTACTACGGGGGTAACGTGGATGATTCAGAAAAAGGTCAAGGTTCGCGAAATTCTATCGAACAGAAAGACATTGCTATATCGACTAGACTAATGCTCCTGATCATTTCTAATCTATCATTTCAACTCTTTAATTTCCACTTTGTGTACAAAAGCTCCTTTGTATGAAATATAGATTTCAGAGGGCTTAAGGAAAAACACAGTTTATGCGACCGTTTGTTTGGAAAACCAGACTCTCAACAACAAAATCTGCATAAGCATATCAATATTTTCTGGTACTTTATGGAATTTAAGAGCTTTGATACGCTTAATATTGATTTTAAGAATCGGTTAGTAGTTCCAGAGATAACTGCAGAGATAACCTGCATTCATAAGTATGGACTATATAGAGCCCTAAACAATAATTTTGTGTTCTGTTAGCTCGTTGCTTATTGCAGTATCCTGAAGGGCATAAGAGAAGTCTTTAGCAAGTCACGAGGTCTAAATTTATACGTTTTTATAAGAGACTCTTCACAGACAAGTGTTTTGGAAAACTCCACCTTAAAGCAGATATAAATGCCTTCACTAGTAGTTAAAGAGCATTGAAGTTGCTACTTTTCTTAATAATTAGAACTCTTACGTCTTCAGGAATATGATAAATGGCTAGACAGACTAAGCAGATAACACACCCAATAAATACTGACTGGGCCCATACTTAAGTGCAATTGGCATGCAAAAAGACGCTTGACATTCGAAAACCAAGAGTACTATGTGACCAACTGTTCTACGATACTATCTAAAACAACTGCAAATGCTAGACAAAACTCAAATGATATCTTCTAACTAACGTCGTCTGCTGTGATTGAGACCATTTTGCTGCAACACGCTCCAAGCGCAGCAGCTGCCACAGTATTAAACAAAGGACACACAAACAACAATAGTAAATCTCTTTGGAATGCTAAAAAATAAAGAAATCCATTTGGACTAGCTGCAGCCTGTTGCGCTATGCAGGATGCACTGTATCTGTATCTGTGTCTGTATGGGTATTATCCCTACAAAGTACCTGCTGTGCCAACGCCAACTGCCAAATGTTTCGAACTCGGTCATTGTGATTCGTTTCATTTGTTGCATTTGCTTGGAAGCCAGACCAAATCGCTGCGCTTCAACTGCACTCGGAGTCCTTTTTTCTCGTCTTTATTGTTGTTGTTGGTTGTGAGTACCTGACTGCGAGGCAGACTGCAATCTGTTGCTCTTTGCACATGTCTTCGATACTCAGGGTTTTGGTTTTTTCCTTCCAAATTGTGATTTTAGCGCAGAGCGTAAAAAAATTTGATGCCCTTGCAAGGTGTTCCACTTTAGTACCATACTGACCCTATTTTAGAGGCTGCAAAATCTTGAAAACAACATTTGGCATTGCATATGGAATGGATTTTTGAGTGTTTTGAACGCTTCGCAGAATGATAAACAGAAGTTATAGATATTTCCAGCACATGTCGTTTGGTTAAGAACCGGTGCACGGATATGAAAATTATTGAATAGATATTGTAGGTTGCTAGTAAAGGAGAGTACTGTACTTCTTGTTGTGGGTTCTTTTTATTTTTTACCTTGAAACTAGACTTATTATTGGTTTGAGAACATAAATTGTTGATTGGGTACATGCAAGTGTGTGAAATGTCTTTGGTTGTATTAACAGAAAAACCATCGTAAATTGCTTTAAAGCTTTTCCCACAAAGTTAGAAATAAAACGATCCTGATCCGTGTTACCTCTTCTGTTACTTAGCTGCTCTTATCGCTCAATGCAGTTTGTAGCCTCTCAGAAAGCACGTCGAATCCACCTTCGGGAGGCTTCCCTTAGGCTTAATAGGCGCCTGGAGGAGTGCTTCACATCAGGCCGTAACACGGTAACGGTTGTTATGGCTAGATAATAATTCTGAAATTCTACCACAGTTGGTAATAATCATTAGGTTTAGGCACAAAAACAAATTCAAATCAAAATAATATAAGGAAGCAGATAAATATGTATGGATTGTTCCGAAACTATGCTCGTAGCCGTAGTCCAATTAAAGTGGAATTGGGTACCAGCGCCTAACTGGTCTACACTACGGTTCCACTCAGATTAGATATACACATACTGTCTCCAAATAAACGATCAAGTACGTCACAAAGCTTGGTGCAGAAAGACCAACTTCCAGTTCATTTATATTAAAAATGAGTTTAAATTTAGTTGATGGATTAATTTGTGCTCTTCTTAGCTTTCTGCCAAAATCAAGATCTATTGACTGGAATGCGTTGATGTTTACAAACCAACGTGGGCGATGGATGTTAAATAGATTCTGTGGCTGCAGCAGTTCGAATAAGTCCAATGGTTTATCGGTGGATCCCGAACCGGAAGTGAATGAATCGTTTATATTACTTGTTTAAATGAATCGTAGACAAAACCAATACATTTGTTAAGAGTTCCTCTCGAGATACCTAAGTAGTAAGCCGGACCTGATTCTTTTTCGGAAGATAAACTTTCGATAAGAAAAAGCTGAAGTGTTAACTTAACCCCTAAGCAGGCACTCAACACATAAAAGCCTTCCTCCTCGCATAACTGTCAATTTTATCTCATAGCAGATCTGGTCAGCCAATTAAAAATTAACAATAGTTCAAGTCAAAGCCAAATTAATGCCTTATCTCGCTCTTTTTTTTTTTTTGTTAGTTGCAACTTTTCCCATGCTTAGGTGAGTATCTTATATGAAATTTAGGCCTTCAAAATGTGTAGTTGACAAAAAAAAAAAGAGTTGTTGTCGCAGTGACACTGACAATGACAGCCACCTAAGTAGCTCAAGGAGGCAATTGAAAAAACAAACACAAACCGACAGCTTCAAGATTGACATCTTCATCATAAATAAAAGTGAAAAACTTGTTAGCGCAAAGTACTAAGAAAGAAAAGCCGGACCAATGAATGCTACAAAAATGTTGCTACAGTTTTCCACTGCAGCATAGCAACGCGTTGTTGTTGTTGTTGTTGCTGTTGTGGCAAGTGAATGCCAATCAAAATGACAAACAAATAAATTGAGTCAAGTCAAATGTTGGGCAAATAATCATAACAATAACAATGCCATTAAACAACTCAATTACAAGCGCTGCAAGAGGCATGTGCAGAGTATCTGCAAGATACATAGATACAAAATCAACATAAAAGCTAATGAAGACAAGTTAGTTAATGGCGCTCGTTGCCGTTGTTGTTGTTAGTGTTGTTATAATTACGCTTAAATATCGCGTCTGCCTGCTAATGGGGCAACTAAATAGAACCCGTACTACCCCAAATAGATGGCCACCTCTGACGCATGCCTAATTATCGGACCTTGTATTACAACGCCTTGCGCGTAGTACTCATTGCTAGGTGTTAACAAATTCATTTCACTCAATAATTTTCTCAACGACGTGTAACTGGTTTACTTGCACGATCCCCCAGCTCCAGCTCCAGCTCCAGCTACTCCATTGGACTCTATATCGCCACTACATGCCTCTTAAATCTTCACTTGTTGCAGAGGCGGCAACTCTATTTGCATGCTGATTAGCCTTTGAGGTAGACAAGTCTCTAGATACATATAATTTGTTGGTTTTTTTGCACTTCACTTTCCCAGCTCGGGCCAACTTTGGCTTATCTATTAGCAGTTACTGCCTGTCTTGGTTAGACTCTTCATGTTGGCCAGAGTTGTAGCTGTTGTTGCAGTTGTTGTTGCTCCAATTTTCAACACTTTTGACGTGCTGTTAATTGATTTAGAGTGCAGTTTGTGTCTGCGCTTGTTTTGCACTAACTGCATCTACTATATGATTATATGGCGGCGCTTGTTATGGCCAACTTGGATTGCCACTGTAATGGCTCTTGGTGGTAATTGTTTGTTGTTTTTGTTAGTTTGCGGGCACTGTACGTGCGGCTAGTGGGAAAATAGCCAAGAAAATAACTGCTCAATCGCGCTGAATTGACAACTTTATTAGTTAGTTGAGGAGAACACATTGCCATAAATGCGGATTCGATTCGCTAATTTATCATAAATTCTCAAAAAGGAGCCATTAAATTAAGAATATGGCTGCAGTTGTGGTGTACATTACGATTACTTGACTGGAATAGTTGTTAACGGAAATTAATAGGTTTTTAAAATACCTATCAAATAGCTCCATGGTAACTCGCGTTTAGTGTGTCGATTGGCTATATCAATCCGAGCTACTCTTTGTCAAGAAGCAAACTTTTGAATACCACATTCCGAGTTTCTGTTTCTAGACGATTTTTTCAGCTGCTATAAGTGGCTGTTCATTAATGACGTCACCACCGAGGGCGGATGGATATTGAAATAGTCTTGGTGAATATATGTGACTAACTTTGTTTTGCTAACTTCACATTGCACTGAATTTTTACATTAAATCAAGGCGGTATTTTTCTAGTATTGATCAATTTGATCAATTTAACTAAAGTATAAGGAACTCCAGAACTTTTCGTTTACTGCTTAGAAATCTGTTTTTTTTTACTTTTTAGAAAAAAATAAGTTTTGGAATTTGAACAAATATAATCTTTAATTTGTTCAAAATTCATCTCGATCGAAATTAAGGTTCTCGAGTGGTATGGAACTTTATAGTTTCGTATGTCGCGATCTCACGCTATCGATAGTTCGAAAACCGTGCTAGGAAAGAACTTTTACACAATTCAAATCAAGAGTCAAAATCGTTGCTTAGCTCAAAGATTCTTCTGGCACATTATTGAATTACTTTTTGATTGAAATTCGGTATTAAAAGCTATCTGGCATACCGAAAAATTGCTATTAGTTGAAATTCGGTTGAAAGTGATTTCTGCACACTACGATGTAACCGAATAAGCATCTTACAAAAATATAATTCCAAACAAAAATTTAAAGCAAAAATTCGAAGGAAACGCGTTGAACATGGTTCTTATACCCAGGGACGTCGGAACGTTTCAAAACCAAGGATTTAGTAGTTCAAGCCGAGATTCATGAACCCACCCACGTATGGAATCTAGGTCGCTCTTCATAAATCGAAATGAAAGATATATCGAAAACAAAATTTCGGATGCATCTGTAACGAATAGATTTTCAGACTAAATCTTTCATAGAGCAAAGACATTGCGTATTTCTGATAATGAATTCTTCCATATCAATTTCGTCAGCAGTTTCATGATAAAGATTAAAAATTGCCCCATGATTTAGTCGTAGACTTAGAACGCAAATAAGATTTCAACCGTTTCACAGTCGAAAAACTGCTCTCATTCGAAAAAGAAGAAGTCATTGGTAATCAATAATTTCACGAATCCAACGAATTCTGGGATAGTCTCTCACAGACTTTTCAATTGAATTGTTTTTCTGCAAGCCAAATCTAAGCAAATGTTTCGAACGCCCAGCAGAGGATCTTAAAATCATTCTTATAGGATGCGACTATCTCATCAAACCAAGCACAAAAGCTTTAAGAAACCGAAAAACTTGGCTGAATCTGTCTAGAATCTAATGTTCAGAGATGAGAGAATTTGATCGTACACTTCGTAATAAATTTTTGGGTACATGTCTTTTGGAGTGATAGCGCTTGGCAATCCTGTTTAGTCGCGCTAATCGTGTTTCTTTCATATCAAATTTTTTAACCATTGTTGAATTTCGACGCATGTTGAGCTCTAAACATACACAACAAGTTTTCCGGCGCCCTTCTTCCACCTTAATCAAATCTTTCACCATTTAATGCTTCTTGAAACGATTTGCCTCACTGAAACGATTCATTTGCTTCCATTATATAGTGCATACCTATGAGTCACTTATCTATTCGTGATTTCGCCATTTCAACGAGATCGTGCGAGTCTCTTTCAGTGGAATTAAAAATCCGCGCACATTTTGGTCATTTGCATTGTTGACAATGTCAAAAATGGAGCACTTGGAAATATTGAAATGCTTAAGGCGAATTTATTGCACTAAAAACACTCGTTGCATGCCTGATTAAAGCGCCAAAATTAAATGTAGCTACCAAGAAAATTATGCACAACGAATAAAATAAGTTAACAAATGAGCCAAATTACAAAAATAAAATGGCCTAAAAGGCGACAACAGCGCCCGAAGAGCACAAAATGGCAGCTTAAATTTGTATCTCTGACAATGTCTCGACTTCGACAGCTTCAGTCACTGCAAAGTTCGGGCGTGATGATTGCATTTTAATGAACATATTAAAAATCAATGCCTGGGCTCCGGCGATAACACGTACATTGTACTTAAATTAACCGAAAACACAAATTTGTACGCTCGAGAAAAACTGTCGATCGAACACCGATCGTGAGAATGGAAATGACGACAAAGCCACAGTTCCAGCTCAGACCATGGAAGACGGCGTGCTGCTGCTGCTGCTGCTATAGCTGAACTCCATAAATCTTCATAAGCTTGTCACGTTCCCAGTGCAACAGCTACTCGTAAATATCTAAAGCTATGCCCGGTGACGAAGCTTCCAAAGCTGCTACTCCTTGCGGATTAACAATTATTTTGACATAAAATAGTCACACGGCACTCCGCCGCCCTGCTCGCCTCTCCTGAGCTTGTCTTATCGCTGTCCAGCGCTTCTCCACTTTGGTGACAATCGAGGGCCCCCACACAGCACACATATCGTGAGTGTGCCATGGTGACACGTACGTGGCGCGTCTTTTCGATGCTATGCTTTTTGGACTACCGTTGGCTACTGGTGGTGACTTTACCAAAAACCCGCCGACGGCTTAGATCGATGGCTCACATTTGCATGCCAGTCACGTGTCCGTAAAGAAATTTTTGAAGCCATGCTACTTAGTGGGCATCTCTTAACATTGAAATTACCTCTTCAATACGAAATTACCTCCGCAAATACATTCAATGAAATTTGATCGTAAAAGTTGCCTATCGTAAATGTTGACATTTGCATTTCCGAAATGTTGTCGAGAGTTCAATAACTTTGAGTGTTGATGGGGCTGAATGATTTCTGGAGTAAATTGTAAGCTGCCTGTAATTTGTAGGCTCGGTCATCGGTCTTTTTTCGTCTAATGTCCCCCATACACAAAGCAATCAGGACATTGCGTTCGTAATAAAATCAAAATATTTTGAATTTACACCGCGAGTTGGCCAACCAATTGCTGTATGTATTTGGGGCATAAGACATATTTTAACGTTTTTCTTTTAAAAGAATCCGCTACGGTAGTGTTTTTTGTTCGAGTAGACAGACGCCGTGGTTCATTTCTCATTTCTCGAGTTTGAGAACTATACTTTTGATGTTGTTAAGGATTTCGCATTGCACGACCTACGCACAAAATGAAGAACGATGTCAGCAAAGAGATCAAGCGGAAAATAACTCTTTCCAATAGATGGTACTTTGGTCTCAGTTGGCACATGAGTTGTAGAGACGAAACTGGTGCTCTATAAGACGCTCGTTCTTTCCGCTTCCCGTTTACGGCACTGGTGGTGCCGTCACTGGGTGGTGACGCAGTCTGATGAAAATGCCGTTAGAGTGTTTGAGCGGGAAGTGAAATCTTTGGCCCTTACGCGTTGGCAACACTACCGCACTCGATGGATCGACGAACTCCAGCAGCTCCGCTGGTCAGGTTTTTTGTATGGATAAAGAAGCTACTGCGAGAAAGGTCTTCAAGTTGAAGGAAGGCGACAAAGGGGCAGAAGATGAGGCAGAAGATACGCTAATAGATTCTGCAGTCATGGCCTCTTTCGAGGGGTCGACAATTCTTCCTAAAAGCATAGTGTCGGAGCAATAGAATAATTCTGGAGTTAAAAGGACGCTCTGAAAAGAAATAAAACTTTTCCCCCAAAATTTTAACGTCTTATTTGCTAATTGGTATTTTTTTGGAAATTGTACCTAGCTTTAAACGAAAGCTATTTGCAAAAATCAATAGGGTGTCCAAACCAGACTACATGCTTCAAAAGAAAAAGGAATAGCAACACCAGTTAGTCTCCCCTACTATTCTAGTTTGTTCTATAATTTCCAATATTCCGTTCGTTAAGCATATCCCTAAGCAGGAAGCAACCACATATGTTTGACATTATCAAACCGCAGCCTCTGCCACATCTCGTTACGGAAATCCACCTACATTTTTACAGGCTGCCGAATCCATAAAAACCAAAACAACAACATGTTGCATGCAGCAGCAGTGCCATTAAAAAGGGAAATACATTCAAAATAAACCGGGAGCAGTTGTGATTTTATGTTTTGGTATATATAAGCACTTTTTTTTTTGGTACCTCCAGGGACAACTGTTGCGCTATTGCCTTGGACTGCTGTTATTTCCGCTTAGGCAGTCCATTTGTTTCTTCTTTCATTTCTGGTTTTGTTTTGATTCTATTTCAAGAACGGCGGCTGTTGATGCTCCTGCTTCAGATGCAGCAGGTCCTGTTGATGCTGCTTACTTCCGCATCCTTGTTGATGGTTTTTCAGTTTTTGCACATCTGTCGTGGTGACAGGTACACAACAAATGCAACAGCAACAACAATAACAACAACAGGACATTTGCAGGCCGGAAGTTTCTATGTCTTTTGAAACTAATCGCTAAGGATCACGGATATCGGCAAATTACAGCTAGGCGGGTGGAAAATGAGAAAAATGTTCCCAAAATATCAGTTACAGGTTTTTCCGGCAGGTTCAAAGGTTGAGCCAGGTTTTGCTATGTGCTTAATTTGCATAGATTTAACGGAACAGGATGTAGTTGCTCATTTTTGTTTAACTGAGGTGAAAGGTGATGCTTAGGTTATTGTCTTTAATATGAATCATAATTGGATGTCGCCCTGAGCTGTATAGTATTTCATGCTAAGAAATCGATCAAGACGAGAAATATTAAGATATGGATCAAAGTTTGTATTTCACGGTAATCTGCACAACTACCTTTGTGGTTTTTGGAATTGATTAAAATCTTGGCTGGTCTTTGGAAAATAAAGGCATTTTAGAATGAATGAATGTGTACTTATTTTTTTCATCAAAGATCAAATGACTTTGGTGACCTTAGAACGAATTGTGTTATGGCACTGAAAAATTAATTATAAAGAATGATGTCCTCAAAGTAGCTAGTTTCAGAAGAAACTAAGAAAAATAGACAAAAAACCCAAAATCATAGTAGTTATCATAATAGGAATAAGGATAAAGAAACCACTTTTAGAGCCCGTTTGATAAGAGAAATTGGGAGCAAATGGCTCAATCGATTGAATTCCAGAAAAAAGTGTACGCTCAATGGAAATAGTGCTATACAAACCCTTACAGTACTTTTTAGTAGGGAACTTTAAAAACGCCTTCCTACAAATCAATCGATTTTAATGCCATCCTAAACGGCTTAATTTTTCCTGCAACTAAACGAATACTCATAAAATGGAATACAAAAACAGGAGAGGACTCTTCCAACAATTGAAATCTAGATAAGCCACGCAACAGGATAAAGCTGCAGAACAAGCGTAAACAAGGAGAACAACCAGCAACAGGCACACATTTAAAATTATGATATAAATTATACAATGCACATTGCAACATTTTAAGCGAAACGTTCCCGGCCGGCTGTAGATCAGTCGACACCAGGACCACGGCCAGGACGTTAAATCGAGCAGGACAATGGCATTGTACATACCTGCTGGCATTGTCAGTCAGTTTTGAACCTGCCGATGCTTATCGTTAGTTTAAAGCGTTTCAAATGAGTCTGCCCCAGCTCGAAGACAAGGTGAGGTCCTTGCGTAGCCAGCGTGACGTGCGATTAGAGATTAAAGAGCCAACGTCCAGCCAAGGACGATCAGACATGGTTTGATAGTTGGGCAAGCAGCCCCTATGTTGGTTACGGTATTTCCACAATAGTCAGTGTTTTTTGTGCCATAAAAAATATAATGTCTTGCTGTTAGACAAATGCTTCATGGCAGGAGGTTCTTGGAAATCCTCCAGCTATGGATACAAATGATTTTACAATGGGTTTCTGTTAATTGGAGTCTTTACTCAAGTGCAATGCGGGACATTTTCTAAAAAAATGAACAATGGATCTGCTGATGGAGTTCTGAGTTATGGGTTTTAAAATGGTTGTATCTGTTTAGATGAAAAGATAGTTCAGCGTATTCAGTCATATAATCGGCATTTTATAGGATAAGATTAGTAGGAGCACCTTTGAGAGTCTGCTTAATTTGGCAACCATCTAAAAAGTGACGAGTTACTTATACTCAGAATCTTTGGGCATAACGCGGCTGCGATACAGAACAAAATATTCTCCCAGATGAGCGTTATAATATGTTATCTTATGTTTATAGAAAAGTATTGTTTTTATCAAGTTAATTTAACTCATCCTCATAGCAAATTAATTACAATGATGACTGCAACAAGGTCTTTTTATATTTTGAAAGCTATACAAACTCAATAAAGCAACGTCTTACAAATAATACCAAAACTTCTTCAAAAAAGACTGCAAAACATTTCCAGAATCGACGATTACAAGAATTGCAACCCTTCCAATTTTCAAATGCGGCTCTCTTGGTGGTTGGACGCAGTTTATCAGGTCGATTCGAGCGGAAATCGTGCTTCTGTCGAAATAGACCTCACTTGAACAGTATGTCATAAGATATTATGTTCCAAACATAAGCGACCTCAACAAACGATTCCCTGAAGAACTACACATCAGAAAAACAAATCGACCGTTAATTTAAGAAAAAAGCTGCAACAAAGTGTTGTTGTGGAGATGTTAATGGAATAATTGAAGAGAAGGGTGATCAGATAACCGAAAAAGCAGAAGCTGTTTAACCCCATTTTTATTTGTTGTCATAAAAAAGAGCGCCTATTGATTATTTTGTATATTCCAAACATATTCTCAGCTTTGATAAGCTATGTTTTACTCCCTTTCAAAGGTGTAGCGTTTCTTTTTTTTCGCTCCATTAGCAATGGTTTTAAATTGTCAGATTTATTATTCGTCGAATTTTTCGCTGTTCATTCTATCGACACACACTCTGTGTATGGATATTCTTAGTATAACAGATGGCAACTCTCAATACATATATAAGGTGGCAATTCCCGGTCAAAAAACCTTTTCCGGTAAATTTGGGTTCGCTAAAATGATTTTTTTTTTAATCGACAATCAGGATAAGATAGACCGAAACTGGCCAATTACCATTAAAGCGACACTTAAATACTAGTAGTAATTTTCTCGACTAATATGAGATTTACTGCCTTCGCAACTCTCGAAATCTCGAATTTTTTGAAATAGCGCAAATTCGAAAACGGTGCTAGAAAATCCAAAATAGTTTCCAGATTTCTAAACAGCGACCCAATATTTACCGGAAAAGTTATGTTTTATCCATAGGACTTTAATTGAGACCAAATTTGTTGCATAGTGTAATCTGAAAGTTTATAAATAAAAATCTCGATCCCTGGCTCAGTGTGGAAGTGTAAAGTCATACTTCAAAGAAATGCAGCTTTTTTACAATTTTTATCAAACAATCGATTAAAAAAAGAAGGTATTCTATGTCCTTCGTGCAATCCCAGGCAACATTCGCTCAATGCCACTCTGCAGAAGACTAAGAGCTTGCGTTTAAGTCTTGGAATAGATACACTACCATCCAATCCATTAGCTATCCTTATGCCACATAAGAACATCTTTGAGCTGTCGCCACATGACTCGGTATACCTTCAATGGTATTTCTGATATAACGGAGTACTTTAATGATGAAGCGTAAAGTTAAATTATGCCATAATTTTTGGATAGATTGAGCCCCTATATCATATCTTACTGCTTAAAAAACTCAAATCCTAAACAATTCAGCAGAAACATCCACACCCGCACCCCAAAGGATGATGAGTACGAAAGTTATGTGCCGCAGGCATCTGTTAGCATTGTCGTGACTTGATTCCTTTCAGGCTTTCAACAATAGTCAAAAGATTTTCAAAAGTCGCCAGCATTGTGCGTCGATGTGCTGCTCCCTGGCAGCTACTCAATGTGCGTAGTAGAGCACATCAATGATCCAAGATCCTTTTTTTTCCTTAGGTTCTTTTTATTTTTAAAGTGACGCACTAAAAAATACAAGTAAGCATTAAAAAGCAAAACGCGTCAGGACGCAGGACCAAGTGAACTGATCATGCGTGGTGTTATTTTTGCTTTTGCAGCCTGTTGAGGAAACATCTGCCCCGCTCAATTTTTTGTTGCTGTTGTAGTAGGTAGTAGGTCTCCGTTTTTTTGGTTGTGTCCTGCCGGCTTGTGTCTTGCTCGCATTGTTGTTGTACGCATGCACGCAGGACATTTGGAACAGGATACTTAAAAAGACGAAGAGCAACACTAAAAAATAAAAACGAAATAAGTAGAATATAATAAGCAGCAGGCGTTTCTTGAGCCTCGAAGACATGGCTAGGTAGCATCTACAAGGACCTGGACATGTGCATGTGATTGAGACTGTGAATGTGTTGGCAGAGTGACGCTTGACTTCAGAGCGCAGTCGACGCTGCCGGCTGCGGTTGCTGTACAGTCAGACAGCCATATAGTGCAGCAGCATAACAATGTCAAGGTCAAGCGTGCGCCGCCTGCACACACACACACACACACACACACACACACACACACACAGTGACACATTTCTGTTTTAATAGAACTCGTAGCATTTTTTAATAGAACAAATCTCGTTATTTAGACGCAGGATATGCGTATCCGTATCCTGCTTTAGTTGATGGCATGTGCTATGCCGCCAGCTGTCAGTAACGATGATCATTGTCGTTGTTTCTTCGTTTTGGAGCGTGTCATTATGCTTTGGCACTTTTTCCAAAAAATATGTATATAAAAAAAAGATGGAAAAAATATTGTGATATTTTTTAATAGAAACTGCCAGTTTAAGCACTTTTTGGGCTATTTCCTGTTGTCGTCGTTTTGGCCATCAGCTGCCAGCTCGGCTATCCAATTAGCATATGCAGCTTAAAAGTTGGTTTTTTTTTTTTGTTACGAGATTCTCAGCTTTTGTACTACTATGAAGCACCCACATAATGATACCACTGACAGCTGCACACACTCTTGCAATTTTGCCAACAATTTATACAATTTTTGCCTTAATCCTTTGACAGCGCGTAAAGGTGTTTCCAGTTTTTGGGCAACGGATTGGCAATGCAAAGGCCTGCCTTATGCGCAAACATTACCTACAATTATGCACACTCCGCTCTTCATACTGCAGCTCAATTTCTAAGCTGATCCCACAATTGTTGTCAATATTTACTGTTCCATCTATTTTTGTCCAAGCCCTTCTGCTGTTCTGTGTCAGTTGAGATTCTATGTGACAGTAAAGGGGTGAATCCTGATGTCTCTATGTGTGGCATGCAATGATCTTCATGAAAATGTCACAATTTTAAACGGTTTTAATGGAACCGATTGAGCCTTTAGCCTGAACTGTTTCGTCCTGATCAGACTACGCAAAATATTTTGTAACTTAATTAAAAAGTGGGCTATAAAGAAACTGTAGTGGCATTCACGTCTTTCGAATCAGAAAAAGAATCTCGTTAATATTTCCATTGGCAATGCAGATATAGCGGCTTGAATGGAACATTCTGAAAAATATTGATATCACCTGCCATTTGATTGCCCTGGATAACTCGGTGGGCCTGGGTTCTGGTTGAACAGGGTAATACTTTCTGATCCCTGGCCATACCTTTACCAAGTTAACACACAACCTGTAGGTGGTGCCCCATGGTTAGCTGCTATAATTAGCGGAGTCTGACCAGGACTTTAACAGGGTTGTGCGTAGGGTTTGGGCCCCACCACGTAAAACCTCCCTCCCAATGGAAGTTGGTATGCGCTGCCTGGAGAAGTGCTCTACATTAGGACGTAACGCGGAAACGGGTTGTTTTGGCCAGTTAAGAAAAAGAGGATGGATGTCCTCGACGATTGACGTTGTTCGAATAATCTCCAGGGACCTAAGCGCAGCCTGACTACACTATAGATACACCCACGCAGCTTTCTGTCACGTATCCAGCTCACGGCATTCAGAATTCGGTAAATTTCCGTTTGGAAAACCTACAGATAACTAGCTGTCGCGCAAGAATAACTTGAGTTTTCAACAAGATGCCAATAAGCAACAGTCAAATTTTTCCGTTTTGGAACTATCTGTGGATCTCGCCAGTAATGTGAAAACTCGATAAAACTAGCAATGAGCATCATTTGGAAGTTTTTGTTAATTGTAACAGACGAAGTATGTTAGAGACACAAAATTTTGCTTGATGTCTTTAAAAAATTCTAAGTCTTTGAGCTCGGTTTTTATGATCCCAACTTTCGCTTGGAAAGTGGAAATCGATACCAAAGTAGTGAAGGTCTTAAATATGCTAAAAACTGTACATTTTAATTTAGCTCTCAAAACCTTACAAATTTTGGTAACGTTATTTGTAAGCAGTCCTTTGGCAGTTTTGAGTATTGCTCAAACTTTTGCTTCGCCAACAAATTTGATACAATTCGATGCATCCTAATCAGATGCGTCCATTTTAGGCTTCTAACAAGAGTTGGACAAGAACCATTCAACTCAACCTACAGCTTTGTAGAGTTTTTCGATACTCCATTCAGAATTCATTTTCTAAATTAACTTACACTGCTTTTGTGTAAATAGAATACTCGAATCGTAGGCCTCGGTCCAATTGACACATTTACCCTCGCCACCTCTTCTGTGCTTCAATATTGTTGCAGCTGTTAGTGGCACACCCCCTCACATATTGCTTAAACGATGAACCACTGCTTACTCAATTAACCCTTTCATTAAAGGAGAAATTAGCTATGCTTATGTTGCTCTTACCACAATCCTGGCCAGATGCAATTTCATACAATTGTTGCCAATTTTGACAACATTTTTGCAGCTTTAAAGGATTGCATATGCCCATGACATACTTTTGGAAATTGCGACAATTGCCCCAAATCAGTTGCGCCTGCATATTTGCTCAAATATGACCTAGAAATATCCTGCGGCTGTCACCCAAATAAAAACACAAACAACAAAAGGCGCACAATTGTCAATGTCAATGAGTGACATTGTTGTAAGATTGTCCTTTGTGGCAGCATCCTTTTTGGCTTTATTTTGATTTGTGGCCCTAGGTTTGATCCGCCTTTTGATTAGCAGTTGGCGCGGTGCAAAATGTTTGAAGCCTTTCTTGCAACTTTGATTTTCGAACAGATCAGAGCAGGATTTCTCTAAGCCTTTCAAGAAAGAGATACGGCTTTTTGTTCATCTGATCAAATGGCAAGATTTGTGTTGATCTTTGTGCTTGGCTTTAATTGAGTTGTGCATCTGCATGCCTCACCTTTGTTCACTGTGCCGAACGTGCTTTTTGAATCCTTTACTGCGCTCGGAGCGCATATGCTGCAGCTTCTTAGAAGTTATAAAAGGGAGCTCTTCATTATAAATACATTGCGTGCCATAAAAATGCCATAAATTTTGTATACTAATTCACACTTATGCGTGATTTTTCGACAATGTGTGAAGATTCATTTGGTATCCACAAAGATGCACTCGGCTCATTATCATGCAATGCTTCATGGCTGTTTATCCCTGGCACATCTGTTCTGGCCACTTCAGCAAAACACCGCACTGAGCATTTTTTCAGGAAACAAACACACATTTCGCATTGTAGCCAGCATCTTGCAACTTGCAGCAGACGAAAGGTGCAACACGCTGCGGCATAGCGTGTAGTAGGCGTCCGTGTCTGCCATACAAATTATCCTTGAGGTGAGCAGGTTCACTGCGTTCTATTCAAATATGCGCACGGCTTTGTTTGGCTTCTTTGGTGTTGTCCTATACTGTCTGACTTTGACCCGGTTTTGTATTTGATCCTGTCCAGGCAGCGATGGCCTGTTGCTTTCCTTGTGGTTGCACTACGGCTTTTGTTTCAATTTTTGCAGCTGCTCAGCATTATAAGGATATATATTGTACATATTTGCATATGCGCACACGCTCAGTGGGTGTCTCTCTTTTGGGATCTGGTCTCTCTCCCTCACAATGACTACAATGTATTTCAGTTTTTACGCTTCACCTGCGCGAACATTGACACAAAGGCACGTGCTTTCGAACTGACCTTTGTGAGTTTACAAGGTCATTTGGTTTTAAGCCAGCTTAGCACATATTTGCATTTGGCAACAACGTGGGTGTTTCGGTTCCTGTATCCTATAGATAGTCTGCAGTTCGGAGGATATGTTTGTTTGCTGCAGTTGTACTTACGATTTCATCTTAATCTTTAGCTGTATAGTTTTGAATGTTGTAGTTACCTTTTTTTAACAAAACTATCTGAATCTAAGAGCTTAGAAGTAAATACATAACTATTGGATATGTACAATTTGTTGCTTGACAGCTGCTAATGTGTTTTGAACTGATAGGAGAGTAGCTATTCCATAGAAGTAAACTTATGGACAACAATTTTTGAAACATATTTATTTTTTACTACAAAGTGGTTCAATGCTTGTTGTACTCCCAACAAAGTAGAGTACACTTAATAATTTTCCCAGAGGTGAATCCCTCTTTGCGACATCATCGATCAAGGCAACGGGTAAAAATATATACATATAAGTGCTCTCTTTAAGGATAACTTTCCTAAAAAAGTAAGTTGCCTCCAGCTTATTTGGGTCCGCGTCTTCTCCAGGTCTTAATGTACGTTGACCAGCTAGTTGAGCTTGGAAGCTTAAAGCTTTTTTGGCCATATCGTTGCATGGAATACAGATCTGGCTGCTCTGGTTAGCTAGTTTGTATGTCAAGTCAGTCATCTGTTTTGACAAGCATCTAAATTTTGGTGAGATTGCTTTCTAGTTCTCTAGATCAAACTACAAAGTATCATTCTCTGCTGGATACTTGGAACATGTTCTTGGTCTTGCTCTTATTTACAACTAGAACCAACCTGAGACTGTCTTAGCTGTCGGTAAATGCCACTTATTTCTAGCAATGGTGTCAATATCATCTGCGTTGGCTCAAAACTGGGAACTCTCATAGTTCAATATAGTCCTGTTCCGATGTACTACGGCCTTTTGCAACAACAAGTGGCAGTAGAGGGCATCGCCTTGCCTGAAGCCCTGTTCGGTTTCAAACGGTACGGAGAGTTTATTCCCTAATTTGACAGAGCTGCGTGTGCTCCCAACGTCATTCTGCATAGTCGCACAAACTTTAGAGGGATACCGAACTCAACGGTCTGTCAAATGCTGCTTTTCCATTGACAAATCGGTGTTGATTTGGTATTCGCGGCTTTTCCCAGGATTTGGCGCAGCATCTGGTCAATACCAGGCCTTATAGCAACTGATTTTTTTGCTTTTAAATCAATAACATGGGCTTGATTGCCAATGAAACGAAACCTGGAGTAAATTTGCGGCTTTAAATCGCCAGCTTTGAATCATCCCGTCAGGTTTACTGGCAAATTTCAGGCTAGTTTTTCTTACTGGACTCAAAAGTATAGTTTTCTACAAAAGCGTTTTCTTTCGACGAAATGAATCGATCAGTTATCAAAGCTAAAAAGGACAATACAGTAGGTCTCTGGGCACTTTTAGATAAATGTATTTCTATGATTTTCTGCTATTAATATTCTGTCATTGTAAACTGTATGCAGTACCTCTTCTTCTTGTCAACAAATGTCCAACAAAGCATAAGAATTCCTTTTCAATAGGCAAAGCAACTACTATGCAGCAACCTCTATCATACATCTATACATAAATTTCCGAACATAAAAGCCAGCCCCAGCTCCAGGCTTTATATTTTGACACCATTAAATGCACATTTTCGGTTTCACCCGTGAAACCAAAACCAAGTAACCCCCTGGACCAAAACATGCCATATGATTGTGCTGTGCCGTGCGTTATAATAAATTTTATATAAATTTGACAAAATGAATCAAAACAATAATGCCAAGGACTAGCGAGCTATGCAAGGACACGCACGGAAAATGCGAAACAATTGCAGGCAGCAGCAGGCGACGCGTCGGAACTAAAGCGACGACAGCAGAGACAATAGGCCAAGTACTTGAAGATTGGTCGAAATCGGTAACTGGACAATGCCAGCGGCTTGATAAGAATAAGAAACGGCTAAGGACTGCCGGACTGCTGGACTGCAGGACTGCAGTACGACTGCAGCGAGCGTTGCACACAGTAAGAGGCCTGCCATGCAGCACCTGGTGTTTGTTGTTGCTGTTGTTATTTACAAGCGAGTTGGCAGCAAGGACGACTGGGTACAGTTTGCCAAGACGCTGCCAAGCTGCGCAGCCGCACGTGCTGCGTCAGTCACAGCCAGGATATCTTGAGGTTTATGTCAATGCAGTTGCAGATGGTCAAGCAAATCCAAAGTGACTTTTGCTGCACTTCGGCAAGGACATGGTTTTTAAGCGTTTAATAGAAAACTGCATCGCAGTTGACGCGCAGGCGTCAGTTGGGGTCTCTTTGCCGCTCCGTCGTATGGCTCAATTATGCGGCAAGTAAATTAAATTTGTTTTTGTTTTTTTGGTAACACATTGTCAGCAACCCTTTTTGCCCCAAGTAAAAGTCAAAGTCAAGCTGCTGCTTGTGCTGCTGTCTCTAGCCTGCTGCTGCTTATAAATAATCCTGCCGCTGGTCAGTCCAGGTGGTAAATCCCTAACATCATGCTGCTGCCGGTAAGATAATTGCGCCATGCGCCGCCATTTGACTGACTTTGACTGCTGCCTGAGCCCTCGAACCCTTCGGCAACTGTTTTGGCCAGGACCAAGCGTGTCTTAACTCTTTGGTTTTGAGCGTCTGCTGTTATAATTCGGTGGCATCTGTAAGCCCAAAACTGATCGAGGGTTTTGTGTTTTTTTAGGCACGTAGATTTCAACAACGTCGTTCATTAGTCCCTTTCGCTGCCGCTCTACATTTAAGCCCTAACTATTACTTTTTTGTCTTCTCTTTTTTGGCAGTTGGTCATTACGCATGCATTGGCAGATGCTCTTTGGTTTTTTTTTTCTCTCTTATAAGTATTCCCTATGTATCCAAAAAAGCAAAAGGGTCAACTCCTGACTCGATCGGCTGTAAACAACACCTTTGATTTTGCTTGGCAGCCAAATTGAATTTGTTGTTGTTGCTGCTGACTGCTGACTGCAGTTAGAAGGGTTTACATTTGGTCATCAGGTTTTATTCTTTTGATGGTTTCGAGTAGATAAGTTAAAAAGTTGCAGCTTGGCAACTAAATTGAAACAACTTTCAGCCGTTCTTTTGTTGCTTTATTGCCGTTGTATATTTCTACACATTTAGTAGCGTAAGGATAGAAGGAGTAGAGTATAATTGGTGAACATTCTAAGAAAGTTCCTTGAACAACAATTTTCCAGAGTCCAAACAGATTTTGGCTCGTTCCCAAACCAAGTTCTTTACAAGTTTTGCTTAGATATAAGCAAACTTCAGACATTTCCTGCATCATTTGTTTAGTACTTTACCTTACGAAAGAAATAAAGTAAATTTTCGATTTACTTGACACATTGTCCTTCCCGCGGAGGCATGGTCTGCCCCTTAGTGGCCTCCCTTCGACATCCGCATACAATTTTTTGAAAAAGCTATCATTCGAACCCCGTGCTAGAAAAACAAAACAGTGGCCGGATTTGAAATCCGCGACCTCAAAAAGGTATGCTTGAGGTCCAATTTATTGCTTAGTGTAAATATTGACTGACAACTCTGACAATAAGGACTCCCCTTAGAAGATACAATGTGCTCCGAAATGCTCCGAATGGTTTTAATGGTGTTCCATAAGAAGTCTCTCCCGTGTAAAGTGTTAAGCCCACTTCTTATCCGCATTATGTTGGGCAGTAATGTTTTTCTCTTTTTTTATAGAGCATGCCAACATTCCAAGATTCTAAAAAGAATGGTTCGTTTTGCATATCTACTGGATTATATTTTGGAGAGCACTCTAGTTGAATTCAATCAATTCAGACCATGTTATGGTATTTTTTGGAGTCGATGAATCCGGAACCGAGCTCCATAAAACTCCAGCACGTCAGGGTTTTAATTTTCAAAGAAACTCATGAAATTTATTCATGCGACTCACGTGTGTCTGAATCCAGGGATTGTGATCCGGTTAAAGCCCAGGATTGCGGCTTTCATGCTGTCATGGCAGCCGAACGCAAGCGTGTTGTGATGCTGAGAGGCAGATCCTCAGTTTCGGGACTAGTCAGGGTGAGAAAGCTGGCCCGCAGGCGAACGCTTTTAGCAAAATATAAAATTTTTGGAAACTCGATATCAAGGAAGCTGGGATGAAACTATGATGGCAGATTTCTGTTGTATGCTGAAGCAAGACACATTCAAAAAAGAAAGAAAGCGTAAATCGAGAAAAGAACCCACTATAGAGAAAAAAATAGTCCAACATTCGCTTTATGAGTCTGGTTTTAGGAACGTCAACCGCAGACACGAACATTTTGCTTTTTACCTCAGATTCGAATCGGAACCTTATTGTAGGCACGGTCTAACTTCTAGACTCAAAAATTAAAAAAATCCACGTTTTTTGGGGTTAAGTCCTATAGGTTTTTAGCGATACCAAAAACATTGTCTGACCTTCGAACACGAAAATTTTTTTTTTGGGCAGTGTAATACTTTGCTGAAATAACGTTTACCTACCATTCAAAGTCTGTCATCTATAGCGTATGACTCCTATAGAAAAATTACTTTTTCATGAAAGCCAATTAACTAGTTATACAATGTCATCAAAGTATAGTGCTGCCAGAACATGGGAGGTCTCTATAAGAAAAAGTGTTTATCATAAGTTATTTTCATAACCAACTATTCTAGATAAAGAACTTACCCATGAGCTATAACATGACATCCACTGATTAACAATTGTATTGGAATTAGGTATTATAAAGTAACTCTACATCTCTGGAATGGGTTACGTAACTTATAAATAGAAAACTTTACGCAGCAAAATGCTTTTCAGTGTTATAAAAATAAAACAACACAAATGAATCACTCGAAACGAAAAAGGTCGACTATGGCATACTCTCATATAGGATGTTCACATTTTTTTGGTAAAATTTTAAAAAGTAATGAATTGGTTGGTGTTATAGTATGTGCTTCGATAGTAGGTAATCATGCCTAAAAAGTTTACTACTCGGTTCACGTTGAAACATTTTTCGTTTAGGATTACAAGGCGATTCGAGTGATATAAGTTTTTGTGAAGACTCAATGGTGTGCTAAAAGTCTTCAAAACAAAGATCTTTAGAGCAAAATGCTGAAATTTGCAGTTGTTACATGTTGAAAAACAAGACGATCAAAACCCCTCATGATACCAATCCAACGCTCTCAAGGAAATGTGTTGAAATTTGAAAGAAAAGAACATGTGGCTGGGATTTCTGTTTTATGCGGTAGTTTTTCGATTGAATAAAGTCAAACTATCTTTGAAATTTGTTAATTATTTTTTTCGATTTCCTTGAATGATTATCTTTTTCTATGAATGCTTGTACAAAACATAGACTACCAGTCATATATTTTTTAAAAAATAGTGTTGCAGTTCAGCTCAAATCAAGAGCCAAGGCCTTGAATCGTTTATCATTTTTCAACTATACTATTCAAAATTCTCTTCTTCCCCATTTCTGAAATCTTATTTATTTTTATTAAAGTTCGATAGCTTCTAAAGTAGGTTTTTCTTGTTTTGCAATAAAACTCATAAACTCCTTTCACCTTTATAAGTATAGTGTATACATATAAAAAAATAACCTCTATTAATGGATGAACTCTGTGTTAGAGTTGCCGCATTAAGCGGTCTACATCAAAGTCCACTCAAGAACGTTGTAAAAATGCGACAAATATATAAAAAAAAAAAAAGTAAAGACCGGGTCAAAAGCAGTCATTGAAATCGTAAATGTGGAAGCTAATGATGCATTTGAAAGTTCGTTTGGTGTCATAAAAAGAAAGAAAAAAACAAGAAACACCAAAGCAAGAATTCCAAATTCAACTGGCGATCCTTCGAATGCTAAGAAAGTTAGATGCTACGTGACAAGCATTTCGACAAACGAACTCTTCAAAATGTTGGTCAATAATGAGTGGTTTCAAAATTTGGGTTCTAGACGAATGCTTGCGGTAATAGGCCTCAATAGTAACATGCTGGCAACAAACCCTTTTCAAGCATGACACAAAATTGAGGCATATGATCATGCTCCTTGGCAGCATAGCTGCAATCACTCACATGGCCATATGATGCCAATGTAGGGTATTTATTTATATGTAAGTGTGTTCTTTTCCTGCCTGAAAATCGTTATAAATTTGTTGCCTTTCGTTTCGCTTTGTTTCCCTAGTCGCTGCTCCTGGCTGCGCCACCTGAGCCAAATTAGTTGGCCAAAGTAAAGTGTAAGCCAACTCCAGTTGAATCGAAGTGGAGTAATTTTCCAGGCAACGAATCTCGCTGGCCAACAAGAGCAAACAAACAAAACAACAGCTGGCAGCACTTAAGCCGCAACACTTTGGCCAACTTTATAGCGTCTATAGAGGAAATAGTTTCCAAAGCTGGAACCGCGCTGATCTCTGCTTACGCTCCCTCGCATAAACCCTTGCACTTCGTGTTGTTGTTGTTATAATTCGTGTTTAACTAATTTTAGCCTATTATCGCCATCATTATTATCATTAAATGTGAAATTGTTGTTATTGCTGTTGCGCGTTTGCAATTCCACAGTCAGGTTGGTCGTAGCCATCAAAGTCAGTTGCGGCGGAGTCGGAGCTGAAGTCACCGCTCAAGTCAGAGCCATAGCCAGTCAGGTTGCTGTCAGACACCAACTGTTGTCGTTGCCGCTGGGGTTGCCCACGGGGTCAGGGCATGTATGGCACCGACATTTTGCGCCTGTTACGAGCTTTTCAGCAATATGTTCTATTTTTCACTCTGCTCAAGCGATTGCTGGTAATTTGTAAGGTATGCCGCCGCCACCGTCGCCTGATCCCCGCCAGATCACCGCCTAATCGTCTGGCTAAGCAATATCAAGGGTTGCCTGCTCAAGTTGAGGTGTTGTCTACGCTTATTTAGCTAAATTCCACTTATTATTAATTCGTTTTGTCGAGCTCTTATGCCAATTTAAAAGTTGAGAACTTATGCAGAAGTAAATTGCTTATTAAAATTGTAGCTCTCACGAATGCTTAGTGTGTTTATTTAGCTATTACTGATCACATATGTTCCTTAAGTAGCTGAAAACCTAATACTAATCGAATTCAAATTGGAATTGCGACGAAATTAAGGTTTAAGCAGGTTTTGGGGTAAAACCCGCGAAAACACCAAGTTTGTAGAAGTTGCATGTGTTCTAGAGGTTTTGAAACTCCAAAACAATGTTGGTTTTTTACTCTGGTCATAAGCTAAAAGGCACAAAGAATTTATATCAAATATTATGAATCCTAGATTGTATTATATATGAGCGAGGCTATCCTTTAACATTAAGCCACAGAAGTGGCAGCTGTCCAAAGTATCAAATTAGCTAATAAAATATAACCTGTATGTTTATTTAGTCCATAACTCATAAACCAACAAATTGCAAAGAAATCAGTCGAAATGATCAATTACAAACAATTCTACAAACAGCTTCCATAACATTTGATACATTCACAAGAATCTCGAGCTACCAACTCAATTACAATCAATGGTAACCAAAAACTTGCTGAACAATTGGCACAAATTATTGCAAATACGAAAACAATTTATGCTCGTAATCCACCAAAAATTCCAAAAGGAAAAGTTGTTAGTCCCTTAAGGACAAAAGGCAGCCGAGCGAAAACCACAAAAATGACAAATGTAAACGAGACAGAAGGTTGTTAAATGGAATTCCAAAATACTGCACCAACGCTTGGGTGGGACGAGCCGAGCAACACCTACAACAGACAGTGATTCGTTTTGTCCTTTTGTCTTCGGGATAGTATCGATAACCACCACATGCGGCGTTGCAGACGGCGCTGGGCACACTTAAAGTGCGTAACGTCGTCGAATCGATGCTGTCGTCTGGAAAAGTCTGGACACAGTCAACGATGCTTGACCAGCTATCGGCTAAAATTTCCTTGGATTCTATAGAAAATTGTCAGCTAAAACAGCAGCGGCCATATGTCAATAGACAGTTGTTTGAGTTGTATATGCGAGTTATGTACTGGCTACTGACTGCAACACTTTGGATTCTAATCTTTGTTAGTTTTTCTATTACATTTTGTAGATTTTCTCTACTTTTTGTGTTGTTTTTGGGCTTTTGTGTGTTGCTGACAACTTCTTGCAAATTGTCGCAGAAGTTGCTGTTGTTTTCTTGAGATATTACGTAAATGATTTATTTGCGCATTGTCTAGCTGAAAGATGTGTTTTCTTCTCGTAATATTTGCCAGCAATTGCTGTTTGCTCAGTTGTCTTTGATATTTGTTTAGTTCGAAGGAAACTCATAGTATGCACGGATCTCGCTGATCATAGGCGATAGAATTTAAAAAATTGCATAGCTCAAATGCTTTATGTTTAGGTAGCACTGTGCACATTTCACGGCTTAGATACTTTTAACTGACTTGGTTTGGTTACACTCTAGTAGAGTAAAAAGTAAAAATAGAACAAGAATTCGAACAAGAATCTAGAAAACTTAAGATAACACTAGGCAACAAAAAAAAGCCTATGTCGCTGATTTCAAATCCGCTAACCATTTCGAGTTATCTAGACATAGGCCTTTCATTGACGTAAAATTTGTTGCTTAGTGTAATATTCCTGTTCTACTTATAGTTCTGAATAAGTGTGCAGAGATCTTCTTGAAATTATTAGAAATTTTACTACAGGTTAGCTTTGCATGAACATATTGATACAGCGATCGATCATTTTGTACGCTTTTCATCATATTGATGTATTTTGGAGTCATGTGGCTCAGCACTCAATACCCAGTACTCCTCCTGCAAACGATATGCTCTCTGTTCGAGCTACTTTTATGTACAAGGTATTAACGTCAGTTGAGCCCTAAGCCCTTTGTGATGAGTAGGAGAGAGTGACTAACTTTGAATTGTTTTCATCATCTTCTTGCCAAGGATCTTTTCTTGTACTGCCACAGTAGTAGCCAGTTACGACATTCTACAGTTTTGAGAGCTATATCATCCTGCTGAGCATTGGCAAAGTGTACCAAGTAATAGTGTGGTTAATGGAGTGGTTAATGGAGCAGCCCCAGCTTCGACTTCGATGAAGTCAACACAGCGGAGGTGCAGATAATTGCTAAAGGAGTGAGTATATACAAAGCGAGCATCAACAACATTGGTAGTATAGTGGTTATAGAAGGTGTTCCAAGTTCAAAGGTCAATGTTAAATATGAACGGGTACCTTAAATGTGTGGTGAAGTTTCTTAAATGTGTGGTGAAGTTTCTTCTGTCATTTTGTATGGTTAGTTTGTGATTGAAGCCTGTTATAATAGTTTTTGTTCTAACAAAAATGCATTTCTTGTACTTCGTGAATATTTTTGGTTTGCGTAAACGACGAAACGAGAGAATATTTGGAAAAATTGTTGAAAATTGAGATGCAGGAGAAATAGATGTGTGAAGGGGCTGTTCATAAATGACATTACCACCGGAGGGGTTCATCAAATGGTGACTTTCTCTCGACGATGGGTTAGGGGTGTTTTCTGAAATCTGAAATGTTTTCTATTCATTTCGAATTCAAACATATCAATCAAAGATGTTGCATAACATTTTAAGTTTTTGAGTCTTCCAAATAATTGATAATAATGATGTTATTGGGGACTAAAGCACTAGGACTTATAAGATCTTATGTGCTTCCCGATCAGTCCTATCTCAGTTACAAAGTTAATTATAAGAGATGGTTCCAAACGGGTCATATCGGTCATCGAGATCCTGCGTCCATCTAGGAGTGTCAACCTAAGCCTCGCCCTTGCATCACACTGAGTTTCCTGAACCTGCCCAGGTTATAAGAGCCGAGGTACTGTTTGGTCTGTCTATGGCCTGGGGTATTTATCCGGCTCGTCCTAATCTTTCGTCTTCTCTTAGAAGTTGCTTGATGGTGTGTCTGCCAATGCCACAGAAAGGCTCTGGTCCTATCAATGGGCTCGCAACATTATCTCTCGGGAATGTCAGTAGAACAGAAGGTCTAGCTTCGATCGGGCTGTACGATAGTACCGCTATTATCCTATCCCTATACTTTCTATTTAAATTTGTATCTGCGCATCGGACCTCAGCTTGAAATACTCTAGTATGGATACCCATCGATTCTGACATGTGAGTCAGCGGTTCAGCGACTCCCAGTCCATGTTTGACTATTTGTGACAAGGAAGTGCACGCAACAATGTGACCGAGAGTCTAGACCCTTCAATTCGTCATCGCGCATAGAATTGAACGTCTCGGCGAAATGATTACATCAAATTCTGATAAAAGATTTGTCTCAAGATCGTGCGTTTCAACGCATTTAGACTTCTTTTTTTGGAGCTATTTGAAAAGTAAGTTATATGCCAAAAGGCCAGGCATATCGGTGAGATTGAAGAGCAGTTACGCCACGATGTTATCAAAAAGTTCAACCATCGATTGGAGGTGTGCCATCGAAGCCAGGATGAGCATTTGGCCGATATTACTTTTTATACATAATTGACATAGATCAAATAATTAGCTTCAATAAAGATGCCAACATTTCTTTAAACATGCAATGTTTTCGCGATACCAAGTTGTCCTCCAGTTGTTCATAGCAATTTTCTGCCGGGTTTTTGAAGTACCCATACCTTGCTATAGCGGATTCCAAGGAGAAGAGAATGAAGTCAGTCTTGTTTTAGTGTTGATTTTAAATTATATTATTAAGTACTTTAAAGTAAACTTTGAGGGAAACTTCTATGCTATTGTACCTTAAATATTTAGCAATTGTTGGTAAACATATTAAACATAAAGATATGAAATACCTAATGAAAAAAGCCCCTAACAACAAATATGAAGCCATTTGGCGCGTGCTAAACTTTTGCAAGATTCTCAAAAAATTCAAAAATATCAAAACATTGTTTCCAAGAAAAATTGGGGTTAAGTTCAGTAAAGAATTCCAAGAACAAAACAATGCCACAACCGGGGCAGGTATGAAATTGCTTGTAAAAATCGAAATCAAATGAAACCCATCAAGTCGCACTCAAGCTGACTGATAAGGCTCCTAAAGCGAAGTAGATAAGATAAACGAAATCTAAGCAAATAACAGAAAAAAAAAGATATCGATAAAACGTTGAAAAAATGAAATCCATAACGAAAGAAGCGCATTAAACTCACATTGTAGCTTTATCGCAAACAGACAATATTTTAAGTACACTCTTTTTCTCATGGCAGCTGTTCGAAGAGCTGCAAAGATAACAGACGTGCAGCACGCGCGATTTCCTCCGGAATACTTGGATATGTGTACTGTGAGTTGCTGTTTATTAAGTGTTCCGAAAACTATTTGCTTAAAAGTGCAATAAAATGTTTATATTGCCATTGCGTATCCTTCCGCTTAGCAGTACAGCTGTTCTAACCCGTATTTACTTAACTCAGACATTTGCGCCTGCGCATTGGCCATGAACAGTTTTTATGGCATTTTGACGTAGTTTTTATGAGCCTGATTATCCTTTTTGCGTCAACAACTTTGTTGTGGCTCATTAAACGTGGAGCCCTGTGAGAAACAGTTGGCTACCGTCTGATACGCTTAACTGTTAGACATGCATGCTTAATTTTAATTTGGAATCATTTTTGAATTGCATAATAAAAATAGATTTTATGGCTTTTTAAAAGTCGGCAAGGCGGCGGCTGCGCCTTTCAAAGAGTCAAGGCATATCAGCTACAAATCTTCATTTGAAAGACCACAAAGCTACGAGTTAGGATATGCTTAGAAACAAGATATGTGCCTACCAAGTCAGTCAGTCAGTCGATAGTAGTTTGGTGCAACAACAGCCAACGTGGAACAAAGGCCGCCGAAAACCATTGTATTTGCCACCCCAATAGCATTGCGAATTGAGCAGATGAGCGCAGATACCGACGTTGACGCCGACGCTGCGGCATCTTCGGCGTCAATAATGCTGTCATCAATTTGAAAGGAATTGTACCAACTATCCCTAGTCTTTTATATAGAACGTTATACATTTCCCATTATGCGATTCTTTGACTCGACTAGATACAAAAACCGAGCACGACCTCGAAAAGTAGATGAAGCTGTCAGTCAAATGTTTTTCTTACCTTTTTTTTGTACTGCGTGTTGCCTTCTGTTTATTGCATTTTGTGGTAAGATCGAGACAGCGATATGCATTGTGGAGCAGTAGCCGTGTTCTGAGTAGCACGGGCAGCTCTTTAGTAGTCCATCATAATTATAAGGATAATCGCTTGATTGCTTATCCATCATGTAATATTTCAATTTTGAGCCCTAGTTCAAGCTGTTTTTGACTGCTTGAGTGCTTCGTTGAGTGTTTGATCGTTTGCATCTTGCAGGAAATTGATATGTTCGAAGTTTGGGTTCTATTATGTAACATACTCTTACATGCATATAGCAATTTCATGTCGGTTTTCATATTGCAAATGTGCGATCAGCTGCATGAAATTGATATGTATTTGGATCAAGTAGTATTCAGTTTTTTGCTAAGAAAAATGTTATAAGCTACAGTTGACTGATCACTGGATTATGGCAAATTTGTAGACCACTTTTTAGTTACATTCGTAATAACACTTGGTGTTTCATTCCCATTTGTTTCATTGCAATCAGGGTTTTTTAAATTTGAGGAATATTCGGTGACAGACTGTATAGCTTTAAGCTATACACTTTACGGAGCCCCAATGAGAGTTTCAATTGTTTGAATGAGTGAGAGAACGGGGAATAGAACATTCGGTGTGCTCTTCTGCTTCGTAATTGGCCATAACAACCCATTTCCGGGTTACGGCCTGATGTAAAACAATCCTCCAGGCGTCTCCGCTTAGCGCGCATTCTCCCATCGGCGTTATTGGTAGCTAGTATGCTCACTACCTTTTTCTTCCAGTGGAGACATTCCCCTTCGTCGCCTCCTTTCAACAACCACATTTCTTTCTCGCAGGAGCTTCCTCATCCATGCAGCATGACCTAGCCAGGTCAGGTAGGGGTTCTGGTGGAGCAGGGCGCCAGCTTCTGATGGCTATTAACCTGACAATAGCCAGGGTGATACCTGCTCTGCCTTAACTAACTTGACCTCCAGGTGGTAAGCCAAGCAACCACAAGCTTAAAAAGGGTTTGTGATCCACCACGCAAAAACTCCAATTCCAATGAAACACACTATTCGGTGTACTCAGTGTAGACATTACTGACTTACAATGTTTTTAGAATGCAATACCAAGCTGTCCCCCAGCCAGCTGCTGAATTCGGAATGTTTTGTCGGATCAGCTAGTGATGGTGTGCGTTTTCTGCGATGCACAAACGCTACACGCTTTCTTCAACTGTGGATGTCCATATCAGTTCTCTGCTAAGTTTTCAAAGTGCTCTTATATATGGATTCCATACCGGTGACTAGTATATCAAGGAAAGAATCCCCGATATTCCCGGAAATGAACTTGCGGATAAGCTGGCGAGGGATGGTGCTGCGAACCCACTGATAGGTCCAGAGCCTTTCTGTGACATTGGCAGACACACCATCAAGCTACTAAAAAAACTAGGACAAGCCACGAACTGGATGAGCACTCCAGGCTTTAAAAAGGCCAAACAGTTCCTCGGCTCTATAACCTAAGCATGTTTAAGAAACTATCCCAATTAGAAAATAATTCTATTGGAATCCTGACAGGTCTGCTTACTGGACACTGCAGACTTAGATGTCCCCTGAAGCATCACTAGATCCGGCACCTGCAGTTTCTGTTAACTTGAGATGCCCTGGCGAGACGAAGGTTGATGCGCCTAAGTGTGCACAGTTGGAACCATCACATATGTATAATTAAGTTTAAAATGAAGATAGGACTGAGACAGGGGGACTGCAATGTCAGCAAGGGGCACAATAGATCTTACAGATTGCAGTGCTTTATTCCCCTATAACAGTATTATTATTAGTCGGGAGGATGACACAGTTGGTTTTGACTCCTAAATTTTCCTGTCTTTGCTTTTCTATCATATTCCATGGCGATTAAAGTGTGCAGATTCTTGCTTCTTCCACTTTTCCAAAGTGTCCCAAGCATATCCGTCTGGGGTGATTAGAAAATTTCATATCTCCGAGATGATTTCTCATTAGATATTACATACATACACAATTTTCGCTGACTCGATTGAAGTTTTTACAAATCCTATTCTTTATTGCTAGCCGAAGGTTCAATTGGTATGGCCTTTGGCTCCTCAAAATATGAACCTATTTTTTGATTATGGTACGATTAAACTTACCTTTCCAATTGAGAATATACGATACGAAAGGTAAACTCGTGTCGGTATTTCAACAATATGAAGAATTGTTATTTCTGAAGGTACCATTCCAATCTACGGCATTGCATGCAGTATGCTACGGAGGCTTAAGAAATATAACGATCACGATGGAGATCGTGGATAAGTTTGGATACGTCAAAAAGTTTTCGGACAAATAAGTTAAAACTTGGTACACTTTCCACAATTTGAAGATAGTTTTAAGGATTCGCAAGTTTGCTAGCAGAACGAAACCAATGCCTTCGCATAATCTGCTCCCTTTTCTAGCCACAAATCATCTCACACACAAATCTCAAGGTACTGTCATGAAATCGAACTTCGAAAATCAAATTGTGGTACTGCTTAAATGGTTCGGGAAAAAGTGATGATAAAACGTTTATTGGGAAAAGTCAAGATGCAGATCCTTTTGACACGCTATGGCTATTCCCAAAGCAAAATGTATATATTCTTCTTTCATTCCAATTATCCAATATTCCAATAATCAACAAATAAACAGTTGGTAACCAACTCAGGGTTTTCCGCACGTTTATCAAAACAACCGAAATTAGCTAGGTGAAATTTAACAACAAACAAATCAAAAAAAAAATTTCGAAAATTATTTTCTTCTTTTATTATTCCTCTGGCGACCCAACTATAGTGACAAGAGTGGTCAAATTCAATAGGAAACCCTTTGTAGACATGCCCAACACAAAAACATCGCTAAACCGCCGGAAAAGTTGTCAGAGTGGTTAAATCGTCGAAAAACATAAAATTCGAGATTTTAGTTTTTTGGCCAATCGCAATACTTTTTTGCGGAAAAGTAAAACACAATTCCAGAGCTGTCTTTCTTTAAAATGCGATATTCTCGTTCAAATTTAAATGAAACCATATTGCGATGTTATTGTTATTAACGTTCCTTCACAGGTACAGTTCCGTCAGGCCAATGAACACAATGTCAAAACCAATAAAAATAAAGCGAGTCAACAACATTGTCAACAAACATTGATGATAATGAATACAATAATGACAATAATGATGATGTTGATGATGATGGCGATGACTCGAACTACAAAGCAACCAATTTCAGTGTGCAACAGTGTCTGATAATCAGCCCGCATAAATACAAATTAAACTGCAGGCGACTTACGGTTAATATATGCAACAACAAGAGGAAGAGTTGCACAGAAATGACAACAACAACAGCAACAGAAGCTACAATAACAATGAGAGCAACAACATTGCATGGATAATGATAAAGAAATAGCATTAAAAATTAAATTTGTCGCGTGTTTGCCGCATGTTGCAGGTTGAATATAAAACCGAAAACCGAAACTAAAAAACCAGAAAGATGGCTCCAACCAGCAGCCAACGAAGCGATCAAGCTGCCACTGCCTGATGCCAAGGTACCCAACATTCGTTGCTAATCATGGTAATTATGGCAATGAAAAAGTAGCAGCGCCAGCCGAGCAGCAAAGATCCCGAAAAAAATGCCGACGAGAATATAAAAACATTGCAAAGTGTTTGCTAAAGGGTGCCGAAGTTTTCATACCCTTACTGTGAAGCATAAGCATAAGTTTAAGCAGCGAACACATTGGATATAGGACTTATTGGCGGTTTCCTTCCGCTGCTATAATTAAAATTCTTTTAAATTTAAAAAAACCCGTTTAAGTTTAACTAGCCAATTGTTTTCATAAATAACAAAAGTTTATTTTAAAAAAAAAGATAGATTACATTGTTACCTCCAAAATGTAGTGACTCATCCAGATCGCAAAGCCCCCTGAAAGTTGATTAGCTTCAAAGACTAGTTGTTCATACTTGAAAAAAAATATGTTGCCTTTTTTTCTCAATTTTAGAGCATTTTCATAGAAGAACTCACATTTTACTCCTTAATGTATACCAAGGCCACAAATCTCACAGATTTCTTGTAAGATTCAGTACGCGCGTTCGAAACTATGACTTGCTTGAGTATTTAAAAGTTCGAATAGAACTCTGATCCAAATTACACAAATTATATTAGGCAATATAATTTTAATAATAATGAATCTAAATTTTGATTAAAGATCCGCCCGAAACAACAAGAGTGATGCGACCCAAGTTAATATTAAGGTTCTGCTACGCATAGTTCCAAATTTCTTACTAATCTGTTTAGTAAGTCATAACATATTCTATTAACTGTTCTTGCTAGGCGTGTAATTGTGTAACGTGTAATTGAAAAAAATTGATTGTAAAATAAAGATTTTAGAAATTTCGCGTAAAGAAAATCGTATCAGAAGTGAAATGCCGTGTTTTATTTGAAAGAAGGATCGAGCCGAGACCAAAACTGTGCATACATAAATTTAGAAAAAAAAATTCAGTCTCAAGTACAAAAACCTGCCTAAATGTAATTCAAAGATTAGAACAATTGGAAATACAGTATTCTTAAAACAGATACTTAAATTGAAATATATAATTATGCTAGGGGCTCTACCCCCTGCTCGCTCTGCTCGGTGGCCCCCTTTTTTTCCCCTACTTCTTCTTCAGCCTCTTCTCCTTCCTCTTCGCCTGCTTCTTCTTCGTCCTCTTCTTCTTCCCCTTCCTCTTTCTCCTCCTCTTACTCTTACTCTTCTTCCTCCTTTTCCTCTTCTTCCTCTTCCCGTTTCTTTGCTACTTTCTTTTCCACTTTTTTCTCTTCCTGCTCCTTCTGCACTTTCTCTTTATCTTGTCTTTACCTTCAAAATATTCCTCTTCATCTTCATCCTCTTTCCGATCTCCTTTCGGTTACCCTTCCCGTTTATATCAATAGGCGTTTTCTCATACTGAAAACATTTTGCAAAAGTTCTAATGCTTTTTTGTCGATTAAAACGAAACTCTGAACCGTTTATCCAAAAATCGGTCACATACAGAATTTTGGATTGATTTTTATATATATAGACTAGCTGAGCCTCCGCTGCTTATTGATAAAGCTGTCAATAAATTCATTATATAAATCAATCCTTCCCGTTCCTCTTGCTTCTCTTTCTCACTCTCTCTTCTTCATACTAAGTCAAGCTGCGGATATTGATACCAATATCTTTATATCCTCTACCTCAATTCAAATGAATTCTTTACCTAGTTAAAGTTGTGAATGTTAAACGAATTTTGTAAAATTCTTGCCTACTATATACATAAGTAGAAACACATTTAGTATGTTTTATATGGAAAATCGTTTTTGCAATATCTTCGGAAACCCTAAGTCTTTTTTTTGGTTCAAACTTAGATAAGAACATTCTCCAACATAATGGGAAGCTATCCTCAAAATTTAATCAAAATCTGTCCAGTAGTTTTTGAGGAGAAGAGTCACAAAGAATTGAATTCTTGTTCCTTGTTCCCCTTTTCGTTCTCCTTCCCGTTTTAGTTAAAGTATCAGTTCTTTTGAAAAAATCAACACCCGCCTTTCCACATCGCTCTGCTCAGCAGCAAAAGCACTAGTCTTGAACTATATACTCAGTGTCAATTCAGACTTGGGAAACTGAAGGTACAGCCAAACAGCTTCCTATAACCTCTTTCATTGTCATATAAAGGTTAAGCTGTCACTGTTACTCGCTGCTAATAACAGACAAACTTCTTCGCAAACTTGAACTACTTTTGATCACTTGAAGAGTATGCAAAGTACCCACAACAACTGGGGAGCAAATTTTGTTTTTTTCCAACTTCTGCTGGTGGGGCATAAATTGTTTGTCGCTGTCGCCTAGTGCTGATAAATAATAAACAAAAAACAAAAAACACTAAAAGTAGCAGCAAAGCAAAAGCTACGAATTGAAGCAACAAAAAAACAGTAAATACACCTGTTGGAGCAACTGTTAATATTATGCTGTTTGCCGAAGCTTCGGTGTGACTGACTTGTGGCTGCGCATGCGCAAGCTGCCGCAGAGACACAACAACAACAACAACAACAACAAGAGCAACAATAACAAGATGCAACAACAGCAACATTGAAACTGATGCAGTAACTTCCAGAAAAAAACGGAAGTTTGTGCTCATAAACTCAAAAACTACACCGGATGCAGCTTGCTCTTTTTTTGTTTTGCTTCTTAGCTACTTAATATTGTGTACTCTGCAGGACAAAACAAAAAAAATTAATTTTGGCTGCAACAGGTTGCCAAGATCCAAGTACACCCGGGGCTTAGTATACTCATTATAATTTTGATACACTCACACACACACACACACACGTTGTATCCCTTTTTTGGCAAGGTTTCTACTAAGTGATTAGCGCCAAAAACCAGTTTTTTCCTCTGTCTGGCTTATCTGCTCCCCAGTTTTCATTTAGCTTCTTAATCTACCCCAAATTTTGAATACAGCTGCTCTTTTGGAGGGGCTTTAAGTACTTGCTGAGCGTGATACTGAACTTTCATTGTGTTAATCTCTTTCGTATTTATGCATCAGATTTACTTTATCGCTTGACTTGAAATATTCATTAAAAATGACAAAATACTCTGCCACCATTGGCTACTTACCACTTGAGGATATTGTTACTTTGTGATTTTGAAAGTTGAAATTATTCGGGTCACCGATTAAAATTTCAGCAGCATAAATAATGTTATTTGGCAGCAAGATAAAGTTAAGGCATGCTTAAATTTTATATTAACAATTAAATGGTTTCATTGAAATTGTTGCGATTGTAAAGTTGTGATTATGAAGTGGTTCAAATATTTTGTAAACGGAACGTTATTTAATTTTATCATTTTCACCATAATAACAAGTGACAGTTCAGAAAACTCTCTTGCATTCCAGCGTTATGGATTTGAGTAAAGACGAAAAAGAGGCACTGAAACGGAACTTGAAAAGGCCAAAAAATTGAATAACACACAAACTGACAAATATCAGACATGAGTTTTCTAGAATCTTTAAAGAAAGTAGCTTCTGGCTTAGATAATATTCCAAACATAGTATTGAAAAATTTTCGGTACAATTATGTATATGCTAAGTAGCTAATAATTTCCGAATTACTGAAAAATGGCCAAATTAATTGTGAAACCCAAACAGCACAAAAACAGAAATTGCCGCAAAAACCGAGAGGTAATTGGCTTACAACCAATTATCAGCAACATTTTTGAGATAATCATAAATATCAAAATAAATAAATTGATTGAGGACATGAGTTTAATTAGCCGTAAGCAATTTGGCATTAAATTGAAACACTCTTCTTAACTTGCCATAACAACCCGGTACCGGATGACGGCCTGATGTAGAGCAGTCCCATAGGCGCCTCGGCTTTGCGCGAACTTTTTCCAATCTGTGACACAAGGTAGTTAGAGTGCTCTCTTGACCTGCCGCTTCGTCGCGTTACTTCTACAGCCGAATTGAAGACCTTTCCGGTAGTAGCTTCTTCATCCATACGCCATGTTGCCAACGGAGCGGCTGAATGTAAATTCGCTTAAGTATGTCAATGTTGTCGTCTAGCTCATGGACTTCATCGTTCCATCGAATGCCGTAGTCGTTGCCAACGCGTAAAGGGGCTAAGATCTTACGGAGTATGTTCCCCTCAGCCACGGCAAAGACATTTGTAAAATAATGCGTCATCACCCATGCTTCAGTGCCATAAAGCAATCCTATGTTAGTTACCGTTAGTTAACATTGTAATCCATCGTACTCTTCCGAGTAAACCGAACTAGGGTAGTCATATTCGCTTTTACGGTGCATTGTGCATTGTGGTGCGAACTGTATGGAAAGATCTACCTGATACCTCCTGCAGAAGCTGGTCCACAACCAAGCACCAGAGAGGAGACAGGATTCCCCCTTGGGGGCATCCTCCTTCTTCCTCCACTATGACCTAGCCTATATCACCATGTAAAGCAACTACTAAGGGAAAAATAGAAATCTGTACTCCAGACCTTAGACAGGCCTAATTCTAATCGAGGCGGTTTATTTACTGGACATAACGGACTGAAGTGACAGGTTTGAAATAGGACAAGCACGAAAGCGATAGGCTAAGCTTTAAGGTGCAACCAAGTATGTACATCAAACATCTTTTTATGAATGGAGCATTTCAGTCTTTATAGCCATACAAACTATGCACTTAAAACATTTTTGTAAAAAAAAAAACAGGCCACCATTGACCGATCGATACTGCAGAACTAAAACAAAACATCCGGCAGGACTTAGACGCAGTCGTAGTCCGAATCATAGGCACTTGTTGTTTGTACTATTCAAATGCAAATAACCTAGCCTAGTACAATGCCAGGCGACATCCTTATTTGGATGACGTGGACAAAACGCAGCGTCGAATGCGCCACGCAAACGGAAATGTCCGCAACAAGGATACGATAACAAAAACAAGAAAAACAACTGCAAAACTCGCTGAATAGGACAGAAAACAACACAAATACAACAGAAGCAACAACAACAACAACAAGAACAACTACCTGCTCGCAGTCGTCGTCGTTGTCCTTCGCGCAAAACCGGAAGTTGCCAAGGCTCAAGGTGCAAAAGCAAGCAGAGACCCAAACGGCGACCATGTGGATGATGTATGTTTTACGGCTGAGAAGCTGCTGCCGCCACGCGTAATTTGATTCGCGTTCTTTTTCTTTTTTTTGCCTACAAAGCAATGCTCTCTCACTCGCACACTCCGTCCACTTGCACGCTCTTCTATTGTGAATCCACCCGCTGGCAGAACGGAAGGAAGTAAGCCACGCAGCGGCTGCGCTTCTAAGAAATTCCCACGATCAACCTTCCGGTTTTTCATTCATCATGCGAACAATTATTTATCCTTGATCTCCTTACGCGAAATTTTTACGCATCTCATTTTTATGAATGATCGAGAAAGGAATGGCAAAATTGCGCCAAGTTGCTGTCCAGTTATGCAGTTTTATAACAGGATGTTTGTTTACTGGACACTCACACACACACACACTCACAATTGTATGCGAAAAGGTTGCCAGCATCAAGGACATCATCCAGTTTGATCCAGAATTCTTGGAATTATGTGAATAGGCGGCTGTGAGCTGCTTTGGACAGCTAATGCGGGCCTAGAGAGTGCGCTAAAGAGAAGTGGGGAAACGGGTTTTCGGGCTTAAAAAACATGCGGTATATGAAGCAAAGTTTTGTATAAATATTTAGTTGTCTATCAATAGCGAAAAGTGGAAGTTGCTGAAACTGTATCACAGATAAGATAAAATGCCTCTAATTCAAATATTTAAAACACTGAAAACGCATAAATTACAATTGTAATGGTTTTATGACCAATGCGATTTTGAAGGTTACACAAAGAGGATACTTTTCCCAAAGTTTGCATTTTGGGCAAATTTTTATTCAAAATCAAATACCATGTGGATATATGAATGATTCCTGCCATAGGCACAGCAATCTGTCGCTAGAAAATCAATAAATTTTAATTTTAAACTGCAGGTTGGGCAACCGATTGCTGTATGTAGGGGCTACATAAGAGTGATGAGTGAAGTATTTAAAATTCATTTTGAAAAATTAAAACCTGTCGAAAGTAAGAACGAGAGAAGGACTAATATATTTTATGTTATGTCTATGGTTTTTGGTACCTTCCATAACACCTAAAACTACGATTATCCTGAAACCGTCCAAATACAGTTGTTTTTCACGACGCTTCGCATAAATTTCTTGCTTAATCTTTTCAAAAAAACGCCAAACCTCAGAAATTCGCCTTCGTTTTGTGCCCTGACATTCTCCATCAGCTTTTTTGCTATTGTTATTTTCTTACAGAATAATACATGTAGTAACAAATGCGTCGTGATGCTATCTCACCAGAAATAACCGATATATCGATAGTGAAAAAAAAAAAACATTGATATTGGCGCAAAAATATAAGAATCCATAATAGCGTTAGTGCCGATGGTTCGATGGTTTTACAGCTCACTGAGTGAGATTCACACTCGAGATGCAAAACTAAAAAACTAAAAACATCGCTTAACGATGTTTTCGATAGTTTCGGGAAAAAGATTATAAGACTATATTTTTCTTTCTTTATAACCTTAGCCGCTTATCTTGATTTAAACTATCGATAGTAATAACATCGATAATGGCACACAAACGCAAAAATTTGATATTAATAATAGTATTATCGATGGTTTTGCAGTGTACGTTGGAAGCAGCCGCGGTGCTACGTTTATAAGATCGTAACTGACGACGAATCTTAGATCCATGCTTATGAGTTTGAAACTAAAGAGCCATCGACAGTATGTGTCTTCGAAGTTAAACCAAATTGAACAAAATTTGTTTGCAGGCGAAGCACTCCGCCTGTTTCTTCTTAAAAACCCGACATGTAATTACCATACCATTAGGGAAACATGGGCCTGTCAATTCTAATTTTTCAAGAAATTAAAGACATTCAACCGCCATAAGCGGATCATGATTTATGCGAGCTCTTACTAGCCTATTACAACTACTTTTGTATGGAATAATAATCGATCGCAATTGTAGGGCAACTTTCAGTGGGTAAAGTCTTTTAGAATGTATTTCACAGCTACCAAACGTAAATACGTATTTGATATTTACTAACAGTTTTTATCACGGTTATCGACCTTATATGCCTATACGATTCACTATCATTTGCCGTGAATTTAGTATACCTGCATCTCATTTGCTTTAGACAATGCTTCCTTCTGCCCATCATGTGTGCAACACATTTTCCTCAATACCCCGAATCCTTTTCCATGTCAATACACATCATATTCATCAACTTCCTTCTAATGCACATGATCTATTCCAGCACTATTCCCACGCTCTAAGCAACTTCCGTTTGCATATATCCAATCCGAAACCTCAATGCCAACCGAAAAGATTCCCACAGCATAGCACCAAAGTAAAGATTATGCAATACACCTGATACACCCTCGCCTTATAAAATTTCGCTTTTTGGCGAGGGTGCTTCGTCGCTGTTGGTCGAAGGATGCGTTTCCGTTCTCAGGCAAAAGGCAGATTTCTGATAAATTTGAATTCAATAACTACAAAAGCAACAACTGTTGCTACTGCCAATTAAAAACAAAAAAAAAAACAACCAAACCGTTGAGGTTTCTAACAAATGTGAGCGAAAGGATTAAGCCGAACCCAACTAGAAACTGGCCAGAAGCAGCTGTTGTTGTTTTGCAAAAATCCTTGCGAAAACTAAAAACAATAAAAATGATCTCACGGAAGTAAATGAAACACCTTCTGCTCTTCGCTACACTAAAACAAATCTCAACTTTAAATTCAATTTCTACTACAGAGTTATGATAGAGCAGCTGTTTCTTATTCTGAGTTCTCTGGGAAGCAGTTTTACAGTATCTCTCTGCTCAGGAATACCAAAACGCCTTGTACCTGCTGCGTTGATGGTTTTGTGTGGGAAGCACACATGTCCTTATCGATGAGCACTGAGCGAGCTCTTGAGAATTTGTTGCGTTTCTTGCGTTTTCCATCCACTGGTTTCCTTTTCTTATATCTATGTATTGCTTAGCATAAAATCAAATAGAATCTTTTTTATTTCGGGTTTGTGTTCTGTTACATTTGCATCCTGTGGGAAATGTTATGCTTGAGTTTTGGACTGTTTTGAGATTACATTAGGCTGCTGTGGGCATGAGAAAATGTTGTGAACTACACCTGTCGGAAATAACAACAGTTGGACTAGCACAATGTGGTAGTAGATTAGACAGTAAAGCAAGGATTTTTTTACTTTATGTTGTAGCTATGAGAAGGTTCCAGAAATAATAACCAACAAGTACTTTGCTTGCTGTGACGGATTCAAAAGTAGTGTATTGGGGAGAGAGGGAGCTAACACCAGAAAATGGGAACAGCGCCTAGCTCTTTGGGTCTTTAAGAAACATAACGTGGATAGATGGATGGATGTTCAGAGAGGCAGATGGACCATTGACTCATACTGATCACATTTTTTTTCGCAATCACTTAATATGCTCCTTACTCTCTGGGTGCCTTACATCTTGACTGTCCTTAGCAAACTGTTACCGTGTTACGGCTTGATGTAAGAACCTCTTCCACGCGCTGGAAGAAGTGTATTGGGTAAAGAGGAGGCTAACACCAGAAAATGGAAAAAGCTAGGCAATGAAACGCGGCTTCTGACCAAGTGCTCCTAGCTCTTAGGGTCTTCGAGAAACATAGCCCGGATAGATAGATGGATAGACCATTGACTCGTGCTGATCACACCATTTCACTTAATATACTTCTTACACTCTGGGTATCTTCTTCTGGACTGTCCATAGCGTGACGTCCTAAAAGCGCTGTGTCCCAAACCAATCTGTTAAAGTCCTGCAAAGACTTCGTTACGTACATGAATGTACTGCCCTAACTCCTGCCGGTGATCAGAGCCGCTAACCAGGCGCACGAAGTGGAGGTTGTGCGTCAACTTCCTTAAGGTATATCCATGTACAAAGGAGCTTTGCTCTGTCCTACCAGGCCCACCCAACATCAACAACATTTCATTGAAACAATTCTTTCTTAAGTCAAAAGGGTGCACAGCCAACACTTACTATGATCTCGCTCCCTGCTCTGCTGACCATAAATGTAGCTATTGGCCGTACTAATTTTACATCCTTAGAAAAGCGTTATGCGCTCCTAGCTGTAATTTGCCATTAACTTTTCCTCCATGCTTACCCTTAGTAACTCTTCGACAGTGTCATTTAATTGCTCGACTGTTCCAGCCATTGCCCAAAAACCAACTCGAGACAACGTTTATTTATACAGCAATTACAAGTTTTGTATTTTTTCAACTAATTGCTAAACGCTTTCCAAGGACTAAAGTAAACAACATTAGCACATGGCAATTTGATGATATGGCGACCATATCTCGTTGTCTAGAGTCTAGACAGGGCAGGTCAAAGTCAAAGAAAATTTGTTTTTTAAACGATTGCACCTGCAGCGTGGCAGGAGCCATGGAAATTAATCATTTTCGGCATAGCCAAGTAGTAGGAGTAGTCGGAGTAGTAGGAGTTCCCCAGCCCATGACTTGGCCAAAATAAGTGCAAGGTATGCCAGCAAGATATGTATAAGTGAAATCTGCTAAACAAACTACTTTGTCGGCATTTGTTGCACTGCGAAATTGAAACACAGCAGGATTCAGGCAAGGATCTGGCTTCGAATTAAGTCTACAAAGATGTGCCGCAAATCGCAATGACTGAGACGCAGGCGCGGCATAGTTTTTGAAGGCGGAACGGCAGAACGCAGCTACGTGTCCTTTTTTGGGTATGAGTATGAATGTGAATGTGAATGTGAGTGCGAGTGTGTGTGTGTGGGTGTGTTGCCTTTGCGCTTGGGTTTTTTGTGCTGCTAGTACATATTTTAAATGAAATTTTGGAAATGCCTGCAATGTGTTTTGGAAAATACATTTGCTTTTTTTAGAGCAACTTACTTGCATTGCTTGAGGCACTTTACCGAAGAAAAACATGTGTTGGACATGGGACAACTTATCTTACAAGTACGATATGATATGATATGTTGAAAATACAGTACATATGTTGTATAAGTCGCAGCATGTACTTGAACTATTTTAGCAGATGCTTCATATGGCCACTTCAATCTTCACAGATCTGAAAACTACCTGCTTATTTTGATGTACTTGAAGTCTGTGAAATCGATTATGGAATATCACTTATGTTATTGTTGAGGAGCTAGTGTTTGAAAAGAAATTGTTAGAAAAATGCGACTAGGTTCATCTTCGAACATTTTTTCAACGTATGTATTCGCTCAAATTCGAGTATGTCTCAAAAATACAAATTTTTGGTTGAGCAGAAATTTGGATTTATAAAAGTTCATAGGACTGTTGAACTGCTCCGTCACGCCACGGATCATGGCATAAGGAGTTACCACCCAAAGTGAAGCAATCTCCCCTCTCCATTTACTCTCTTGAAGGAGTGTCTGGAAAGCGGGAGTTTTATTTGTTCCCAAGGCTTAGATTAATGGTGTCCCGAATAGGAGTGTTTCGGATCCTTTGGATTGCCCTTAACCCTGTGGATGAGGCTGAGAACTTGATGGGTGGAACTAATACTATCATTTCATGCTGACGATATGGCTGTATTTTCTTCCTCTACGTATGTAGCGACTGCTGCATCAGCTTCAGCTAATCTTGTGGTGTCTTAAGGATTGGGCAATGCACTGGAACATTGATTAGATTTATGTTGAAAGTGCGTCAGGATATATCTCCCAGACTGTATAAATAACTCCGGGCGTCTCTCGTAACATATTGCTTGAAAAGTGGCCAATATGCGGGCCAGGATGAAGAAGTTGGGCTGGCTCCTTTCTAGCAGATCTAAGTTTAGTATCGGTCTCAGACGTTTGGTTTATCTGCAGATTCTGGCGCCGGCTTTAAGATATAGAAGGCCGATTCGTGATGTGGCCTGCGGAGAAAGTAACTGAAAGCGCTTGTAAGTTTTGTGAACTAAGACTCTGTGTGGTAAAGGACCGGCATTGGTCTATAATCAAAGCTTGTCCTATGCACAGTAGAGCTTGAAGGTCGCGGTGCAATACTCCCAGTTATTCAAGCATGATCCTTTTTTAACCCTTCTAACTTTATCCAAATTTATTCCTTATTTCCGTACCGTTGTAATGATGTGCAGGAACAAATGTCCTTAAAGTAGCCAACTTTGACGACATTCCACTATATTTTAATATCCAAGCGGTTTTCCCTTACACTACATGGTTTCATTTTTATAGCTTTGCTATATCACAAATTCGTCAGTTTCAACATGTTCTTTGTTTTGGGCTCTCCGATTCCCCTAAATCACCAGCTCTACATACTTATAATAATGATATATGTTGTTTAAATCTCATCATCTCATCCAAACCATTTAAGCTCCGACTCAGGTTCCGCGACTTCATTCAAAGCCTCTGGAAGATTAATGCCATTCCATTCAGTTTGGCAAACATTGTAAATCAAATTCTTGTAAAGAATTCATTAAAAACGCTGATAAATTGAGAAACTCAGCCAGAAGTATTGCATGGGGCGCCAATAAAGTTGTTGAAATTTGTTCATAAAAATTGGCTTTCATTAATTTTCAAGTCAAACATTTGCATAAGCAAGAGTAAAAAAGCGAGACAGGTAGAGAGAGCGAGAGGGAGGGAGCAGCAAACCAATCAAGTCAACACCCAATTTTTAATGTTCCACCCGAAAAATCCGAAAATTTCACTTCACTTTCATGTAATGCGCCTCAGGATAGACCATCCTGAGAAGTGTGCAAAAAAGAAATGTTCAATATTTAAACAAAAATGTTTTCGCGCCATAAATTTGACAGTTAAATGCAGAAGAAGCTGACCAAAACCGAAAAAGAGTGAAAAGTTTTTAAATTAAACAAAAATTTATGAGCAAAAGCAAACCAAAATTAAAAAAAAGAAAAACGATCTCATGAAGCTGCGGGCTGTGGAGCAAAGCCAAACGGCAGCCGCCACACGAAAGACGCCAAAACGAGCTGGAGCATGGAGCCCTGACGATAGCCTCTAGCACCTGTAAACCGGTTCGTAGTGCTCCGCCATTGGAGCAGGTAGCTGACCAAAACGTCGTCTCTGATAAAGTGAGCGCTAACAAAACAGATGTCCTGCTGCTCCAAATTGAAAGAGCAACATACATCATCCTGCAAAGGGAGCTCCCTACTTGCCCCCACCGCTAACTGGTAAAACTCAAGAAAGAAATTGGGGTCAAAGCAACTTCGTGGGCAAATGCAAAACGGTTTTTTTTGGCGTATTTTTTTTCAACTGTCGCACGCACATTTCCAGCGGGTGTATTTGGGGGATCTACGCCGCGCAGCGGGACGGGCTGAGGGCTGAGGCGTGGCTCTTGCAGCTTGACTGCTATGGTTGTAGTTTTTTTTTGGAGCTGCCTTTTTGGCAGACAAGTAACATCTTTCACTTTGAGCAGCTTCAACAAGTTGCCCAGTTTTAGCCGTTCCGGGAAGCGTCGGGGGCAGCTTGTGTCTTCCTTGTAGTACCTTATGTGCAGTGTTGTTTTTCGTGGTTGCATCAACTTGATGTTTTATAATTTTGCAGTCGTTTTCGTTGCTGGTTTCGACTTGAAAAACTTGAAAATTAGGCGCGTGGCTGCGACATTCAAAGGCAGACTTCATGGATTACATTATATCGTATGAGCGTGTGTGGTGCTCATCATGGGGCACATGATGAGCTGTTTATGTTCCAACTTGCAAGTAGTAAGTGTACTCTGTAGATTGTTGCAGTTGTTGTTGTAGCTGCAACCTGTTGTTTTTGTTGTTGATTGTGGCCATGTTGCATGCAACTCACTCGAACTCTGTCTCTGCCTCTGTCTTTGACGCGTGGCTGAAGCTTTTAAGCTGGAAAATGTTTAGCAAAACAAAACTAGAAAAAATAGCAAAAAAAAAGAAGATAGTAAATGCAGTGTAAACATATAATTAAAGCTCGATACTCGATACTCGATACTTTGTAGCAGAAGAATAATAGAAGCAATCTTTGAAGAAAGTTTTTCAAACTGATTGTTGAATGTCGAGAACCATAAGTTGATAAGTTGGTATGGAAGTTTTGTGAAAAAAGCTTGAAAACTGATTTATAGGGTATACAAAATGTAATAAAAGTTCGTTTGTTTTAAATAAAAACGCTTCTCAAACTGACTTTGTTACGATGTTAGCGAGTTTAAAAGGAATTGTAAAGTTTATGTAGTGAAAAGTATGAATGAAAGCTTTGAACTAGGATCAACTAGAAAGACATACCACGCGCCACATGGTTTTACCAAAGACAATAGAAATAGATGAGTAACGCCATACAAAAAATTTTACTATGAAGCCCAAGTTTTCCAAAATTGAGAGCAAACACGAAATCGTTACTCTGACAGGTACAAATTGCAAAAGTACTCAGTTCTAAAAATAGAATGCACTTTTGGCTCTGCGCGTTCGCTGCTGGTAGCTCTCGAGAGGTAAAAGCCACTCGGGTTGCTTAACGTAGAAGAAGAGCGAAAAGCCATCTGAAAAGCCACACTATAAATTCTGTGCAGTGTGCATTTGCATGAGCGTTACTCATCGTAGTGTTTGTATTGTCTTTTGTCTTCTAGTAATTTCAAGAAAGCAGCCGAAAGCAAAATAGAAGTGATTACCATAAACAAACTCAGCACAGAATTTTTGGGTAGAATGCAACAAGAATTTTGATGGGTGGAGAGATGGGTTCCCGGATTTCACAAGGGTGCGCCCAATGAGACTTTCATAGTGACAGAAGCAATTAAAATGCCTCAAATAAGTGAAAGGATTAAAAGGAGTGGCCGTATATTTTTAAGCCCGGGCCTGGATTTTCTCTTGTATATGCATTTATTGACAATATGGAGTATTTTAATTAAAAGTAAACTTAGCAAGCCAAGAACTTATTACTTAACTTGTCGTTAACACTTATTTTCAAAATTATATGTTAGAGTTGGAGGTTATGCAACACATCCAGTCTAAAGAACATTCCTACGAGTACGAATTGCACAAGAAATTCTACATATTTGCATATTGGTAGCATATTTGACGCCCCGCTGAAATATTCTTGATCTGCCCCTGTTTTTTCCTTTTTAAGGAAGATCAATAAAGACATTGTAAAACTTTCATTGACAATTGAAAGAGTCAAGAAACAAGTTTTTCTTTGCGTTATAATGATATATATGATTCGAATCGCCAAGGAAGTCAAATTTTCTTAGCAAAAGACGCTAAAAATGTATCTAGGAGAAGTCTATTAAAACTTTTAGTCTATTTTTACTAATGAAGCTCAAAACAGTTTTGAAGAACTTCTGGATACTTCTAAAATCGAACAGCATAAAAGCTGCTTATATCAATGCCAGATTCCATTTTGACTTTCCGATCAATTGTCTTGATCATGATTATAAATATGGAGGATATTATTGTTCGTGTGAAAGTATTGTATACTAGCATTATTCCGGTGAAGAATTCAGCGGTATATTCAAGGTTTAAATAATAAGGAATCAAAAATTTGTGTCATACCCTTTAAATGAATGCATCTAGAATGCAAACTTTTACAACTTATGATTTACTTTAAACAGAAGCTGAATATAAAGAGAACTTTCAGTGCATTTTTGATATAGAAAATTCTTTTGATTATAACTTAACCTCATTTCACGCTGTGCTTTTTTGAGCGCCAAAAAAACTCAAAATGCTTATCCTTTCACATGCAAATGCATACATCCATACACGTGTGTGTGTGTGTGTGTGTGTGTACATGCCACAAAGAGAACAATAAATAAAATCCTTTTATGAGTAGTTCCTGTAGTCTATTTGTGACGCTGCAGTTGAAAAACAGTCCGACTAGAGAATACCCTTAAGTCCTGGCGCGTTCCGACAGCCGTAAAAGATTTCCTACGATTTCTGTGCGTAACGTATGTTCTCAAAAAATGAGTGTCAATTCTTTGTGACTCTTCTCCTCAAAAACTACTGGACAGATTTTGATAAAATTTTGAGGATAGCTTCTCATTATGTTGAAGAGTGTTCTTGTCTAAGTTTGAACAAAATCGTTCCGCAGATATTTCTAAAAACGATTTTCCATATAAAACATACTAAATGTGTTACTAGTAAGTAGTGGGTAAAAAATTCTTTTGAATTGAGGTAGTGGTGGAGGTAAAGGTAGTGGTAGATGTAGAGGTAGAGGTAGAGGTAGAGGTTGAGGTAGAGGTAGACGTAGTGGTAGACGTAGTGGTAGAGGTAGAGGTAGAAGTAGAGGTAGAGGATATAAAGATATTGGTACCAATATCCGCAGCTTGACTTAGTATGAAGAAGAGAGAGAGAAAGAAAAGGAAGAGGAACGGGAAGTGGAATGGGAATGGGAAGAATTAACTTATATAATAAATTTATTGATGGCTCGCGGGTTCAGCTAGTTATTTATATTTAATAATCGAATTTCCTTGAAAATAGTGCAGTCACTTATGGGCGACCGCAAAGTACGTTCTGTTAATGCCCTTCTTTAGCATGAACCTCACATACCCTTAACCATATAGGGAAACAAACGAGAAAAAAGTAAATCAACCCTTTATTCATATTTGTATTCAAAATGCGCGCGCAACTTTATTGGCGGTAAAAAACACATATCCTTTCTTTGCAATAATAAATTAATAAACATAAATAATCCAAACATCATTTCATAAATATTTTGTATTTTCGAAAAAACAAAGTTTAAATTTTGATTTTTTGTTAAAATGAATTTTTTTTAAAGGAATCTAAACATTATTGCCCGGCAACATGAGCCTCTTGGCAACAGTTTGTTGGCAACATTACGCTCTCAACATTTTTATGCTCAGCAACAATTTCCCAACAGCCGCGCTCTCTCTCTTAAATTCCCTCAACCCTCTGTTATTAACACATGCTTGAATTTCCCTTGCTGTTAAGATTACTGCTGCAAACAGTAATGCCATACATAATTCGCCACAAGTGCAAGCAGCTGCGCGCTAGTGTGCTGTTAAATGCCATTGTTAACAGACTTAACATTTTTGCTTTTTGCTGTTACTGTTAACTGGTTGCTGGTTCCACAACTCACAACTTGCAATCATTCACAATTTCGAATTTGAATTTGAACGAACGAGCACGCGACCGGAGACTATTTTTGACTAACAAATATCGCTCGTCGTTGTCGCGCGGCTACAAAACTGTTTGTAGCCCAAGTAAATAAGCAGAGCCAACTTAATAAAGAATACATAAATTATTTAAATGTGCATTAAATTGTAATAATTTAAATATATATTAGCAAGCATGTAGAAAAGTGTGCAAGAATAAATGTTAAAAAATTAAAAGCTGCTTGCCAAAAAAGAAATGCAAATATAATTGATAACAAAAAACAACGTTGCACAAAACAAAAAAAAATTGATCGAGTTTTTTTTAAAATAGTAAACAACAACAACAACGACGAAAAGTGTACAATTTTTACATAAGTGTGTGTGTGTGTGTCTGTGTAAAGCAAATAAAAATAAAGAGCATCACAAGCATTTGGCTTTGCGGCATTTTGCCATAAACCGTTATAGTGGTGCATACGCCGCCCGCTCGACACTACTCACCGCGTGCAATGCACCGCCGTGCCGTGTGTGTGTGTGTGTGTGTGCGTTTATTTCTATGTTAGTTTATGTTCTCTTCGTACTTAAATTAAAATAAACATAGCCGCAAATATAACAAAAAAAAAAACACAAAAAAAAAGCAACTTTAACCGCAATGTGGCGCGTGCACGTGTAAAAAGCTAAAGCACAAATACAACAACGAATTGCAAGTTGCAAAAAATGCACACAACAACAACAACAAATAAATGCATAACGGTGCTTTCCTCTAACAAAATACAATAAACATTTAGAAATTGAAGAGCGCAAAAGTGCAGTTGCAGCAACAACACGCGCCGCCAAACAGGATTATTACACCTACTCTACACCTACACACTCTTACTTACACTCTCTTAAAAATTTAGTAATTAATTACACCAAATACAACAACAACAAAAACAACAACAATAAACATGCATTGGATTAAATGTTTATTAACGGCATTCATTTGCTTTACAGTTATTGTGCAGGTAAGTTTCGTCTGCTCTTATTGATTACTCTTCCTCGAAGAGTGCCTTCTTTTTGGCTGCTTCTTCTGTTGCGTTTTGTGCCTTTGCCGCCTTTTTGTCTATTTTGCCATTTCACTTGCTAGCATGTGCGTGTGTGTGTGTGTGTGTGTGTGCACGATCGGCGTTGCCAGAAGTTTAGAATTGATAAGCCAAAGTAATGTGCTTTTTACTAGTGATGCAAATCCAGACCAAAAGATCGATGTTTACCAAAAGATCGATGTAGGTCGATGCATCGCACTTAAAACATCGATGCATCCTATGATTTGTATTTGAAAGTTGTACTTTTTATTATAGAAGAAAACTTCGATATGTCATTCTTAATAAGTAAAACTAAAGCTATGTGAACAAAAGAACACTTCTACAAAATAGATATATGCCTAAATTATATAAACATAAAAGTTTTGATAAACCTACCGGCAGCAGTAAATTTCGCTAGAAGTTTGGCCTTGTGCTGACAATAACCTTTTAGATGACACTTTCAGCTGTGCAATTTGCTACACTATTAGTAAAACTGAGAATAAGACTTACTTTGACATGATCTTGAAATAATTTGACAAGCGATACAAGATGATAATAGAATGGCGTTAGAGTTAGTGAAATGTTCGATGGCTAAAAAAAAAACATCGATGTTTTGTCGATGCATCGTATGTATGTTCGGAGAACCTCGAAAAATTACTGGCCAACCATTGATGGTTTCGATGCATCGATGTATTTTTTACTACTTTTAATTTTACTTCATTTTGCGACTAATCTTTATTCTATCTATTCTGGATTTTTTATTTGATGAGTACAGCAGCTGAAGTATCCACCCAACGTTCACATTTCGTAGTTTCCATAAAAATGAAAAGTAGGAAATTCTAGGAAATTCGTTGTAAATATTACTAAATTTAACTAAATTACTAAACGTTGGAATGTTATGCCTAAACTTCAATTGAATTAACTACAGATCTAAAAAAAACATGTAATTAAATATTTTCTTAAAATATTTGTAGCTTTTTTCGATTTCTGCGCGATATTTATCATATTTAGTAGAATTTGTAAACTTTTGTAAATAAAATAGAGTTGCCTGAACATTTATGAGCTTTCATTTTGTCAGCTCTAATTCCAGAAATTGACTATTTTATTATACTCTGAACTTCAATAATTCAACTGTTTGCTCATTAGTTTTTATGTTTGGTTTCAGTAAGAAATTAACAAATATATAATAATACATAATTTGAAAATACAACCTCTTGAAACCTAAATATCTGTTGTTGAATTATAATTGTTGTAGTAAAAAGTTGCCTAATTGCAATTTTTCAACTCTACAACTTTTCCTTTCCCTTGGTTTAAAACAAATTTTCATGCACATACAACATTTGGTAGCAAATTAAGGTGCCGAAAACAAGTTTTCGTATCAAAAATAGATTTTCAACATTTGCTTTTGATTACACAGCACAAAAAACTGTGCGTAATCTGATACGTTAGCAGACACAGTACATAGAAACAGCTGAGCAAATCGTCAAATACCCTGCATTATACTTTGTATAGCGCTTATATAGGGGTTGCTATTACACCCTGGATTTGTAGGCAAACGCAAACTAGTTTCGGCTGAGGAGGGGCGGCAGTCAAACAGGTCATCGAAAATATGGGCTTAAATGAGCTCCTCTCTAAGTCACATTAAAAATTACCACCAACGGCGCATGCCGAGAAGAGAAGTAAAGTATGCAAAAAGTTGCCTTACTCGATTTCAATAAACCAAATAAAACACACTGAAAAAAAAAACAACTTTTAATGTATTATGAGCAACATCTGCCGCTTGTGGACGTTTTTAGCATGAGTGTTGTTTTTGTTGTTGAAGATACTTTTGGGCGCTGCGTAGGTCAACGTGCGGCGACGCTGTCGTTGTCGGCGACGGCGACGGCGACGTTGACGACACATGCTCTGTGCTCCGGCTCTTGCACACTTGTATGCTGCTGTTGCTTCTTTTTTCCGTGCTCTACGGCGTTGTCTGCTTTCATTGATCTTTCAAGTCGGGAACAGCATCCCATCCCCCGGTATTGCATGTGCGCATGCGTGTCTGCTGCGCTCCCCGCACATCTCTCTGTATCGCTCCTTATCGCAGCTCAACTTTGGCACGTTGCGTGCTTTACACTTTGCTGCTGCCACTTTTTTTTTAGTTTCTGCTAAATTTAACTACGTTAAGAAAAAGTATTTCAGGCTGCAATAAAACCTCCTGCGGTCTTTGGATTGCAGCAGAGGAACAGCTGAAAGTTAAAAAATGTATATATAAAATTAAGCAGCTGTCGTGCCTTGTTGTTAAATTAATTTAATAGCTGCATAAAGTTTTGCTTAGTTCTGGCGTATAAGCTATATAAATTCTATATAAAAAAAAAAATTCTTACGTGGACTTGAAGGGTAAAAGGAGTTGGAAAATCCAACTATAATATACCCTATACAACTTGATAACCAACTACACTTGAATCCGACTTCAAATATAGCGTAAAAGCCATATGTCAAGTTTCCAGTTTCTATGTTGAAAGATTTGTTTGAAAATGTAATACCTAAAATGTCAAAAATGTATTACTTTTCAGTCAAATTTGTAGTTTTTAGCCAAAATTGGTTTAAATTTGACTACTTTTCACCCAGAGAACAACTTTCAAAGAGCATTTTTAAATATTACTTCATTATTTTTTCTTTTTCTATGATCATGTCAAATATTTGCTTTGTCTCTCTAATTCTACCCTTCATTCACGATTAAAAAACTAACCGTAGTTGTATAAGCATTTCTACTCATCATTTTACTGTTACTATGCTTGTTTTTTTATTTTTACGTCTATGCAATTTTCATATTAGCATTGAGTATGTGACAGGGAAGAATGAATGAATGAATGACGCAGAGACGCATGGGAGCCTACACCAGCTTGTCTGTTGTCTTCATTAAAGTAGACCATCGCATAACTAGACAGTTTGTTTATAGACCTAGCAACAAGTTTATAACAAGCAGTTTCTTTAATAAACACAAATAAAAAACTAAAATTTATCGTTTATATAAAGTTGAAGACTTTTTTTTATTAAGTCATAAATAAAATTGCTTACCCCTAGCAGACAGCTTCGTTTTAATTGCTTTAATTCGATTCATGAATAAAAGAAGGTTAAGAATTAATAAGAAATTGCCGCCAACAAACTCATGACCATGGTTACAAAATGTTAATTTCTGCAAATTCGTTTTCACGAATGTCTACTGTAGCATGATCTGATCAAAGCCCTCGTCGTAGTTGTCTTCGACTACGTCTTCGCCTTTATATAACATAATTAATTGCAATTTAGAAAACAGAATTGTGTGAGGGCGCCTCAGCAGTTCCGAACCCAGAATCCAGAGATCCCACGCAAAGTGCAGTTGGGCTCGCTTGCTGATTCACTTGCGCTTATAACTGTTCAACACATGCCGTTGCTTGGCCGCCAGTTTAACGGTTGATTATGACGATGATGATGATGATAATGAATTTAATTTATTAATCAACAACATGGCAAGGCTTGCAAGAAGGGCAAAACGCAAAATAAACACCTGTAAGAAAGCAAATCAACTACAACAGCAAAATTCAGGTAAAATGCGTATAGTTACTGTGTGTAAGTGCCTTAGCCCACAACATCAAACTGTCAGTCAGTCAACGTAAGTTGACATGGAAGACACATAACAACAAATGGCAAAAAAAAGTAATACTAGCAGGTTGTGCCTAACAAGTCGCGTCAGGCTTGAGTGAATCTCTTAAAAATAGCAGTACGTAGTACTTTGTATAAATTTACCATGGATCATAAAAACAACAACAACGGCAACAAACTGAGTCAAGCAAAAGATAAACAATGCAACGCACTATTTTCCAACACTCACTCTACAAGCACTGGCTTTTCAAGTTCTATGTCTGCCTACCAGTTTTTCTTTATGTATACAATGTGCCCAAAAGGTCTTCAAGCGTAGTAAAGTTCATAGTTGAAGGCAAGGCAAAACAAACAAAATTATAACAAGTGTATACAAAAAATACAGCTTAATTGCGTAAGTTAACGCTTTTTTAAAATTTCACTCAAAATGTCCCAAGAGGGAAATTCGCTTGTGTCTTCTCTTTGTAAACACAAACGTTTAGTTCAATAAAGAGGTTGGCGTAGGGTTTGGGACCCACCACGTAAAACCACAATTCCAATGGGGGTAATGTATTTACATCAGGCCGTAACCCGATAACGCTGTTATGGCCAGTTAAGAAGAAGAAGAACATTTAGTTAAATAGCCTTATTATAAATTTGATTTCTCAAGAGGGAAATTCCTAAATTATCTAGTTGATCAAGCTTTCTTGATATTTTCTTTAAAGAAAATTGTATTTCCAATTGCATTTCCTTAGCACATATTTTCTTAAGCTGCCGTGTGAAAAATCATCAAACTGTCAAATATTTTAAAAAAGCTCAGCCATTGTTATTGTTTTCATTGCACTTTTAGCTCTAGCTTTGGTTCCATTTTCCAAAACATTGTTTTTTCTCACCATGTGTAAATGCTTTTGGTGTTATGCAAATTGATTTTTCTATTTTTGTACATATTTTGACAACTGCTGCGCCTTTGTTTGTTTGTGTGTGCGCTTTGTCTGTTTGTTGTTTGTTTGTAGCTATGGGTAAAAATGTTGCATATCAAAACTTCAACTTTCTTTAGACAATAGACAAAGAAGCAGTCTCCAACCAATGAAGTAATTTAAAGAAGAAGGCGCATAGAGCTGATTCTTCGTTTGTACGTGCAAAACAAAGTTCATTATTTGAAAAACTCATACCAAACAACAACTAAAAACATGCATTGAACAAATCTATAATACACTTTGTGTACAGGGTATAATGAATAAATGCACTTTTTGTTTATTCCGTTCCAAACTAACTCAATTCCACCGTATGGTGAGCGGGTTAGAGAATACCACCTCAGCAGGTCAAAGCTTGTCGTATGAGGCGACTAACAATGACACTGGGTTCTTTCGAGACCAGTAGTGCCACCCCAGGCCTTAAAAGGGTTGTGCGTAAGGTTTGGGACCCACCACGTAAAACCACAATTCCAATGAAAGAATGTATTTGCATCAGGCCGTAACCCGATAACACGGGTTGTTATGGCCAGTTAAGAAGAAGAAACTAACTCTATTTCGATCATGTGACGTTTTTGAAATGCACAAAGAGAGAGAGAGAGAGAGAGTCAAAATTTGCACACGCGCAAGGCGCCTCTTTCTCATTACCGAGCCTTCCCCATACAAAGCTCTTTGCTGCACTTGCCTTTTTACTCCTCTGCCTTCTGCCTTCCTTCTTCCGTTTTATGCTTTTTCTAACATTTTCTTTTACTTTTATCCGTAATTGTGTAGCTTAGTTATTATTATTAATTCAGTTAGTGCAGCATCTTGCTGCGCCTGCGCATTGATCATCTTCTATCAATCTTATTTTTTATGCTGTCTGCTTCTTTTGTTTTTGCTATTTTTACTCTTTTGCAAAGCGCCGTTGAAAACAAGTTTTTGCTCTTAGCTTTTGAACGCTGCTCTCACACAGCAGCTGCCAGCTGCACTTTGTGTAAGCTACCAATAACAGCAGCAGCAGCAGCGGCAGCGGCAGCAGCAGCAGCAGCAGCAACAACAACAAAAAGCAACTCCAATTCACTTTTAAGTCACGTTTTGCTCTTTTTATGCTTGCTGCTCTTTCATTTGGGCTCCAACAGCAACAGCGCACACAGCTGACAAGCAAACGTTCTTCGTATGTGTGTGTGTGTGTGTGTGTGTGTGTGTGCGCGTTAAACTGTTATAGCTTTGGGGCTATGCGCCGTTTTGCGTGCTCTCTCTCTCTCTCTCTCTCTCCGTCTCTGCGTTGCTCACGCTCTCAGCGCTCTTTCAATATGGCTGGCGTCTGCATGCACTGCGGCTGCTTCTTCACCTGGCGTTCATTGCTTACACCTTTTGCTGCGCTGTTTATAGGTGTGTGTGAGTGTGTGTGTGTGTGGTGCGCTGCCTTCGACTCACCTAACGACTGACTGACGCTCTGTCGCTCTGTCGCAGTCGCAGTCACACTCTTAGTTGCTATCTCGTTCACGCTCATGTAGGCCGCTACTTTTGCTGTTGCTTCGTTCGTTTTAACCATCAATGTTGACCGGCAAAATCGTATGCCGTGGGAAACAATTCGGTTTTACTTGTACATTTTTTCAACGTTTTTCTTCTGCCTGTTGCCGTCGCCGCCGCCGCCGCCGCCGTCGCCGTCGCTGTCGCTGCTGCTGCCACTGCTGTTGCTTCTTTTTTGTTGTTGTTGTTGTTGTTGCTGCTGCTGCTGCTGCTCTTTTTGCCATCCGTTTCATTTTGTTTAGGCTGCTTTTTATGTATTTTGTTTTTGTTTTTTTTTGCCTGCCTGTTGCCTGCTGCTTATTAATACACGTTTTGTTGTACGTAGCGCAGCAGCAGCGGCAGCAGCGGCATTGGCATCGCTGCCGCTGTCGCTGCCGGCGTCGTTGTCTTGCTCTGTCGGCTGCGTGTGCTTTGCAGGCCACGTTCGTTGCCTAAGTCTTTCGTTTTGCACGAGTATTTTGTGGCATAAGCTTATGAGTTTTATGCATTGCTTTAAACATTTATTAGATTTAACTGCTTAAAGTGATTGCATTAAATACAATTTTTATGAATTTTGCACATAATTTGACAATTTATGGCCTATAGCTTTATTAGGGTCAGTGCCAAGCAAATGTGCTTGCGATTGAAAAATACTTTTCCGATTTTCCCCCCCAACTGCGCTCCATTAACTCTTATTCTCCCTTTACTGGGCCACACAGTTTACAATTACAAAAGCGCTTGGCAAATGTTAGCGCCAGCTCAAGTCATTAAATTCAACTTAAGCAGCTTTGCTACAGTTTCTTTAATTCCCCCCTTTAACATTTATAAACAAGTCAGCGCACTTCAGCATTGCTTTGTCTTTTGTGTTTTTTTAAGCTCTGCTGCTTTTAGGGTCTTACAATTACACCTGTGTGCTCTTGGGCCTGTCGCATAGCTCACACACAGCTTCCAGCTAAGATCAACAGCGAGTCTTCTACTTAATTGAGCAATTAAACACCCAACCATGTTCCATACCAAAACACAAACACTGAAAGATACAAAGATACACAAAGAAAAAAAAAATGAACTTCCCATGCCACATGTGGAGCACTTTTTTCTTTATTATTATTATTTTTTTTTAAGCGTGTTGATGACTATGTTGTGCTAACAATTAAATTGTCATTTTAACAAGCTTCACTTGATGTTGTTAAAATGTTAATTGTCGAACAGTTATAGCAAACGGGCTGCAGCAGACGCAATCAGAGCAATAACACTAGAGTGCGCCTATTTTTGGGCATAGGCTTGTTAGTTGAGTTGCTTTTGGTGTAACTTATAGTTGGCGTCTGTAGGTTGCGCCTCTAGCTGGCTAGCCAAGCCATATATGGCAGACCATAATTAAATTTTTTGAGACCATAACTTGCTTTTAGCTCCAACCAGTCTGTTTCAGAATTTTCCTCAAATTGTAACAGTGAGGGAAATTTTTTGTTTTCGCACACACAGAATTTCCCCACAAATTGTGAACATTTTTGTTTTCGTCTTAAATCATGCCACGCATGTCAGAAATACATTATTTATGTTATCTGCCAGCAAACTGACCCAAATCTAATCATTTCCCTAACAAATTGAGTCATAAAAGCTACAAAAACTATAAACAAAAGGCGATGATTTGCTAACTAATTGAAAATTTATGACTGAGCCAACTAAAAAACAACATTTTGGCAAATTAGATTATGCAAATTGAACGCGGCGCTACAAAATGAAAGCTGCAACAGGTTAAACCAAATAAAAAAAAGCGTCACATAAAAGATACACCTAATTTATTACAATATGCCTAAGATTTTATAAGTCCACAGTTTACGGCACATTTGTCATTTGCGTGTTGCGTCTTTTTATGTACCAGGGCAGCTTTTTTTTCTTGTCCTTTGCAGGAGTTTCGGCTCTTGAAACAGTTTGATTGCTACTCGATTTGCTGGCTGTTTGTGGCGCAGACACCACAGCCGTAGCCACGCCAAATTCCGCAATTTTTCCCCCCTTTTTTTTGCGACTGTAGCAATATTTCAGCGTCTGTTTTTCGATGCTGCTTCTGCGGCTGCTGCTCTTTTCGGCTAAATACCATGATGAAAGATTTATCGTCATGTTTGAAGCTGCATTCTTACTCTTAGAGCCCAAAAAATGTCCAAGTTATTTTTCTACCTTTTTGCACACACACACACACACACACAGAGAAAAATAACTTGTTTTAGCGTCACACCAAATGAATTGCTTTTTAATTTGATTAGCTAAAAATAAAAACCATAACTTGTACTCCCAACTATTATTAATGATGGCTTTTCTTATTTTGTCTACTTACAGGTTCACAGTTCCGGCAATTTTGAATTGCGTCTCAAATACTTTAGCAATGAAAACGGTCGCGATAACGAGGGTCATTGCTGTAGCGGTCAAAACGATGCTGCGTCTGGCAAGTGCATTGGCACATGTAAGACGCGGTTTCGGGTTTGTTTAAAGCATTATCAGGCTAAAATCGATACCACATCGCAGTGTACGTATGGCGATGTGGTAACGCCCATACTCGGTGAAAATTCGGTCAATTTAACGGATACGCAAAGTTTTCAAAACAAGGGTTTCACAAATCCCATACAATTTGCCTTCAATTTCGCCTGGCCGGTAAGTTTTAATTTATAATATAAGTACTAAATATAGACGCAGATATTTATCTATGGAATAGCAGCGACGGATGCACAGTTCGTAGAGTTGCTAAATTTAGCCGCAAATCTTGATGCAGCGCCCCAAAGACAGCACAAAGTCCCTCTATGTAACGACAGACGCCAACGCCACTCACTTGTTCAGTCATTCAGTGAGTCAATACGAATTTCCCTCTAGTGTCAGCCTCTTTTTACTTTTTGGGAAATTCTTTAGCAGTTTTGTGCGGCGTCTTTGCTAATTTGTTTTGCTTTTTATAGTTTGTCGTGCTTTAAGCATAAATACATATATTTCCTTTGCTCGTGTCCTTGTCATGCTTTTAACATATTTTCAAGTGTGTCTGTATGTATCTGTGTGTATGTCCGTGTGTGTGCCAGGGGTGGTTGAAAACACATCTGTCGGCTATTAAAAGTACGCGTGCGCACCACCAGAGCGACAATATTTCGTTGAACCCGCTTTTACTGGGCGGGTTTTGTGCTTGAGTAAATTTTATGCGCGTGTTTCCAAGTTACAATCATGCAACCCCTGACTGGAAAATGTCGTTACTTTTTGTGCTCTCTTTATAGTTTTTTGACTTTTGATCGTCACTGGCTTTAAGGCAATTTCGCTGATTTATGCGACATGCTAAATTTCAGCTGTCGGAGAGTTAAACTCTTCTGGTAGTGCCTAACTCAAAGCCCCGAAGCAGCACTTGCCACATTTTTTCGAAGCGCACGTGTGCTCAATAAATTGTTTTAAAATTTGAAATGCTGCATTCTATTTTTTTATTTTCTTATTATTGTTGGTATTTTCAGCCTTCAGAGTCTTTTAATTTGTATGCTTGAGTGCGGCCAAGAAGTAAGTCGAGCAACGTGGCATGCATTTCTTAATTTTTTTTTATTATTATTGCATAGATGTGTGGCATGCCACCCCAAATGAAGAGCGTACTACTACGCTACCTTCAGCTGTAAAGTTACTCAAGCTTCAAAGCATTTTTATAACGTTTTTTTTTTTTAGCTATAGAGTGTGAAGTGAGTGTAGAGTACAGTGCAGGCTCAAACATTAATACCAAGTGTTTTTATATCTCGAAAGATTTCAGTTCCGCCTGCGAAAGAAAACCCATAAATTCGTGTATAACTTTTATAAGTTGCCCTTTGCACTCTATATATCAAACTATTTTGATATATTGTGCACTCTAATTACTCAGCGTACATTTTTGCGGGTTTTTACTGTACCGGTAACATACTGGTTTTGACTAGGGCTTTGAAAATGTGCGCCCGCAGCGTGTGCGGCTTACTTAAGGGGTGTTTTTTTTCTATATAATACATAGGTTTTTCTTCAACATTCTCTGCACTTTACTTCCTAATTGGTTACTGTTGTTGTTGTTGTTGCTGCTGCGCATGTGCAACGTCACTATTATCATTATAGCGGGCAGTGTTGCCGCAAAAGTAGCAAAGTCATGACAGGCCCTCAGGGGGGGAAGTTGCAAGTATTATCTACTGTGTGCGTGCAACGCAAATGATGTTGGCACGTGAAATGTGTAATGTATTCATGTATTGCATCAATTTTAGCTCTAAAACTGCGGGTTAAGTGAAAATTAAGCATAAATAAGTGCTTAGTAGCAGTTCATGTATATATTTGCGAATTTCCCTGAGGAGGACATTTTTGTTGACTGAAACTTGGTTTTAAGCCAGTGAAAGAATTTTAGCAAAAATTTCCTTTTGCGGGAAATTTCTATTTTTGTCTAGACTTGCGCAAAAAAGACAATTGTGTGCGCACTTTCAACTTCAAATATTTCTAGGTCAAACTATAAATGTAAATTTAGTACTAGACTAGACACAAATGACGCCAGGCCGCAGTCGCAGTTGCAGTCGCATCTTCCACAGCAACTAATTTAATGCTGCACTTAATTAAAGCAACCAAGCCACACAGCCGCTGCCACGCACGCCTGCCTGACAACACGCCACATATTGTTGCATGGGGGGTTGCCAATGCGTCGCCTGCTACTCTCTTGTCTGATCTGCAACTAAAAATAGTCAAAGGCAGCAGCAACATTGGCGTTGTGTCGCTGTCGTCGACTTCTTTAGCTTGTGTTGTATTGAACTTTGTGTACCTTGTGTCTGTCGCTTGTCTTGTTTCATGTGTGTGTGTGTGTGTGTGTGCGTTGTTGCTACCACTCCTACTCTTGAGCAGCGCCCTATGCATTTGGGATGTACTTCACCCTATGCGCTGATATTGACGTTGATATACCGAGCTGCCGCACGCGATATTCACTCGTCCGAACGTAGCTAGTGTGTGTAATATATGTTGCACATTTATTTTTGGAATGCTGTCTTTATACATATAGGGAGTTAAATGCATCTATATTATATTAAATACCAGCGTATGTAGCTGCCAAATGTTTTTAAGGCTGCTTCAACGAATTTCCCTACGAAATTCCCCTTTTAGGAAATTTGTATTTCCTTTTGCAAACAACAATAACATGCAACATTTTATCGCTTCATTTCATTTGTAAGTTCCCTGTTTTGTTGATTCTTGCCCATTGTTCACCGCTGATGATCTATGTCTGATTTGTTTCCTGCCGTGCCCATAAAATTTTACGTTTATTTGCAAAATCGAATATTTTCAATGTCTGTCACAGCGAATCGTAAAAAAAAACCTTTATGCCCATCAACAACGTTATGCAATTCAAATGGCGGGAAAAGCGCTAAACTCAACTCGCTTATCAACTAAATTAATTATACATCTCTTATGCTGCATATGTGTGTGTGTGTGTAACTATGTCGCCCACACACTGTCAACCAAAATCGAAAGTTAGAGTCTTAAAAATTAGTCATTTACATGCAATGCAGCCGTCGCTACGCAATCTTCAACGCCTTACAACCAACCTTACCGAATCACCAACGCCTCTCCCCAGCTGAATTCAAATAAGTATCTTGCAGATACACACCAATGCATATGCATTTTTTATAGCTGCATTTTGTGTCATCTCTGCCGGTTTTTCCACAAAAGTCTTGTATTTGTAATCAAGTGTGAATTGAGGGCGCTGCCACTGCTGCTGCTGCTGCTGCGCATGCGCAGATTTGCATTTCAAATGCTTGCAGCGTGTATGCAACTTTTTTCCACTTTTTGCGATTGCATTAGTTTGTGTGTGGGCGTCTTTTAAACATGTTTTGGCTGCTGTCATAATCCGTTTATAATGAGCTGTGGGTTGGGGCTTTCATTGATATTAGCTTAAATTAGTCTAAAGTGTTTTGAATGATGGTATCTATAACAGAGTTGAGCCAGGAAGCTAATAAGCGGACACAAATATCTTCACGTTGTTAGAGTATAGGCAAAAAATTATTGCCAAATGACTATTTGCGTTTGTATCTGTTCTATATTATATCTTACTTATGTATATTTTATATTAATCTATGTATAACTTTCTTTTCCAATATAATTACAGGGCACCTTTACTTTGATCGTTGAAGCATGGCATGATACAAACAACAGTGAAAATGCGCCCACAAACAGTAAGTTGAAAGAACTACTAGCTACTAACACAATACGACGAATTTCCCTTTTGCCAATAAAGGAATTTCAGCAAGAAAACTGAAAAAGCTCTTAGTTTTTGATCCATTAACTTGCTGCTTTAATTACTTCCTTAGCCTAACATAATCCTTTATTTCCCTTGCACAAAAAAACAAATTTTGATATGCAAACTTTTAATTGCTTCCTTTTTTGGGGCATTTTGTTCATAAATTTCCATATAACCACAAACAATATATGCCTATATCCTGCTTCCTGTGCCTTGATCGAAAGCTGTCAAAATTGCACGATCGTACGCACGCACACATACACGTTGTGCTGACAGACAAAACAGTCACCTGATACTTTGCAACGAGCCAATGACCAAAAAATGAGAAAAGAAGAAGAAGAAGTGCAAACTCAAATTTCTAGTTTCACTAACTGCGAACCTAACTAAAGTTCGACACTTGTGTTTGCCAAGATTTCCGGCACATTGAGTGGTTTTAAATAACACACACTCACACACACTGACAGACATACAGACAGACAGACAGGTTTAGCCCCATGCCTTGTTTGAACAGGGATAAACCCTGCCACGGCCACAAACTTGTCGCCTTTGTTGTCTGTCTTTGCCCCGTTTCACAACGCTTTAGAACGGAAGTGTGCTGAGGTCGTACTTTAGGTACTCACTGTCTCATTTACTTAAATGCAATTAATCGCCCCCTTGTCTTACGTTTTTTTATGCGCACTGTATTGGCTTGTGTCGCTTTTTGGTATTTCTTTTTTCTTATAGCCCAAACAAAATCACGACTCCAAGTCCTAGGCAAAAAAAAAAACCAAAAAAAAAGTCTCTTGAATTGTTTCGCTGTGGAATTTAACGATCGTGTTGTGGCAGCCACCAACTCCGCCAGCGCTTGTAATCCATCTTTAGTGCATACTGTACTTTTAGGTTGCAACAATTTCATGGCTTTGTTTTCAATGCGACATGATTTGTGCAAAATTCATTGATGCTGCTTAGCGATAAGGTTGCGGCAGACCACACACACACACACACACACACCAATGACATGACACGCAGCATTCAGGTTCAAGGTAGAGTCTTTATGTATAGTCAGTTTATGCCTAGTTTTTGTATCTTTTGGCAAGTTCTGAGCCCGAAAGCGTTTAGCTAGACTTATAAATACTCAAATGTATTGGTTTATTTCCCTAGCTCCTTATTTCTTTTATTATATCGTATGTGCCCTTCCCGCATTTTTTCGGGCATACAAATTCCCACACTCTGAGAGCTACCTGCTTGGTAGTTTTCCTAAGATTACCTGCAGCGGTTTGCACTTTCATAGAGACCTTTCTTTTACACAAGATTTATGTACATTTCATTGGAATACTGAAATACTTATTGCTCACCATTTTTCGTGCTCCTTTGGATTTTGTTCTTGTCTACTTTGAAGTTCCTTTATGTCTTAAGGAATTTTAATTGTTTTCGCTTGAGATACACCGCTTTGTGCAGCTCTTTAACAGATTTCCACTTTGTATCCTGCTGCGCTTAAACCGGACTCTTACGGGCTGCCCCTTTTACAAGTACTACAAGTGTACTAGGTTAGACCCAATCTATGCCGTACAGCTAATAGATCTTTATCAACGCCATACAACGCGTTATTATTGCAATTTCAATTTTGTCTGCGTAGATTTCTTGTCAGGGATTAATTTCATTATTATTATTATTATTATTTTTATTTTTATAAGTATGCAACAACTTTTGCATGCCGCAGCGCGCACCCGATCTCCCGCATACTTGCAAGTTGCGTAGCAAGTTTACGCCTGTCGAGTGCATTACAAGCGACTCCCAACAAGATTTTTGTTTCTTTTACTTATATTCATTTAACATAAATTACACTAAAAGGAAGAGAGAAAAAACAAGGCAACAAGACGGTGGAAACCTGTGGCAGCCACGCATGGTGCAAGTCCAGGCACTGGCAGAGTCGCTGCCAAAGCACGACCTTTCCGCCGCGTTTTCGGGCAAGTTGCGAGCCAACGGATTGCCTTTGGCAACAAGTTGCCTGCCAGCCGCGCCTGCTGGGGCATACACAGCTTGACCGACCGACCGACCGACCGACCATTTCGGGTTTGGATTCGCGTTTGCGTTGCGCATCGTGCAAGGTGATTTTTCCTTTGATGCGTTCAAATCTTTCAACTCATGCTCTTGAGATTTCGTTGGCTTGGCCAGGTTGCTTGGTGGCTTGGCTTGGTGTTTTCTTGGTTTTTTTTTACTCACCTATCCCTACCTACCAATTAATCTCTGCCAATGCCAAAGTTGTTAGTTGCACGTTGTTCAGCCTGGCGATGTTGTTAAAATGCTTATCTTTTAATTTTAACTCATTGGATCAAGCAGTCGCAGCATTGGCTTGGTTTCGCTGGGCCCAGCAACAGCGTCTGCTTGCCGCAAAACTTGTTGCCACCGTCGCCGTCATCGTCACCGTCATCGTCACCGTCACCGTCACCGTCACCGTCGTGTGTCTTGATAAAATGGTATTTTAAAAATTCCTTAAGTTTAAGTCAGCGTGTGCGCTGTTGTCTGCGGCAGCGAAATATTTAGCTAGTTTGAGAGTCAAGTTTGAAATTCTTGTTGCAAATTTGTTGCACACAAATTTCACTCATTTGTTTAGCCGGTTCGTAACTAGTTTTTTTTTTTTTCGTTGTTTGTCTTAGACAGACTTGCTGGCTTGCAGTACCAAAATTTGCCAAAATAAGGGAAATTTTTGTTGCAACTTTGAAAGTTTGGGGCTTAAATTTTCCTTAAGAGGAAATTCTTTTTTGACAGCTTTAGCTAGCATTTCCGCCTTATAAATCAAGTCATTTATATCAACTCTTATATATGCTACATGCCACAGCTGCGAAAGTTGTCACACGCAACTTTTCACTTGCCGTTTTTCTTCTTTTTTATTTTTTTTTTTTTAGCTTTTTTATTGATAATTAAAAAATGCCGCACACAATTTTGTGCTTAATTTTTATATACTTATAATATTTACTCGCGTCTAGCTTTCATTTGCAAATGTGCTTGCAACTGGCCAAACTGCATTTGAGTAGAAACCAAAATCTGAAAACAGCAACACGAAAATAGTGCGTCTTAGTTGCCGGTCGAGCGTTACGACCGGCCGTCTAATAACCCGTCATGCCACAAATCTCTTGAGGCTTTTCAGTGTCTTTGTAGCACAGCAGGCGGCTTAATGTGCCACATGCCACTGCTGCCGCACTTTTCAGCCAATGTAAATACAACTACAATTCAATTTTTTTGCATTTTGTTTGGACTGCCACGCAAAAATGCCAAAAAAATACAGCACAAAATGCTTAACATGGCCCAAACACACGATTTGGTTTTACCCTCTATATGTTAGTTGGCGCGATTTTTGCATTTGTTGTCTGAGCGTTTTTCCATGTCGCAGCGGAACCTCTACTAAAACCATAAGCAGGTGGAAGCGGCCTGCAAAACGACTTTGCCAAAAATGTTGCCAACTTTGTGGGCCAACTGGCTTAGAATTTTGCCAATGTGGATATGGTGGTGGCTATGGTGGCTTTTCATTTTTAGCCATATGCAATGCATATTTTTGGTAATTAATTAGTTGCTATATTTTCATTAGATATATAAATATTTCTTATGCACAATTTTCGATAACTAGTTTCGACGACCAGTTAGTGTGCTTGTCAATTGAGGACTGTAATATATCATTGACAATATGGAGATACAATTTGGTTGAGCAATGTTTGGCTGGCAACTGCTCTAAGGCTTTTTGGGCAGCAAAAACCAAAAGCGATAATTTGTAATTTGTGCAAAATATGTAGCTATAAGCTAAGATTTGTAATCAGCTTTTGACAACCGTGTCAAGTTACTAGATCGAGTGCTAAGGTCTCTCCTGCAACCCTATGCGACTTGCTTCATATTAGCATGCATTCTAATATTTTTTCACTTGAAAATTTCGCTGTTTCAATATACACCTTCGGTTTGCGTACTCGCTACTGCTTTGGCAACTTAAGGGACATTTTGTAAGAAGATTCCAATTTGCTAAAAAATGTGGTAAATTAAAGTCCTTTGTAATATCTTAATGTTTAAAACCAACTGTTGTTTAATTCAAACATGGTATTAATAATCGAAAATGCCTTTTGAGGGGTAATTCATTTCCTCAAAAATTCTACCGAAAGTGAGAACGTAAACAGAGCTGCATACTATTCCCGTTTTGCCAGGTTTCCATTTGAGTCTGAAGCACTTTCACTGCTATTTTCTCTGCAATACTTCCTGGCTACTGCGCTCTATTTGTGCCATTTGGAGATTCATTCAAGTTTTCGTATATGCTAGTTTGATGACGTCTGTTAACTTTTTAAAAGTCTATTTATGATTATTATTTTACTACACATTTGATCTTGGTTTATTTGGCATGTTTTTGCTGCTTTTAGCATTAAGATTATTGCTGCTGTTTTGGCATTGCCAAGAGATTTATGCTCTTTTCTAAACATAACAAAACTCTTAAGTACACACTCAACTGAGTCGCTTGGCTGGCTGGCTGGTTTGGCTTAGTCTTGGTCTGGCTCTGCGTCTCCACCTTTAGTGCCCGGTCGGTCTCAGTGCATGCAATTCGAATAGTCATGCACCTGCAATTTACTTTATAGACCATGGCATAATGTGGCTATATATATATATATATGTATTTATATATACATATGTCTATATAGTATATATATACATAAAAGCGCGCACACAGAAACAAGTTGCCATCCAATAGTTACAGACAGACCGGTCGCTCGTTGGTTGGGTTGCTTTTCGTCGTTGGTTCGATAGCTCGTTCGGTTGAACAGCTCGTCATTGGAACAGCTGAAAATGTTTCCTACACACACAGTTCCATCTCGTCGTCGTCGTCGTCGCCGTCGTCCAACGTCGACGTCGTGTGCGCCGAGTGTGTTGCATGGACGACTGACTGCTGGTGTGCCATGCCCCGTCGCCAAATACCAAAAGTGCTACCCGCACCAACCATGCAACCAGCCAAATACCTTTTTTCTTGGCACTTGACTTGTGCGCATGCGCAGCGACTGTGACAAGCGAATGCATTTGAAGAAGTTTGTTGTGTTGTTTGTAACTTTTTGAACATTTTTTCGTTTGTCGTTTGTAACTTGTGTTTTTCTATTCTATAACTTATTTTGACTATTTTTGTATTTCAAGCCAAACTGTTGACGACCTTAACTGCAGCTTGTAGCTTTAACCCAATTAATTTTCATTAGGCTATCTTGAGATTCTGTATTCATAACTCAGTACTTATCTTTATTGCTTTTGTGTATCTTTTACAGATTTACTCATACAACGTTTGGCAGTGCAACAAGTTTTGGATGTATCACCCGAATGGAAATCAAACAAATCAGAATCGCAATACACTTGGTTGGAATATGGTTTTCGCGTCACCTGCGATCCGCATTATTATGGACCCGGCTGTTCTGATGTATGCCGACCACGGGATGATATGTTTGGGCATTATTCATGCTCGGAAATTGGTGAAAGAATATGCGAATCTGGCTGGCAAGGCGAATACTGTGGAAAACGTAAGTGTCAAATTTTGCTAAGTTAAGATCAATATTAAGAGATTGCAGCTAGTTTGAACACGGGTATAAGGTTCTAAAGACATTGAAGAAGAGTCAAAAGAGAGTTATTGAAAAGCACTTGAAAGTAATTAGTTAACTGTATTGCAAAAGTATCTGCAAAAGTTGCAGCTTAACTATGGCTCGGCTTGTACAGCTCTTAATCTGCTTTGCAAGCACTACAACGTATAACAATGTATCTGAGCTGCTATTAACTGTTGCCTTTAAATGCTACCTGCATAATTCTGTCGCTAACAAAAAAAGAACTTCCTTCAAATGGCTTATTTCCTTGAAATTATAGCACACACACATATAAATAAAGAGCCCCCCCAAATTCATTCATACGCACTTGGCTCCAATTTGTTGTCAAAAGCAACAACCAAAAATTTATGCAGACGGTGGACGGTGCTCGACAGTGGGATACCCTGTACACATTTTTTCAATTTCATGCAAATTTTTGTATCGATGCGTTGAAGGGTATGGGGGTAATAACGGTAACTGTACTACGGGCCTAGGGGGGATGGTGCGGAGAAAAGGTCAAAATTGTTTGGTTTATAAGCCTAACGTACCACATTTGGTTAACTTTAACATTTCTGTAAAAAGTGAAATTCTGTTGCAGTTCATAGGAGAGGGGTCCTAAAATTTACACATTATTAGCTATATTTTCTAAAGTTCTTACCCGATATGAATCATTTTTACACTACGCATGCACAGTAATGTGTGCATAACTGTGCCAAGTTTCAATTGAATAGCTTTTATGGTGTGGGTTAAAACCGCAAAAATCTGTCACGGTGGAAGGGGGTGAGATATCGACAAAATTCGACAAACTTGTACTGAATAGGTATAATGCGCATCTTTTGGTAAACAAAAGAGCTCCAGCTCTTATAGTCTCCGAGAACTGTGCGACAATACGGACAGACGGACATGTCTATATCGACTCGACTATTGCTCCTGACCATTTTTGCCCATGGAACATATAGTGTGCCACGCCTCCTTCTGCCTGTTACATACAGTGCACAAATCTATGATACCCTTTCACACTTTGTGTACAGGGTATAAAAACGCCAAAGAGCCAAGAGATCAAACCCTTTTGAGCAATTTCGGGGAGCATGGCCACTTCCACTTGGATAAGTTCTTGTTGTTGTTTTTTATTGGAAGGCTGCACGTCTTGGCTTTTTATTTGTGGCTGTTGGAAAATAATTTTCGCACATGTGTCTGGGTGTATGTGTGTGTGTGTGTCTGTGCCTTAATTTAAGCTCATTTTTGCGCATTTAAGTTGAAAATAAAGTATACCAACAACAACAATAACTTTGGCAGCTGTATTTAGTAGTTGGCTCTTCCGCTCTGCGCCAACTTGATAAACCGGCATCGGCAGCATATGCAGGACAACACAAAAATTATCTGCCCGAAAAAGAACAACAAAAAACCAGCTAGCAGACAGACTACGACATTTAAGGTGTAATCAGCCGATGGCAACCCTAAAGGAAGTTCTCTCTGCCCCCCCTAACCCCTCCCAAACAAAAATCCAACAAAAACAGAGCGAGAGAGAGCCAGGTAGCGAGCGGGCGAGCGAGGAAGAGGCAATGTCAAGATTCATGTTGCCTTAGCGTCATCATGAGCATCATTATGAGCTCACTTGCTGGCTGCTACTCCTTGAGTTGTCCTCCGCAGCAATGCAAGGCATGCATTGGAGCAACTTGGGACAGACAAGAACATAGCAGTCGCAGACTACGAAGATCTTGGACACATCATGATGATTAAGTTCCTCATATACAGCTGTATCTGTGTATTAGTTTTCGTAAGATCTACCACACCTTGACTTGGTTGTATGCTCGCTCGCTCATGTTGGCTATGGCTCCGAGCCCTTGCCTGCACTTGGCGTGGGAAGATTTTTCTGTTCTCGGTTTTTTATGCCTTGTGCTCTGATTCACAGTCTGTGCGTGTGTGTGCGTCTTTATGTAGATCTGTGTCGATGTGTGTGTTTGTGTGCCCCAAAATGTTGAAAGGTAGCTGCGCTACTACAAAGGGCTGCTGCTGCTTGCTGCTTCTGCTCCAAAAACAACTGCTTTTTTGGCTGCTGCAGGGCGCACTTTTTTTTCTCCTCCAATATATGAAAATTTTTTTGTTTTGCTTAGTTCGTTAGACGTTTTGTTTCGAGCCCATGACAAATGACTTTTCATACACAATACTGCGTGTTATAGGTTTTTCTCTGTGGCACTTTGCATTTTTCCGACGTGTCGTTATTCAAAATTCATTGATTTTTAATTTATTTGTTTGCTTTGGTTTGAATTCGAGTCATTTTTGTGGGCTCTCCTTATGATTTGTGTTCGATTTTGGATTTCGGATTTCGGTTTTCTGATTTTTATTTAAATTGTTTGCCTTTTACAAATCGTCAACTCATCGTCAGTTCTTTGGCTTGATTCAATATAATTATACTTTAATTCGTTTGTTTGCCTATGGCAGCCAGCGTTTTCAGTTCTCGATGTCGGCCTTTATTTCTGTACAATCATCTCATTTGATTTGACATGCAAGTGATTTTCAATAATAATGAGTGCTGAAGTGTAGAAACGGCAACAGCAACAACAACGATACAACAATAAAACGCACTTGACAAAGTTACCTGAAGCTGACGGGGCAGCCAAAGTATTTCGGCGAAAAAAAAGCTCTTAAATTGCTGCCACCAAATTGAAAGAGTGAGAAACAAAGAAGCACGACTGTGACACATATTTTAGAAGGTAGTTAAAGCAAATATTTTAAAGTTTTTTGGCTACACGTAAATCTGTAGCTTTGAGTTAAAACAAAGAATTTTGGCAAAAGTCTGATATGTGTCTTGTGAAATTGGTTCCATTTGCGCATAAATGTGGGAAAACTGAAAAAAATAAGCGAAATATAACCTATATATACCAAATTGACATGCTTATCAAAGAAAGATACAAATGTATCTGTTAGATACTTTAGCCAAAATGCACAGAATTTAGTCAAGCTAGTTGGAGCTAGTTAAGCTTAATTTAATGAGTAAAAGCTACTCAATCAATATATAGTATAGATAGATCTACACTAAGCACGCACGTCTTATAATTTACCAGCTAAATTACTTCAATTATTATCCTAGCTATGCAATATTATCAACTACCACAAATATACAAGCTACCAAACAGTGAAAGTAAATTCATTTGCAAAATTGGCAGGCATTTCGTCATAGCCATTACAATTGAAGTACGTACTACAAGTACGGAGGAAACAGAACAACCATGAGATAGATTTACTTGCTGGTGCTCTCTGCTTGCGGGCGTGTGAACTTGCGCTGCAACAAGAACACACCATAAAACTGGGCGAGACTGTGTTTAACATACCAGTCAACCGACCGAGGCTACCAACTAAACACAACGAGCTCGCCAAATGCCGCCCAAATACTAAAACAGCTACACTAAAAAAAATATATATATACATATAAAAGGAAACTCACTTTCAGTGCGACTGGCGCAGCAGAATGTGAAAACTATTTCAAGATGCTCGAACCAAGTTGAGAGCCTGAGCGCCGAGACTAAGAGATCCGGCTATGTAATAAAAATCATTGCCAATTGCCAATATTACGCTTTTTGTTTGTGTGTGTATGCAGCAGCCACACTAAGAGTTTGGGTGGTGGCGTCTCCAAGCGGGCAGCTAAATTAAAAGCGCACTGTCTGCAGCAGTGGCGGCGAGGAAAGCGGCAGCAGAGAACACGTTTTAGTGATTTTCTAGCAATTTTCCTGCAACCTTATTTTTGCTCAATGAAACTAGTGGACTCTTCCACGGCTGCTGCCGCTGCTGCTGCCCACTTTAAAGAGGAGCTGCTGCCTGTCTGGCCATGCCCGTTTTTGGTCTGTAGTTGTGGCTCACGATTTTCTAGCCCTTCTGCACTGAGAGATTCGGGGCAACTCCTCTACTTCCTGCCAGAGACCGAGCGCAGCAGAACGACTGGGCAAAAACATGTTTGCCACATTCTTGCCAATACGAATCGAAGTTCGAAGCAAATCTCTTGAGCTTGGGAATCTGTTCTTTTGTATTTTGGCCACATCTTATGATGGTTTCAGTTTGCCTTGTTTTTTTTTTTGACCATGGGATTATTTCATTTTGTGTTGTTTCCTTTTGTCTGCGGCTGCTGCTGCTGCTGCTGTTTGCGCTTATTAGAAACAAGTTATTCCTGCTCTTTATGCAGCATCTCTGTCTAACTGTGTCTGTGGCGGCAACAGTTTGACAGCCACTGAGCCAACAGATCATTCATTTGCGTGCATTAGAGCCATGATTCATGCCAAACATTTTCATTTGAGACGAAACTGCAAAAAACGAAATAAAAATGTACCTAAATAATAAAATGAGCTAAGATTTTTCTTTGAACATTTTTCATTTGTGGTTTTAAGTTTGGCGTGAAAAAGAAAGTTTTTTAGCTGAATGAAAAATTTGACTCAATTTTTGTTGGCTTTTGTTTGATAAAGTTGTCTATGTGGGTTGCTTATATTTGATATTTGTTAATGCAAAGTGTGGGCGTATATCATCTTTTAGTTTTTTTTTTTTTGTTATAAAAGGCTAGTTGCAGGTGGGCTTAGTTGGCGGGCAGGTTGTTGCCACTTTGAAACCTGAGTTGCAGCAGCGAAAGTGCTGAACTGGCCATTTTTCATTAGCAACTAACAAATAGGTTTTTGCTTATGATTAGCTCTTTATGCCTCTATGCTATGTTCACACTGCTTTAATGTTAATTTCCTTTCTTTTTTTAGCCAAATGCGCCAAAGGCTGCGAACATGGACGCTGCGAACAGCCCAATCAATGCACGTAAGTAGCACTCAAATAAAATATATAAAAGATAAAAGATATAACAAAATAAAAGAAAAGTCTATTACACGCCAGCAAAAGTTTATTACGCCCGCTACTGGCTTTTATGTTGCTGCAACATACGCAAACGGTAGCAACAAAAGTTGCTAATTAGGCTTACAGTAGCAACATGCTGAGTGACTTAGCGGTACATTTATTGCTCTTGTTGTTACCCTTTTTTTTTACTTTTTAATGATGAGTTTAATGCTGTTTTTGTGCGCTTTTTGCACTTGGATTTTGGCTTTGTTGCTATTTGTAGTTGCTTTTGCTGCCCGCAACACGCCCGCAACTCTTTGTCGTCGTCGTCGTCGTCGGACACACCTTTTCAAAGTAATTTTTATACCCTGTACACAAAGTGTAAAAGGGTATTATAGATTTGTGCAATGCATGTAACAGGCAGAAGATATAGACATGTCCGTCTGTCAGTCCTTCCGTATGAACGTCGAGATATCAGACACCAAAAGATGCACCGAAAAGATGAAGTTTGTCGAATCACGTCGATATCTTGCCCCCTTTTTACAGCCGCTTCGTTCAATCTATCATCTCAAAATTCGAGGTGTGCGTCGTGTTTATGTGCATCTATGTTTCAAAAATTATCGAAATCGGATAAATACATCACAAATTATAGTCAAAAATATGCTAATTTCACACCCGCTCACCTATAAACTGTGCCCCGCAATCGATTAACCTTAAAATTGTCACAGACATTTATAAATGTATTTTTGATCTGGAGTTATGGTCATTAAAGTAATTTTTGCCCCCACTTCCCAATGGGAAAACTTGTCAATTGGAACTTCCCAGTAGGAAAATGCTTACAGTCATATGCATAGATGACTACAGGGTATTCCACTGTCGGGCGCCATCCCGACTGTCTGCATCAAATTTTTTGTATTTCATTTGCTACCAAGTTTTTGTGACTGTGCATTGGGCGGTGGGAGATGTTTTTGTTGTTGCTGCTGCATTTTGTAAAGGGCAAAACACTTTTTGCTTAGCGTTTAGTGCACGTTTTGAGCGCGACAAACCACAAGAAATTCTTTTGGCCGAGCTGCGTCATTAGCAGCGCGCCGACAGAAGACAGAGACAGCTTGAGGTTTTGCATTACAATTTTGGCTGCATTGAATAATGTATTGCAGTAAAAACAACAACAAATACACACACACACACACACACACAAAGCAAATAAAATTGAATTACAAAGTTTTCCCACATTTTTTCCATAAGGCAGCGCTGCAGGTGTAAGCAAACACTTTGACGACGCTGGCAAATATTTGCTGCATGAAATTTCAAGCTCAACAATACATACACTCATGCACACTCACTCATTCACTCGCTCACTCACTCACTCACAAGCAGTGTGAACACGCGTATAACTGTAGTGAGAGGCGTTGCCAGCTGGCTGCGAAAGCTAATTGCGCCGATAGTTAGATTTTCTTATTAGATTCAAACAGGATGTTGATCATTATTAATGCATTGTTGGCCAATAAGCCAAAGTCAATCTCTGCCAAGCGGAAATCAAACAATTTTGTGGTGAATAATTGTGCCAAAAACTTGACACATCATTGCCAGCAACAACAGCAACAACCAACATACATATGTATGTACATATATTATTGATGGGCTTTGTTAAAATGTTTGTTTTATAAATAGGCTTCAACGCTCACTCTACTGATCTATTGCTTTCTCGCTTTCGAGTAGCGCTTAAGTTTGATTGTTCGTAGAAAACCGCAACTGCTACGCTTAACTATGCGTGCCACAATCCGTACCTATTGAAAATTAAAATGGTTTCTTATTTATGTTGTAGCTGTGGGAATATTTTAATAATTCTAAACGCGCACACATAACCCACAACAACAGCAACAAGTGTACCAACACACGCGCGTTTTGACCAAAGCGTTGCCAACTTTTTGACATTTCTGCAGGCGTCGCCTTGTATATAGTATGTACACACTGGCGCATATCAATTACCAACACTTTGCGCTCTTTTAACTGTCTTGTCGCTTGTCTTTGCGACTGTCCGCCCGTCCGTCCGTCTGTCTGTTTGACTTGTCACAAGGCTGGGTCCTATGCTGCTGGCTGTCTCTTTGCTTTGAATTATTAGCCATTGATTTTGTGGGTGAAGGTTTTTTTGCCACAAACTTTAGGTTTATGTGTTTTTTTTTGCATGGAAATTAATTGGAAATGCATTTGGCAATGCCGCAAGTTGTGGGCGTGCAACGCGTGTACGTGCGTGCGTTATGTGTTTCAGAGGAAGCGCTGGGGCATGGCCTCTAAATGGAACGTCGTTGCATTTAAATAAATTAATGTGCATACACTTATTTGAGCTGCTTCGTAAGTCAGTTTCTGTGTCTGATCGTGAGAAATGCAAAATTGTGACTGACTCCTTGCCTTGACATGTGCGCGGATATGTACACTCCAAAAAACTCACAAATATACAGCAAAAAAGTGAAGAAGAAAGCTTTTTCAAAGCCAACGCAGCTTTAATGCTCTTACGAGCAGATATTTGTAGCCATGTTTGGTAGTACATGCAGCGTTAATGCTCTATAAGTCCAAATTGATAAACATATTTGGTGATGCTGCGAAAATTAGGCAAAAATACCAACAAAATATGTTTGCAATTGGACATATTAGATGGAAAAAGTGTTGCTTTTGTAGCATGCTGTTTTATTGAAAATTATAACCAAATAATGACGAAAAATACCGAAAAAATACTATTGAATTACAATTTCCAAAGTCCAGTTAATGCCACCAAACGTTACAAGCGTTCTGGCAAAAGTCTAATACTCCGAACTATGCAAAGTGTATAAAAAGACGAAAGACAAAGACAACGCCGCATCATTTCATTGTTTGACTCTTGACATGCGACTGAGACGATGACGACGACAACGTCATGTCAAGCAAACGAACGTCCCCAATCCGTATCCCAGTTGTCCATAGACGGAGCACTCAGCAAACTCAGACTCAACCTCAGCCAAGCACTTCAAATCATTGAAGGAGTCAAAGTGGCCCAGTCCAAGTTGCTAGCTTTTTGCTTAGTGAGTGAGTGAGTGAGTGAGTGAATGAATGTTTGTTGCCCTTTTTTCCGTTGTTGTAGCTTTTTTTAGCTCTGGTCCAAGGCACTCATGCGTGGCACCCACACCAGCATCTCTGCATTGATTCATGAGCATATGAATGTGTGTGTGAGTGTGAGTGTGTGTGTGTGAGTGTGCGCGCGGCGACGATCTGCTAAACAGGTGATTCGTCTTCTTTGTTGCTTTTTCACATTTGCAAACTTCAAAAGTAAACCAGCGCCCGAGGCGCTTCAATAACCGTGTCCGCTCGCTGTTCAGCTGTCCGTCCGTCTGTCTTTCGGTGTCTTCTCTTTAAGCATTTGCATATTTCATTGATTCGTAATGTTTTTATGTTTGTTGTTGTTGTAGTCGTTTCTGTTGTTATTGCCTTCACTTTTTGCAACATTGTTGCCTTTGAAAAGCTCCAAGTAGTAATAGGTTTTGTTGCTATTGTTGTTGTTGTTGTTGTTAGTACTGTTAACTTGGCTAATGAAGCAACCGAAATAGTTTATTAATAATAAATTTACTTGCTTAGCCAATCATCCATCATAAAACTAAAAATTTTGCTACACTTTGCGCACAAGAATTTGCAATGCTTTTGCAACACTTCAAAATATCAAATAAAACGTCTGGCGTCTGTTTATTTGCGGCCAATAAGCTGACTGACCCTCACTATACAATTAAATATTAATTTCATATTCTTGTTTGCTCTAATTGCAGTTGCCAAATCGGCTGGAAGGGTCCTTTGTGCAACGAATGCGAGGTGCATCCCAGCTGCATACACGGCACCTGCAGCAAGCCCTGGCAATGCCTATGCCAGGAGGGCTGGGGCGGTCCACACTGCAATCAGGATCTGAATTTCTGCACAAACCATCGTCCCTGCAAAAATGGCGGTCTCTGCCTAAACACCGGTCCCAATCTATACACCTGCACCTGTGCGCCTGGTTTTACCGGCAGCGATTGCCAGACCGAAATCAACTCCTGTGACGCTGAAGTGAATCCCTGTCAAAATAATGGCACCTGCATTGATGAGCCCACCAAACGTGGCTATAAGTGTATCTGTCCCAAAGGCTGGGATGGCCGCATGTGCGAGGAGAAGTTATTGACCTGCGCCGATAAGCCCTGTCATCATGGCAGCTGTCGCAATACGAGCAGCAACTCCAAGCAGGGGTTTTACTGCGACTGTCAGCTCGGCTATAGCGGTCCTACATGTGAGCTACACCTGGACAACTGCAGTCCCAATCCCTGCGAAAATGGCGGCAGCTGTCTGCCGAACGGCAAGTGCATCTGTGCCAGCGGCTTTACCGGCGCCCAATGCGACATCAACATCGACGATTGCCTGGAGAACGATTGCCAGAATGGCGGCACCTGCATAGACATGGTCAACCAATATCGCTGTCAGTGCGCGCCTGGCTTTCATGGACCACGCTGCTCCAATAAGGTCGATTTGTGTCTCACCAAACCCTGCGCCAATGGCGGCATTTGCACCAATCTAAACAATGACTATCAATGCTCTTGTCGTGCGGGCTTTACTGGCAAGGACTGCTCCATTGACATCGACGAGTGCAGCAGCCTGCCGTGCCACAATGGCGGCACCTGCATGAACCGCGTCAACAGCTTTGAGTGCGTCTGCGCCAATGGCTTTCGCGGGCGCCAATGCGACGAGGAATCCTACGATTCGGTCACGTTCGATGCGCATCAATATGGCGCCACCACACAAGCGCGCGCCGATGGTCTGACCAATGCTCAAGTCGTGCTCATAGCCATCTTCTCAGTGGCCATGCCGCTGGTGGCTGTCATTGCCGCCTGCGTGGTCTTTTGCATGAAGCGCAAACGTAAGCGTGCACAGGAGAAGGACGATGCGGAGGCACGTAAACAAAACGAACAAAATGCGGTGGCCACGCTGCATCACAATGGCAGCGGCGTAGGTGTGGGTCTCACGGCCGGCACACTGGGCGTCAAACGCGGCTCAAGCAGCGGTCTGACCTTCGACAACAGCAATCCGAACATCATTAAGAATACGTGGGACAAGTCGGTGAACAATATTTGCGCCTCAGCCGCAGCAGCAGCAGCCGCAGCCGCTGCGGACGAGTGCCTCATGTACAGCGGCGCGCTGGCTAACTATGCTGCAGCAGCCGACAACAATGCCAACTCGGAGTTTTGTGGCGTTGGACAGATTGCGCCGCTGCAGCGCGCCAAGTCACAGAAGCAGCTTAACACCGACCCCACGCTGATGCATCGTGCCTCACAGCTGCTGTCAGCGGGCGCGGCAAGCGCAGCAGCGGCGTCGGCAGCGGCTGCCTCAGTGCAGTCCAGCTCAACCAAAGACTATAGCGGTGCGGGCGCGGCAGAAGGCAAGCGCATTTCGGTGCTGGGCGAGGGCTCGTATTGCAGTCAGCGCTGGCCCTCGTTGGCTGCGGCGGGTGTGGCAGGCGCCTGCTCATCACAGCTGATGGCAGCAGCGTCGGCGACGGGCAGCGGAGCAGCGACGACGCAGCGCACAGTGGTCTGCGGCACGCCGCATATGTAAAAACAAAGACTTGGGTAGGGGTGGAAAACTAACTGACAGAGTAGTAGAAAGACAGTGAGAGAGAGAGGGGAGAGACGCCAAATAAGCTAGCCAAGTTGTCTGCACAGTGGTGCACATTGGCTATGTTGTTGTTTATTGAAGCAGTGCAGTCGTCACAGGAGTAACAGGCATACGGCATACTCTATACACTTAAACTTAAACTTTTTTAAAACTTAAACTTATTATAATTATTGGTAAACAAAATTATATATTTCGCATGGACTGACGTAAGCATAAACTACATAAATACATAGCAAATGTATATAAATATATATATCTAATTAGTTGTAAAACTGAACATAAAAACGCAAATAACTCTAAATGCAATGCGTATTCATTTCGGCTCACTTGACTATAAAACTCTACTAATTGTGGTAGCGGCTGCGGCTAGTACACTCTACACTAAAAGTTCTTGGACAAAGCAGGCTACCGTTACTACAAAAAAATCGATAACTCTACACTGAAACCTAAAATACTAAATACATACTAGATTCAACTGACGTTTTGCATGTTACTGAAAAATCTGCTTCAATGTTTTTTTCGTTTAGGTAAAAAGTTGAGACACTTTGTAAATATTAAACATACGAATCCATATAATTATAATTTAATTAACGAATGGCAAGAATTCCTCATTGACGCTGCATGGGCGACTGCTTTTCTATGCAAAGTAGGACGCCAGTATTTTGTATATACTAAATTTAAGCTTAAAGTTTGAAATACGACAATTAAAAGACAAAAACCGAAAACTATATAAAAAAAATTATAAAATTGACTATCTCGCGCTATATTTTTAGTGTCTATATATTTAAATATTAAACTAAAAAAAAAAACACTACTTTTAAATTTAGCTTAATTTTATAATCTTAGTTGCCCTACACAAACAAACAAGCGAAGACAAACAAAACATTTAGTGATTCTATAATAAGTGCTTATTATTTACACTATAAAAAATTTATAATTTTTTAATTTTTTATTTAAAAAAAAAGTTTATTTTTTTAAACTACCTTTTATTATTTTTTTTTATAACTATTTTTGGTCCTTTTTTTAATTTGGAGCATAGAAACGCCGAAGTCAACAAATTTAACAAATTTCATAGTTAATAAACTTAAATGTAAAAGAAATGTATTGAATTTATAAATTTTAAGCCTAATGAAAATTGACAAACAAAAATTGAATGAATTGAGAACGCTAAAGCAAAAATATTGCTATATAAAACTGACTAAAAAGTCTCCAAAACAAATAGTCTTATTATTTTTATTATTTTTTTTTTTTGTGTTAAAATGCATTAAACAATACATATTTACATTTAATTTTGATCTCAAAACAAATAAACATGTGTAGTATGAAAAATGCAAAATTCCAAAACATCAAAATTAAATCTTCACAAATAGCGACAACTCTACAGTTAAATTGCAAATGGTTCCTCGTTAGTGTGTAAAACTAGTTGTAAATGTGCTAAAAACTGTGCGGCAAAATATGATGGATGGCTGATATATTTTTATACATTTGCTACAAAAAAAAAAAACTACACATAAAATAAAAACTAAAAATAAAGTAAAAAGCGCTCATCAAAACTTCAATCTTAATTTGTACATAAATAATTCAAAGCTCTCTAAAATGCATCTTGTTATCTACGTTCATACATTATATAAGCTTCTACAGCCTATAAAAACACATATATTTTTTATAAATATTTAATTTTTTAAATAGTCGTTTTTAATAATTTATATTTTTATTGCAAAAAGAAAACCTAAAAAAAAACACACACACAAAATTGTAAAAAGTTTATAAGATCTTATTACACATATTTATACACAAACAAAACAAAAAACACACAAAAAATACACAAAAAAATAGTAGTTACATGCATACAATTGTAATTTAGTGTTGTACTTACGATTTAGTCTAAACAATTTTATGAAATTTTTTAGTAATTAAACAAATGAATTGAAAAACAACAGAAAAACAAACACAAAAAAAAGAGCAAAGAAAATGAAAGAAAAAAAATATGAAAAAATAATAAAAAATTTTTATGAATGAATTATAAAATGCAATGTTTTCTTATTGTAGCCTCTTTTTTGCAGCTTTACTGAATTTCAGACAATTGGCAACGCTTTTCCAAGCTGGCAACGCCATAACGGGCCACAAACAACATGCATTTCTTCTTCTATATACATATATAAAAATTAAGCCTGAAAAAGTGATGTGCTCGCTAAACTCGAAAACGCGTGGAACGATTTCAAACAAATTTTCACACATTGTAGAGAGTATTGGGGAGAAGGTTTTTGTGAAGTTTGGACGAATTTCAATAGGCGACGCCAAAGATATCGACAAAAACGGTTTTCCATATAAAAAATACTAAATGTGTTTCTACTTATATAGTAGGCAAGCATTAAATTTGACTAGGTAAAGAATTCTATTGAATTGAGGTAAAGGTGGAGCTAGAGGTTAAGGTAAGGGTAGAGGTTGAGGTAGAGGTAGAGGTGGAGCTAGAGGTAGAGGATATAAAGATATTGGTACCGCAGCTTGACTTGGTATGAAGAAGAGAGTGAGAAAGAGGAACGGGAAGGGAAATTGGAACGGGAAGAAATAATTTATATAATAAATTTATTGACGGCTTTATCAATGCGCAGCGGATATAATAAAAATGCAATAAAACTTTGCGCTTAAAATAAAAGCTAAATTTTAATTAAAGCTTTTTCACAATAGCACAATTTGGACGTATAACACTTTGAGAGTTGGAGAGAGGCAGCGCGAGGGCAGAAGAAAGCTTGTAAAAAAGCGTATAACGAAGTGCAACGTTGTAAAGCAAAGTGTGAAAAAAAATTATAAATTTAAAGTCTGTAAACATCTGAGGTATCGTCTATAACTTGTCTTGTACTTGTCCGTCACTCTCTTGCTGTTTACATCTCGTGGATCTGTGTTTTTTGCCGAGGATCCATGGACTCCAGCGCATCCATTACTATGGGAAAGCCGAGTCATGGCAAATTTGTTGGCATACCAACATGGCCCATGCCTATATAACTAGAATTGCTATTAGTACATAAATATTATAGTCTTGCAGTTATGTAAGTGCATACAAAAGACACACGATTGCCTGCCGTTTTCAACGGTGAATTTGAGATGCAAGTCTTGGATTCTAAGTAATTAGTAAGGAGTTATTTTCGGGTAACATGGAAATACCGAACGTTACTGAAAGTCGTCTCATTACTGCTGGATTTCAGCAAAATATGCTGTGCAGTTTATTACTCGAGGGAAGAAAATAAAAAGCCATCTTTTTGCTACAGCTGCAAAACTAGCGATAGAAGAGCCATTCGTTAGTTTCAGAATTGCATCGATAGTACTATCGGTTCGAAAAGATTCGATACTATGGATCAGTGTTTGCCTTGCTGACTCCAGAGCAGCCAGAGCAACTAAATAAACGGTCTGCTATTGCTACTGCTCTGATTTGCGGTACTGTTACCCGAGTGTCTCTGAACGCGCAAACAAATAAGAGCGTGTGACGTCACTAACTCACTTTATTTACGGGCTTGGATTTTGATCAAACTTGCAACAGATCGGAAAACCCCTGAGCTAGCGTTTGCGCTCTCAGAGAGACTCGGTTGATGGTACTGCGCCTTGCGTGACCGTTTTTTTGCTATCTTTATGGCTAACGCTCTTGTAGTTACTGCTCCTTTTCTGCTCAAATTCTTAATGGTCTGTTCCCATGGAATGAGAATATAAGGTAAACTTACTCTGCCGACGTCGGGTCTTAAAATTTTTGAGATCCTAAGCGAGCGAGAGATAATGGCGCTTAAATCACTCTCATAGAACACTTCCTTCTATATGGCAACACACAAAAATAAAAGTGCACAAGCATCAAACAATACATACAATGCACGCGAAAATAGTTTTATGCGTTGCTTGACAAGGCAATAACATGCGCAGCACAACCTTCCTCTTTGACGTTCGCAGCAAAAGCTTACCCTATATTCTTATACTATGGTCTATTCCAAAGTACACTTATAGAGGTGACGTCATCGCTGCGACGACAGCAGCGCAGCTTCTTAATTTTTCATTCCGAATTTCAGTGAAGGAGGTTGTGTATCGCGCATGTTATTTCAGCTTATGTGTTTGTCCATGATTTTTTTTCAGCAATGAGAGTAAATTGCGCCTCTCTCTTTCACTATTTCAGAATCTTACCAAATTTTAAGAAGGGTCACTCAACGACGACGTTACCTTTTTAAGTATACATTGATCTGTTCCTGGCAGTGCTATATTTTCGCTGTAGCAACTCCTGCAGCTATTGTTGTTGTTTTTTTATCAGTAAAACAATCGGTCAGTCGCTGCGAAGTTGTCATAGCGAAAATAAAGCACTGCCAGGAGTAGAGTAACTCGTCCGTGTGGTACCACGGAGTGGTCAGGCACCTTTTTGCATATACTCAAGTCCTCGACAACATCAAAAGTATAGTTTTCAAAATCAATCTGAAAATCCAACCGCTGTGTCTCTCTACTCGAAGAAAACATATACTTTGTCTTGCTCTCATTGACAACCAAACCCAACCTGACAGATTCTCTTTCAATAGCCGCAAAGGCTCCGGTAACTGCTCGCTTAGTACGACCGACAATATCGATATCATCTGCGTGTGCAAGGAACTGGACCCGTACCGATGTACCTCGGCCTTTCGCAACACATTTTCCAACAAAAGATTGAAGAGGCATCGCCCTGCCTGAAGCCTCGCTTGGTATCAAAGGGCTCGGAAAAGCTCTTTCCTAGCTTGACGGAGCTGTGTATGTTGCTCAACGTCATTCTTCAAAGTCATACCAAATTTACAGGGACTCCAAACTCAGTCAGTGTGTCGTATAACGGGCTGTCAAATGTTGCTCTATAATCGGCAAAAATGATTGTCGAATTGGGTTTCGAGGTTTTTTTTCAAGGATTTGGAGATGTGTGGGTATCTGCTCAATTTTTGATTTACCAGTAGTAGGGCCACACACACAACTCTTTCGCGAATGGCATTAGTCTGCCATATAATGCAATATTTACTAGCGACCAAAAAAAAACGATGTTTTTTTCAATCAACCTGGATACGTTCGCGAAATGTCAGCGATTTTCCGTTTCTTCCTAAGTTTTGCTTGCATCAAGTACTTTTTGCGGAAAATCAAAATTATTGCATTATTTCTGGTCTCTGATCGTATTGGACATAGGGATAACCTTGTATTGACTCAGTGGCAGCTGCTTATCAATCACTTCAGTTGAAGCATACAAAAGGGTGTAAGGGTTTAAGGTTTAAATATTCCGATATTATTGGCTATTGAAAGAAGTACAAATAATTGTTATTATCGCTCAGAATTTCCACTGTACCCAAAATCAGTATCACTCATTTACCCTTGATTTTCCCAAGTCGAGTCCAAGCTCGAAAGCTACAATCGACAGACTCTCGAAATCTATGAAACTCCTATGGGACTATGGAACTGCAGTGAGCAAGCAACAAAAAACATTAACAATAAATTCTCGCATGCCATTGTGAAATTCTCACAATAATCATAAATAATACTTTATTTCTGCTTTTGAAGCTGCGCTGCAGTTGAGTCCCAGTACTCGTCTCCGTCTCTGGAACAGGCTTTTGGGCCTAACAACTACCAACTCACGTAGCTGCGTTAATGAAGTTGCTGAAGTACGTACGGTTTGATTTACGGTATGGAAAAGCGGGCGCGGCGGGCAGTAGAAGGAGTTTACTATATGGCTCTTTTTTAGCCTGTCAACATAGGCCACAAATATTATAGCCATGCGTACAAGCTGATATCTACGCAAACACACACACACACACTTCAGTTTGCCTAATTAAGCAACTTAAAACTTTGGCCAACCCGCGCCGTTGGGCAGCATCAAAAGTAGCAAGTCATTAAACTGTAGAATTGGTAGTGTGTTGGTAGTAGCCAGTTGGTTGTTGTTGTTGCTATTGCTGAGGCTGTATGTCGCTGCGTGTCGGCATATCATTTACAAAACAATTACCCATAACGTATACGCCAAGCATGAGTATCTGAGCATCTGAGTATCTGAGTATCTGAGTATCTTTGAGATATCACACAGACACCATCAACAGCACAGCGTCTGCCTCAAAAGTGCTGAATGCCACCATCAATGTTAAACCATTAAAATGCACTTAATTGCGCCCTATGATAATATTATGTTAGGTACCCGCGTGACACTTCAAATCCAAACACTCCAACTTGAGCTCCAGCTCATCTTCTGGTATCCACACCACTCAAAACTGATCAGTTCATTCAAAAAAAATCAAAAATTTCAACCTTTTGTTTGTTTATCAACTTGGTTTAGTCTACATTTTGTCATTTCATTGCCTGTCCCATAAGATCCGACGCGGACAGTGCACTTCATGTTTTTTTTTTCTTGTAGTATATATTTGGCTGGACGCCCGACTTGCATCTAATTGTGTTTACGTAGGCGTTCTTCATAGAGAGCCGACGCGACTTCAAATTAACTCATTGAAAACGCGTTTCAATTATGTTTGGACAAACAAAAACCGCTTTGACAATGACAATGTCCGTACGGTCAACGTTTTAAAAAAAAAATGCCCATATGTTCGTTTAGGTTTGGGGCTCCGAAGATTACATACTCTTATGGCTCCCCTTTTTCAAAGTTGGTAGCTGCTATACTTTAAAAATAGTCCACTTGCCTCCGAAACTTCTTTTAAGTTTTAGCTTTTGGTGCATCGATGGTTGGTTTTTAGGGGTAGGTTGGTGTTCTCTATGTGAGATGTTATTTCCTTAAATTTAGTTTTTATTTGGTATAATGAAAATAAGTTTCTGGCATAGAAAACAAAACGCTAATTGCATAACAACGGTTAATTCCATAAATGTGCTTAATGGGCTGCAGGACATGGTACTTCATCTGGAAAGACAGATGGATATGGACTATGAAGAGCAAATCAAGCAGAAATTGGTGATATCTTAAACAGTAAAAGCAACAAGTTTTTTTTGAACAAACATTTTTTTACCATCGCTAAACCATAAATTATTTCAATTTCATTAAATCTGAAAGCTAAATTTATTTAGATCCAAAAGTGGGAGACTTGTTAATGCACTTACAGATGAGCACGCAGTCATATTGGACATAGCGATATTATTATTCTCGCTCTAAGTTTGCGTTATGGTAGGCTTATACATATACCCCACTATTGATGCTTGGAAAATGTTAACAAGTGAAACTTCTTATATAAACTACATTCAGTGAATTGCAGTATCAAAAGACTGAATGGCATGCAAAATATGAGTTTAAAGTTAATATAGCCTTCGCAAGGGTATAGAAGCATTTAAACTTTTGTCTCAGCCGGTTGAAAAATGTTTGGCTCAATTCTCATAATACTAAAATATCCAAATGAAGGTCTTGTTGCTCTTGTTCTTGTTCTCGTTCTTGTCATTTGGCGTTGTCTGTGTTTTCGTTTTTGAAATCCATCGTGCACTCATTGTCTAAGCTAATCGTTATAAAAGATCTTTTCATCTTCGTGACGTTGTTCTTCGTATTGTTGATCTTGAAATTTTCAGTAATGCTGCTAAACATTGTAACAAGCTGTTGGAAAACCAGTAAATGTATAGTTTCTTATGGAAATTTTAGTCAGATACTCAATGTGATCATGAGTTACAAGGGTTACTTAATTGCTGGATATTAAGCACATTACTTATTAATTAAAAGCGCTTACTATGCAAACTAAGCGCATATATTAACAAATTATCTATAACTAGAGATCCCTAGAGAACACGTTTTCGACAGGAAACTGCGCCGTTTGCTATTTACATTGTCTAATACAATTTGATGAGGCGCTAATTCGTATTTCTAAGCTACAACAAATACAAATCCCAGAAAAAATGCTTATCCATGCATTTCGTATCGTGCAAGATCTACTCATATTTCAAAATCTGATTCAAAACAACTTCCACACAAACTTACCCCAATTTAATGAGCTTCATTCATTCATTCATACATAAGTCTCTAAAATACAACAAAAAATAACACTAGAGCAACACAACTCTTTCTCAAATGAGAGACAAAAAAAAAAAAATGGAGAAAAAAAGGTCATCTTATCATAAATAAACTGACATAAAATCAAGAATCAAATTCAAAGCGAAGACAAGCCAAGACAAGAAATCCGTGGCCAAAAGTACTATGTACAAAATTACACAATAAATGAAATGCAGACCAATGGAGCGTACAGACGGAAGGACAGACATCCGGACGGACAGTTTTGACTGACGGGCAAAGACGCCAGACAAAAAGCGCACAAACACACACAAATGATTCACTATGGAATTTTATGAGCTGAGAACATTTTCGATGCGCCGCCGCCTTTAGCCTCTCAATGCCATGGGATACAAACGGATTTATGCGCACATAGATACTCACACACACACACACACACACACACACACATAAGTGGAGCTTAGCAACTGAAGTAGCTATAAGAATGTCTATCTAATTCTAGACGTCTAGAAAATGAAATCGATAAAATATGAACGTAAATGTTTACAGATGCAGCGATAAAGACTTACTGTAAGTTGAGGCAAAGGCCCCAAGAGCTAATTGAGTGTGAACATGGCTTGGCATTGGATATCTATAGATACGATATAGGTATAGGTATAGGTATAGGTATAGGTATAGGGATTAGTACAGTTCAGGTAGCCCCCAGTCGCAGTCTGTTTGTCACCCATTTAAGGCTAATAAATTTCAGCTAAAGAGAGGACGGAAAACAAAACGTTTGACTTAATTTTCTACTGTTATAATTTATTTCACCACAAGAACGCAGCCAGCAGCTACATGCAACATATTTAAGATAAGCTTGCAACTTGGCACAGCATCCGCAGCAGAGAGAGAGATACAGATTTGTCGAAACTGCGGCTTTGCTGCATAATTTGTCGTCATTTGTGTTCTGTTTTTTTCTCCTGCAGCCAGCAGTATCTTGTAGATACATTTGTAACTTCTCTGTTGTTTTTGATTCATTTGAATTTGTTGCTGTGCCCAGTTCGTCGTGTGTGTCTCTGTTCCAAAAGGCTCTTAAAGTGTTGTTGTTGCTGTCTCTTATTAATGATGTGGGAACTTCTGTTCACAGCGGCAGTTACTTCTTTTTTTTCCTATATTATTTAAAAAGATACATATGTAAACTTACGTATTATAGCATATAACTGAGCATTGATTTGTTTTTACTACAACTTGAGTTAAATTTCATTAATTACCAAAAAACGTTTCATTAATATTATATGCTTTTAGCTTGTTTTGTGGTTTTTTGTATTAAAATTTTGGCCTCTCGGCTATTTGGCTGCCTGTGGGGCTTAAATTTTTGCATGGTTTTTCAAAATAGTCTGCATTATTTGCAGACTTTTACTTAGCTTATGGGTTTGTTTTTTGTTTTATTTTCGTGACCTGAATTGTTTAAGCATTCTACATGGGAGTCTGAAGAGCATGTCAGAGAAGATAAATAAAAAACCAAAACAAAGTGAATGTTGAGCTTAAGCCAAAAAGTGTAAGCGCTTGTTGAGAAAGTTATCCATTCATGGGAACGGAAATTTCAAAATTAACTCTGTATAGAGTCCAAAAAGACGAAAGATGATCTAATAAGATGTACAATAACTAAGTACCAGAGCACTTTAAGGGGTGGGGGGCATTTATTAAACGTGCTTTAAAAAGCTTTAAATGGGCTTACTTTATGCTAATGGATAAGCAGTTAATGGTTATCTGGCAGTAAAAATAGGGTGTATCTTGATAGTTGCGGTACAGGAACTCTCAATATACGTATTATTTTAAGTCGGAATTAGCCTAGAGCTACAAAATTAAAAGCGATTAAGCAAAAATCTAGAGTTTTATTTTGTCCCTAAATTTAACGCTGTCCAAAAAATATTCAAGACAAGGCGAGGAAGTAGTAAAATGCCAGCCTAGATATATAGTATGGAACTGGAGCAAGAAAAAATTAAATTGATGCAATATAAAACTTTTTCCCGACTTTTTCATCAACGTTCGGGGTATCCTTATCCGAGAACTTTTTATTGAATTTTTTCATTGGAAGTGGGGTTCCGAACCCCACGCACAAACCTTTTAAGGGCTGGGGGGGTATTCTCACGCACCACACATATGATATGTACTATCTCAGTTTCATAGAGAAAAAAGTAAAAAATGAGTAAGATGAAGCTTTTGAATTAAGTTAATATCTGTCGCCGTTTCTCCCAGCAGCCGCGCCTTTCAATCTGTTGACTAAGGGAAGTATGCGTTGTTGTTATGTTCTTCTGTGATCAAAATCGGAGAAATTCATCAAAAATTATAGTCAAAAAGGTACAAACTTCAACCCATTTCGCTATAAACTGCTCCAAAACTGTCCTATTGCCAATTTCAATGGATTTATAATAGTTAACGGACGAGTAAAAAGTGACGGACTTCAACGCCTCTCGAAATAACTGCGACACATTTACTTGTTAAATGGATACTGTTCGTCCACAAACCCCCCACCCACACACAAAAAAAGTTCACAAATCCATGAAACTGATTTATTTTAACAATAATAATGTAAATTTAAGGCTTTTTCTAAGGAAACTCAACACAGTTTAGGAAAAGCAAAAAAAACACCAACCCCTTTCGATCCACGTGTGAGGCGAACGTGGAAAAGACACCCTATTTTCTAACCAAAACATTTTCAATAATAGAAGGGTTTATATTTTCCGTTACGAAGTATTTTTTGAAGAACTTTTTAGACAACAACGTCCTTCGTTTGCACTAAACTCTTTAACTTTGCGGCTACTTGCGTCTGACCCAAATACTTACTTACCAAAACCTAAAAACAAAGAGAAATGTCAAATATTTACACATAGACCGAAGCAATATGCCAAAAACATAACTTAACACTTCTTGGTTTGCCACACGACCACAAAGGAAGTACACAAATTCCACAAATTGAGACAAAAACCAAAAGAATCTACGAAAAACTCACTTGAAGACCTCAAAGCCATGATTACACTAAACGGTTTTCCCAGCTTCGATTATTTGCTTATGACAAACACATGAAGTGAAGTAAGAAGAACTAAAGAAGAAAGAGGAGAAGATGTAAAAAAAGAACTTCAAATAAATTAAGCACACGGTTCAACACATGCCACATCAAGTGTCTGGGCAAGAATGGAAACTTGGCTCAAGCACAAGCCTCATAATAATATTGATGTATTACAATAGTTTGTGGAAGTACAACAAAGCTCTTGGGGCACTAAAATAGCCATAAAAACTACAAGACATTGTGCGAAGCAAGAAGCAGCTAAGAGTTACAAACTCAGATGAGTTATGGCTGGTTATGGATGTTTAGCTAGGGATACAACACGCACACACGCATAAAAATGTAAATATAATACCAAACGGTATTACGACGACTTCTAACGATGTGAATACTTAAGAGTGCCACAATGTAAAGACTTAAATACTAATTAAATTGTGGGAACAGCTTTAGAAGAGCTCTCATATTATGGTATAGTATCTAGCAGTAATTTGCACTTGGAGGAAAATCAAACAGTTTCAGCATACAACCAATAAGTTACAAACAGATTTTTTCTGAAGATCCCAACAAGACGCTAATTATGATCAAATGTGTGGGGTGTGTTCGGAGTGTGTGTGTGTGTGTGTGTGTGTGTGTGTGTGTGCATGTGGGAGTCTAATTGAAAATATCAATATTTCAAACTGGTTTATAACTGATTCTGGCCTTTCGCTTTTCGGTTTTGGTTTTGGTTTTCCAACTACTTAGTAGCATTACTTCTTTTTTTTTAGCGTTTGTGGGTTAATTGCTTTTAATGAGCAACTTGTTAGCTGCCCAAACATTGCGAGCTTGTTAAAACTTCTAATGACCGCCAGTCCGGCAGTCAAAACCCTATAAAAAGCATGCAAATTAAACCCAACCCTTTCATATGTTCCTGCCCACAGAACAAGACACAAAAATGAAGCTGCATTTCATTAGGAAAATCACGATTTGCGAAAAGCTGGCAACATTTACAACAACAATGACAACAACTTAACTTTACACATTGAGTTGCTATCACAGGCCTAGTAGCCGTAGCTGTTCTTTCCAATTCCCTAAAAAAAAAGTTGTCAGAGAATTTTAACAGTCGGCAACTTGTAGGCCTTTGGGCGTCTGCTGCCACTAAATGCAGCAGTTGCTGCCGCTTTTTGCTTACCACATTGTCATTTTGGCCAATGTACTGACTGTCGTTACCGATCTATAGTAGAAGAACTCACTGCTGCTGCTGCTGCCCCCAATATTCACAGAAATTCACAGTTCCAGCGACTGACAACTTTGAATGCGCACAATAGAACCGCGTCGCACAATTACGGTACTTCTGATCACTAGCAGCCAGAGTCAGCAGCAGCTCATGGAACATTCATGGTACGTACAAGGCTGCTACACTCCGGACCGAGCACCGCTATGTTTTGTTCCTTTTGGAAAATGTCCAAACATTGTCGGAAATTTGTTAACTTTAATTTCTGCTGCAATTGGACAGCATTTGGCTGACTTGGCGAAGATCATTAGGAAAACCGCTTGTGAACGATTTGGAGAGTGGAGGAAATTGGTATTAGAAAAGAATGAAAGTCGCGGGCGTTGTGCCATTTTCGTGCGCATTGGACTTTGTTGTTGTTTGGTTCTGGTCTTTCAGCTAATCGAAATTATGACAATTCTGGACATTTGACTTAACATGTGAAATAGTATGTAGAATTGCTTTTGCAGTCTTGTCGTAAATTTGTTTGTCAATTTGTCTGACAGTATTGTTCAAATGTTACACGCTTGATTAGCCCGTATATAAGTTGTGACTATGTTGGTAGTCAATGGCATCACACTTAGATTTGCTAAAAGCTGTACGATTTCAAGAGAGTTCCAGTACTAAAGTAGGTAAAGATTGGACAAGAGCTCAAATCAGCTATTTCAGTATTTAAAAATATAGAAATCTTCGCCGCAAGCTTCAGATCGTTCACTTACGTGAGGTATTGGAATGAGCCCTCTGCTCTTGGAGCCCATTGGTGGCATACACAGAGTATTGCGATGCTGCGCTCATCTTCAGTGCTTGTGTGAAGTCCTCTAAGAACGCTTTCAGTCTCTTTTCTCACTCAGCTTTTCGAACGAACCATGCTCAAGCTCAATTCAAACAAAGATTTTGGCTTAAATAAGTTTTTCGACACCATTTTCGACAGATTTAATAGAATCAATCCAAAATTTATGTTCTGGAAGTTGCACTATAGTGAAAAGGGTGCACATTCTGTCCGTTGTCCCGTTCAAAAAAGGCTTGGTACGATGTTCAAAATGATAATTTACTAACAATAAAATCTTTATCCGTTTCATTTTAAGTTTATGGCTATTAAAAGCCTGCCGTATGGGGTGAATTCATGCATATGATAGCGCATGCATGATTTGAGATTGGGCTCACAGAAGGTCTCTACTCGCCGCTCTGTTGTGTCCAGCTTCCTAACACAACATCCGAATCACAGCACTTGACCCTGACGACTTAGCTACGGTCAGACACAAAAATCGAGCAAATCGGTCTGCAATATGCCTGACCGCCCAATATATTGCATTCCGAGACTCGACGAAACGATTCAGCTGTTTGTATCGGTATCCTAAAGATGTTGCCATTCTTGTGAGGATATGGACTTTATTAATTTTATTTATTCTGGAATCTCTTGTTTTTAAATCAATTGCACTGACCTTACGACATAAGAAATGCAAATTAGTAAACAATTTAGCACTTAAATCTCACGTTAGAAACACCTTTGAGAACTTTGGAAATCTATCATAATAGTTATCTTCTTCTTCTAAACTGGCCATAACAACCCGTTATCGGGTTACGGCCTAATGTAAATACATTCTTTCATTGGAATTGAGGGGTAACGTGGTGGGTCCCAAACCCTACGCACAACCCTTATAAGGCCTGGGGTGGCTCTACTGGTCTCGAAAGAATCCAGTGTCATTATTAGTCGCCTCATACGAAAAACTTTAACCTGCTGAGGTGGTATTCTCACCCGCTTACCACACGGTGACCATAATAGCTATGGAACTATGAATTTTTACAAAAGTTTGAAATTAAGCTTAAGCAAAACCGTCTAGAGATTTCGCGCAAACCCCAAATGCTTTTCTCTTTTTTTCACATTTACATTTTAGACTTTTGTTTTCATTAAAAAAAAAAGAAGAAAATCTAACCATTTTTTCTAGTATCTAAGGGTTTTTTATTTACAAAAAGTCTTTATAAGTATTTTGCTTAATTCAAGTTGAATGTCCTAAAAAATCTGTCTCACGCCCAGTCCCAGTGCATTCTATACAACTCTCTTAAGACATTGTTTGAATCAAAACACTCCATAAACGGAAGTGAAACTTCATCAACAAAAGCACAGAAACCAAACAAAGTGAACTTCAGCATAGATGACATTTTTGAAATATCCAACAGATACATTATAACTGAAATATTTTATTGAATGCAATAATAAGCAAAAGTGCAGGCAGTTTCTCAGGCCTTTTAGAAACTAGTTATCATTAGCACACAAATCAATTTAACAATGTTCTAGCCCAGTTCCAAGCAGGCTGCAACATCAATCGCAGTTTCATTCACGATCATCGTCATGATGGCATTACCAGTACCAATACAAGATGCAACTCACCAGTTGGACTCTTAGCATTGCAGTGACTTCCTGTTGTCGCGTCATTATTGTCCATCATCATTTCCATTCGTAATGAGGCTACTAAAATGAAGTTGATCTTCACTTCATTTAGATGCCGCCATTTGCCACAAGGCGGCAACGCGGTGGTGGCGTTGACTGTTGTTGCACGATTCGAAACGATGCGATCAGCTGTGTGTGACTTCCCAAAGAGAATCACTTAACTACTTGTGACAATTTCTTTGGTTAAAGTTCTGCCCGCTTGCGCAGGACCAAAGTCAACAAACCAGTGTAACTGGCCAGGAAAATCCAACAAAAAGTGGTATAATGTATGCGCCAGAGCCATGGACCGGGCCCGTTCCAGGGCTCAGTCCGATTCTACTACTCGCTGCCTTTGACTTGGACTTTATGTACAACATTTACTATGTTTGCTGACATTCTTCGCGTAATTCTTCAATTTCAATTACATACTCCGCTAGTCGTTGTCGTCAACCTTGTTCTTGGCTTTGTTGCCTGCCGTTCGCCGTTTCATTTTGTTTTTGTGCCTTATTTCTTGCCTTATGTCGCGACATTTTTCTAGGTAAAACTCACGATCAATTGGCGACACGCTTCTTCTTGGCAGTTGTGGGGGTACGCAGGGTTGCTGCATGCACCACAAACCTGTCGACCGTTGCGTCGACGACTGCGTGAGTTGCAGCCGCAGTTGCAGTTGCAGTTGCATCACTCTGCTCAGTTCTTTCGACTCTGGCTTTGTTCTATGAGACGCGGCTGGGAGCAGCGATAAAAGTGTTTATCATGTTTGCAATTATATGCTAAAATTGTAATTGCAAATGTTTGCCTAAGCTGTTGAGCTTGGCGTTTAAGATACTCATAGCGGACAACCTAGGGAACCAAGTTGGGGCACGGGAGAAGTAGACAGTGCATCTGGGCATGTGAACTTGCATGCTGCGTTCACTTAACAGCTTCACTTTGAAGTGTTTCGTTGTTTAAATGGACCTCTCAAACGGTTCTGCTGAAGATATTGCACCGAGTATTTACCATTTCAAAACACATACATATGTGTGTGTATGTGTGTATTGAGAGCCGGATGTAAAAGTGCATTAAGGGCTGAGCATTACTTTAGCTGTGAACGACAAGGAAATACTTTTGGTGTTCCCCTTGGAGACTTAGGTTGCATATTTCATAATAGGTACATCTCAATTTGTCATTTAACCTCTTAAGGCTACGTTATAATAAATCAAGTAAAAATAAGTCGCATATTATGGAAATATTCGAAAGCATACTTCACTTAGATCAGCAGTCTCAATGGTTGGATGCAAATTTCCAATATTAAGATACTTTTGAGCACTTCACTAACGATTGCGTATATAATTCTAATGATATCGGCAATGACAACAAAAACACCTTCTTCTTGACTTTCCATAACAACCCGTTACCGAGCCTTCACAAGTCGCCTCTGGTCCACACGAGCTTTATGTGATAGTTTAGGCGCTCTCTGCTTGGTCCTTCCAACGGAAACACAACCAGCACCTTCGTCGCCTTCCTTCAACAGAAGCACTGAAGACCTTTCTCCCAGGAGCTTCTACATCCATACGCATAACATGACTAAGCTAGCTGATCCTCTGAGTGTTATTTCGCTTGACTATGTCAATTCCGTCGTAGAGCTGGTAGAGTTTGTCGTAGAGGACCAAAGATCTTACGCAGTACTTTCCGCCCATCTGTATAAGATTGCGTCACCCATGCTATAGCGCCATAAAGCAAAAAGGGCTTATAGAGTGTTAGTTTCGTGTGCCTGCTCAGACTAAAATAGCATCTATTGGCAAGAGTGATTTTCCGCTTGACCTTCATACTACCATCGTTCTTCGTCGCAATTCTTGACAACATCAAAATTCTAGTTTTCAACACCAATCTAAGATTTCAACTGCCGCGTTCGTCTACTCGAAGAAAACATTTTTTTGAACTTGCGTCTGGGTGTAGTAAAAATGTGCGATTTGTGACCGGACAAGGGACATGGATTCATCACGGGACGGCTGAAGTATAATGTACAAAAGGAGAGAAATAGCGAACACCAAAAATTTGTGGAATTCGTGGCTCCACATTTTGAAACAAGAAGTTAAAATGAATGGGGGAAAATAAGTATAAGGTTCGATTAGGAAATGCTTGGTTTTCTTAAACTCATCAGGCGATACTGTAGTTACCTTAAATTGACAAGTTTTGATTGATTTCTTGCATAATTGCCCATTGGTTATACGTGAAAATACTGCCAAAATAGTTTACAAAATGTTTATGGCCACATTTGTCATTAATGTGATTTATACGATTCGAGCCTTCGAGCGTTAAAATTTTACTGTGTTAAACTTAATGTCTAATTTCAACAAATAATTACTTTCTCATTTCAAAAGACCTTTATAACATGTAATTTTATACATTGGGTTCTGCTTACACTGCCTTCTGGCCCCAACAACATTTCGTAGAAATTCCATAGATAATTTTCTTTCTTTATTCATTTGAGACATCATCACTCTTCCACCTTGATCGCCCACCTGAGCTCATGCATCATACAAACATACAAACAAGCAGGCAAACATCTACATCATAAATTTACCAAGTGACCTTAGCATTAACACTCCATCAAAATCTTGGCACTTAATGTGGTGCCCACCCAAAAATGGCCATGATGATGATAGGCAACAACAACCATTGATGTCCGTAGCTGGCATAATGGCGCATCCATAGTGCAGCTAATTTAAGGAAACGTTTACTCAGCTCGGCACGCATGCGCCTCGGCGACAGATACAAAGATACACACATCTACAGATCCATATGGCTGGTGTTGGATCCAATATGGAGGCGTTTACTACAACGGCGCGTGACGTCCACTTTTGGTTGTCAAGCAAATTACATATATGATTTTTATGTGACAAATGAGCTTAGGTTGTTGTCGTTGTTGTTCGATTGTCTGCAGTGTGACTTCCTCAGTGTGTTGTGCTAGTTTTGGCCATTTCAAATTGCTTTTACCATTTGTTAGATAGCCAGTTACCAGCTACGAGTTACACTCACGCATATTGACACGCTGACACACATCGCATAACTTTTAAGCTGCTCATCTGCCAGAAGACGCCTTAAACTACAAGCTTTTCAATTTCATTTTATGATCTACGCAGATTTGCATATAAATGCTGGACATGTTTTTAGGACAGTGTATATCTTGTTTTGAGAAACGCCCGCGCTGCTTGTTTCCGCCTTTCGCCTTTCGTCTTGTCTAGATAAAAGTGAGAGTAGAGAGTGGAGAGGTCTAACGCAGAGGTCAGCAAGCTGCGGTCGCTTGACTAGTTCCCTCGCTTTGATTCATGTCTTCTTACTTTTGTTTTACAATGTGTTAACTTTGTGGTAGGTGTTTGAATTATAGAGTATCTGTGCATTCCAGCAAGACCCCTAATGCAGTTTTCACTCACCCAACATGCGGCGCATTGAAATTGTTGCATGTTGACATGGACTGCGTGAGTTCATGTTGCACATTCCCCAACAACAACAACATTGTCATAATCAGCGAGTTCGAGTATACACAAAAATGTTGTTACTTGCTGACAACTTGATGCAATCGTTAAATTTGGCAAATATGGTTAAAAGCGACGGTTTGGTTTTTTTTCCTTTGTAACTATTGTTGTTGCTATTGTGGATGAAGCTATGCCAGCAACCACATCTTGGGTGCACAAAGGCAGCTTAACAATTTATGGTACAATGCCTAAAGAACTCTACAATAGTCATATTTAGACATTGGTAGCACTGTAGAGTATTTAAGACTCTTACATTTATAAGTCATAGATTGGAATTGTGGAATTTGCTTAATTAAAAATACAAATCCCCAATTAAAATGAAAAATATAGAAGATGCCTCGGATAAGGTAGCCCCAAATGTTGTCGACTGTTGCGTTAATGTAAAAGGGACAAGGATTTAAAGGTAGCCACCTTGGCTGATGCTATCAAGCTGTTTAAAGATGTCATAACTGCAATCCGCAAGCTGACAGTTCCATATACTGGCGGCCATCCATCTCAAGACCTTGTGTCCCCAATGCACTTGGTCTAGAGTATGAAAAAGCTGGCCAAGAGTAAATGAATGACCTTATCAAACAATATGTCACATGTGCATTGCTAGTGCGTTCAGCGTCCTGTTGAAAACCCTTCAACATAAACTGTTGCGAGTTTGAATTTGAAGTTAATCTTGTACCATGGATCCTTTTTAGGATCGGTTGTATGCGGACTTTAATTATTGCGTTTAATTATTAAGTTTCGGGGTCGCTGAGGTTTAGACTCAAAAGCGAGAAAAGTCTTTACACGCAGTGGAGTTGCTCCTAATCAACGGGGTTCTGGGACCCAGACAACAACAGAGGATTTGAGTAGGTTGTGTGCGGACTTTAATTGTTGCGGGCCTTTGGTGAGTTTCGGGGTCGCTGAGGTTTAGACTCAAAAGCGAGAAAAGTCTTTACACTGAGTGGAGTTGCTCCTAATCAACGGGGTGCTGGGACCCAGACAACAACAGAGGATTTGAGTAGGCCTCGGGCAAAACCAAGGGTGAAGTGAGGTTGCTTAATTCAAATCATTTGGTACTATTGGAAACTGGAAAAATTTATATTAGCATTATATGTTATATGGAACACTATATTTTATATAGAAAACAATATAACCTGAGTAGACAACCTACTCAAATAAGCTCCATAGGATCGTTGATTTATATGTTTGCATAATGTGCCTTAAACTACAGCTGCCATGCGGTGAGGCACGAACTTGGATGCGGATTTGTTGTTGGCCGGAGACTACACAACGGAGTTTCTTGTTTTACACTAGTGACAACATCCAGTATCACTCTATCCCACTCGTTGCGTTCAGCCTACTGCCGAGGAACCAATGGTACGATCAGAAGTGTCGCGAAGTCACTGCAGTGAAGAACAGTGATACCCAAGGTAGTCGGTGCTCTCTCTAACTGGTCCTTTCAATGGAGACACGGCATGCCCCTTCGTAGTTTTCAATCAACACCCGCATTGAAAATCTTACTCCCATAACTTCTTCATCAATGCGGTTAACATGACCTAGCCAGTGGAGCCGATGGATGTTAATTCGCTTGAACTGTCAATATCATCGTAGAGCTCATAGAGTTCGTCGTTTCATTAAAACATATTTTGGAGTACTTTTTGCTCAAACACGGAAAAGCATTTTCATCAGACTTCCTCAACTCCCATGCTTCAACGCCAGAAAGCAAAACGGTAAGGATAATTGTCTGATAGAGTGTTATTTCGTCCGGCGAAAGTAATCTCTACTACTCATTTGCCTATTGAGACCCAAGTAGCATATTTTGGCAGGACTGATTCTCCGCTTGGTAGACGAAATCCTTGACAATATAAAAAGTAGAGTTTTCAACATGAATCTGAAAGTCAAGCCGCCTTGTCTAAATGTCTTTTGAAATTTATTTATCAATCTTTGTTGACTTGTATTCAATGGGGGTGCTGCGGATAAGTGACTTAACAACTTGCTACTTTTATGGCAATGTTTACTATAATTCATACTATTTGTCGAGTTAGTAACATATTTGTAGCTAATTGATGTACAAAATCATATTACTGCCTATTTACGACCTTTTTCTACAATAACAACTTACTTCCGATGTTAAATTATGCTTAAATGGTTGCTTTAAAAAGCCACTAGGGCCCAAGAGGGCCATCAAATTTACTTTAATATGGTATGAATATGTAAAACGCCATGTAAACTTCGTCATAACAAAAAAATGTGTGTTAAGTTTGCATGATGGCGTTCCTCAGAATATGTTATTCGCAGCAGAGGCAGGGATCGAATGGAGCACCTCACTTCGGCGGTCTGCTTTGTAGGTGGTCGTCAAGTTGGCTAAACATCTGTTGGTGCGTTAACTCGGCGACGCAAAGCTAGGAGCGAGCTTAAAGGACCGCTCGGAAAGATAGAGGAAATTTTCTAGTTCCGCTCAGCCCCGTACCTAACGATGGCGGGGTGCTTACTCCTGAGCATCTGCTTGTTACCACAAGGACAAGAGTAGGACGAGCCAAACAAAGAATTGACGTACTATATACGCAGAGGTGGCAACCACGCACAACAGCAGCGGGCAAAGTTGCAAGCACCTCAAACAAAGCTTGAAGTCGGTTCGTTGGTGATGGTCCTCGAGGAGACTCAAGAGCAGGGTTGCCAAAACGATTAGAGGGGCAGAAGGCGATTCAAAGGACAAAGCAAACTCTTTAAAAGAGCTGTTCACGAGCTTGCTCTGTTGCCAGTTCGGTCTTACAACGGAGCCATAATGTTAAATTAGGTGCTTAGAGCAAGTTAGTTGTTCTCAACTAAACTGAACTCCTAACATAAGAGAAATTAGTGGATTTAATGGTTAGTTAGGCTAAGATAGTATATCAGGATAGTCTATACAGGGCAGGCCTTAAACACATACAAGTTTGTCTCGTTCTACCATCGAATGGCTTAGGTTATTTCAAAGTTCCCAGCAAATTCTAACATGCTGCACATGTCGGTTAAAGGCAACTCATTACCTTAAACAATTTACGAGCAAAGTCAAGTCCTTGATGCACTTGCTGGAAGCCTAGAGGCCATAAACAACATTTTATCGACTATTGCAAGTGAAGGCAATGTCTATATCAACAAACAAACTATGCAGAAATTCCATAAGCGACATTATTCTCATAACCAGGCAAACCAAAAATGCCAATATCTCGACTTGGATGCGACCTATAGCTCGTAGCGCCTATTAACTAAGCCAATGCCTTAGTGTCTCTCCTCGGAAACAAAGTGCAGCCTCCACTGGTTGCCGTTGACCATAAATCACTGTGACGACGATGCGACTAATTAAAAAATCGACACGCTAAACTGGCAAAAGACAAAATTAACATTTGCTGAGATACGCAGCACGCAGTACAAAAAGAAAAGAACTAAAAAAAACTCTGTTCCGAACCGAACCACATGGCTGACTCCACTTGCGTAGTATGTTGTCTGGCAAGGCACACATATGGCCAGGGATTGCGCACACCCGCAGACAAAGGCAACGGGCGCTTGTGAGTGCCTCTTGCCATGCCTCAATGGTGTTACGTCCAGGAGGGGTAGAACCTGAAAGTATTGGCAATCAGTTGTTCGCTCCGTCAATCAGACTGATAGCTTTTGTCTCGTTTATGTGTTGTTGTTTTTTTTTTTGCTTTTCGTATTTGTTTATAGGATTTACAAGCGGACTTTGGCTGTGGCTTTGACTTGCCTGTTAAAATTAACGACAATAATGTCAACAAGTTTTTGCGTAAATTTATCTGGGGATTCTTTTGGGATGCGTTTGCCATTCAGGTTAGTACGTCCGTACGTTAGTCTGTCCGTTTACTGAAGCTGCTGCTGATCTTGGCTGGCGTGCAAGTGATCAATGTTTTGCGATCAACGAAAGTAACCGGATAGAAGGAGACAACGCAAGGTAATGCAATTTAAGCGCCTAAGTACACTGAGCGAAAATTAGGGCAGATCTTATGTTGATAGTCATCCGCTTTCATTATATAGACTAAATGCTACAGCTAAAACTTTGGAAACAAAGGAATGTATGGGGAATGGCTCCTAACAGTGGTAAGGCCCATCCTCCTCTATGGTATTTTGGTTTGGTAGCCCGCACTGCAAAGAAACACTATCCCAAAGCAACTGGGCAAAACACAGCGTGCCGCGGTGCTGTACACAACAGGCGCCCCTTGCACCATGCCTAGTGACGCCCTTGATACTATTCTAAAATTCCCTTCCCTGAATTTTATTTAGGAGGAAAATGCCTTATTGGCAGCAGTACGTTTACTGGACTCAGGCTACTGGACTAAAGCTAGCTGTGGTCACTCCACAATTCTTACGAAATATGCGTTCTTCCCACTGAGAACTGAATACTGTGTACCTAAGGAATTTGCCAGTACACCTTTTAAAACTCTTATTCCATGCAGGGAAGAACGGTCTGTAGGTATACCTGGGCTAGCCGAAGCTACATTCTTCCCCACGGATGGTTCTAAACTGAACGCGTCGGTGGTGGCGTATACTCAGAAAAGTGCAATATTAGGCAGGGTTTCAGGCTTACGGATCAGCCATGTCGGGCAACATAAACTTATAGCATTTTTATAGCCAAGCAGCCATTACAAACAGCCGCGGATCTCTACACGAGAGGGCTCAGAATTTCGTTTTTAGCCAGATTTGGGTGCCGGGACACCGAGACATTGAGGGTAACAGCTTGCTGATGAGCATGCCAGACAGGGTACTACCGCCCCCCTTCTCATGGATGGAGAAGGCACAAGTATGCCTATGGCTACTTATAAGCTCCATATCAAGAAACATTCGTATCGCTAAACGAATTTGACGTGAAGACGACCATAAACGCACCTCGAAGCTCTGTTCTCTTAATCGAAGGAGTGCTTTGGTGTCGCGCGCCATTATAGGGCACTGATTGGTTAGTGTCCATGCGTCAATGCTTTTTTCCTCCTTTAACGATTTTCGCAGGAGCTACTGCGATGAGAAAGAAACGGTTAAGCACCTCTACTGTTCATGTCCTGCAGTTTGAAGACGTAGGCTCAAATATCTAGGCAGTGAGCTTCTAAACAGCATTCTGTCCGTATTCCGGATGGTCCCCTTTCTGACTCTATCTGCGTATGAACGGTATCACAATGGGCCTAAGTGTGTCAGGAAAGGAGCCTGACCTAATTTTTAATAATTTGGCTTATTTTTAGGAAAAACATTTTCGTTCTTTTTGATTTCACGATTCTCTCTGCAGAATACTAGCTAATGTTTTTCTGTCAGTGTGGCTTTACACACACCCTCGTACCAGCGATCAAGCAGTTCTCTCCACCATGGACGATGAGCCTCGTCATCAACGTTCGTTCTTGATGGTATTAAAACGATAATGCATAAAAATAAGGAATACGCTTCATTGGACTCTAATTGCTGAACTCAAACAACACAAACAACAAAGCAAAAATAAACGTCAGAAGATGACAACGACGTTTGGACGTACAACTTAACGTGGACGGAATCTTGCTCAGGTTGGCCAAAATACAAGTGCATTGGAAGTTATATTTGATGGCTGCTCAGAACTGAACCTCAGACAAAGGGCCTTACCGAAACCAAGCCGACGAGGACGACGACTGCCCCAACGCTCATCACTTTAAGCTGTGCATTGCGTGTAATTAAAACGCAAACTTGTCTTAGTCTTGGCAAAGTGGACTTAAGAGTCCAGCCCGGGCCTGCTGCAGGCAACGCAAGTAGGTGAAAGAAGGCCTATAGGCAGTGGACTAAGCCAAGCGCTGATTTCTTGAAAGATTTGTAAACGCTAACTTTCGAAAAGCAAGAAAAAAAAACAAAATCGAAGAAGTAAACGAGAAGTAAATATCGACAAACGTCGTAGTTGGAAAAAATTAAGAAAAACTTAAATGAGTTAAAAATTCCACACAACTGCGTGAGAAGTCGCCGCCGACGTCTTCGACGGGGTCTTGGGACAGGAAGAACGGCTGGGAAGACCAGCAGACCGGCGGCAAGCGTTGCATTTATTGATCGCAGCGTCCGATTATTGTTTAAACTGTTTTCAATGCGTTTACTTTGTGTAAATATTATTTTTTCAATTTATGAGCAACACATCTGTATTGCTTTGAACCACAAGGGAGTGGAACCAGTAGATGCAAGCAGATGCTCTTCCGTCTCCGACATTGACTGCTGCCTGATTTGCTGGTTAACTGCATTGCGTTGGCGCGCAGACGAATATCAATTGATGAATCCATTGCATCGAAATTGGAAATCTTAAAGATACAAAATTAAATGCTCATCATTATAAGCAAGCAGCGAGCTTTACTGATTCCGCTCATTCCGCGGCATCTGTTTATTTTTCAGCATGACGATTAAAGTTTGTTTGAAATTCACCGAAATTTTTTAATGTTATTAATTTATTTTGATTTGGGCTTAAAGTTGTTGTTAATGGTTTGCAATAATATGCGACAAATCAGATAACTTGCAAATTAATATATATGTGATTTGCATTTTTTATGCCATGTCCCCGTTTCCACTTTACTTGAGTTTTCTTTATGCGTCTAGAGTCAATACAGTTAACCGAAGCTGTATAAATTTTAAGTATTTTGAACTATGAGAAATCATTGAAATCATTACGTAAAAGAAGTGGAAGTTTTGTTGCAAGTTGCAACTACTCAACGGCAACTCGACTTTTCTTGCCTTCTCGGAAGGCTTCATTTAGGGGCGATCTTAATTCGTTCATGTTAAATTTGGATTTTATTAGGTTACAGATCTCTGCAATGGAACCTCAAACGAGTCCTTAGCTTGATTTGTTCCCACGACTCCTGTAGCTCGAAAGTAGAATAAAGGAGAAGAAAACATTTATTCCAATGTACATTGTGGTAAGAGTGACTCGAAGAGTGACACTAGTAACTAAACGGTCTTAGTAGTGTGCTGGAACCAGACCTAGTTAACCTGGGGTGTTAGGATTTATGAGCGAGACACAAGTCTGTTAGATACGTAATAGGCGTGTTCTCAATAAATCGTTGATCATAGATCACTGACCAAGTGATCACCAATTTGTCGTTTGTAAATTAACTTTGTCAGCAAAATAAGGCTTTATTTAAGCAATAGGAAAACATTGATGCTTTGAGCATTAAATATCAACGCAAGTGATTGCATTGTTTCTTCGATCCATTCATCTTCTTCTTCTTAAGTGGCCATAACAACCTGTTACACAACATGACCTAGCCACCGGATAAGCGTCTTATAGAGGGAAGGTTTCGTCTAGCGAGAGTGGTCTCTACTACTCATTTGCCTACTATTGGATCTATCTCCGCTTGATCTCCATGCTGACATCGTTCATCATTGTGACGGTGGTGCCAAGGTAGACGAAATCCTTAACAATATCAAAACTATTGTTTACAACATCAATCTGAGAGTCCAACCGCTGTGTTTCTCTACTCGAAGAAAGTATAGCCGCAAAGCCGCAATATCGATATCATCTGCGTATGCAAGCAACTGGACACACTTATGGAATACAGTTCTGTTCCGATGTACTTCTGCCTTTCACAACACATTGTCCATCAAATGGTTGAAGAGGTCGCAGGAGAGGGCCTCGCCTTGTCTGAAACCTCGCTAGGTATCAAAATGTTCGGAGAATCTCTTTCCTACTTTGACAGAGCTGTGTGTGTTGCTCAACATCATTCTGCATAGTCGTATCAATTTTGCAGGGATTCCAAACTCAGACAGTGCGGCATATACGCGATCACTCAACGGGATATCAAATGCTGCTTTATAATCGAGAAAGGGATTGTGGGTGTCGATTTGGTGGTCATGGGTCCTTTCTAGGATTTGGCGGTGTGTGAATATCTGGTCAATAGTGGGTGCCCCTTAACAACTCATTGCCACCAGTTTTGAAGAACTCTGCAGGCAGGTCATATGCGCCAGCCCTTTGATTGCGACCCTGACTTCGTCATTGCTGGGTTGCGGTATATCCACCCCGACATGTATGACGGGGGGTGTCGGAATGTTAGCTCCGGAAGCGGCATTATCCTCATATTCGCTAGGTAGTAAGCCAAAGAAGTGTTCCCTCCGCAACCTCAGTGCACCCTGTGCGTCCATTACCAGGTTTTCCTCTGCGTCGCTACAGGAAGCGCTTTTAATGCTCGCCTTTTTTACGTCTGAAAAAGCGGCTCTCCATCAAAAAGTCTGTTCTGGTCTGAATTTTGATCGCCTTGACTGAGGGAGGCGACGATGAGTGCTATGGTCCGAGCCTCTTAATGTCTACCTTAAATTGAACCCCAGAGCTTTTTCAAGCTTTGGCTCTGTATCACTGGGTCATACTTAAGGAACTACTTCTCCACTCCGCTAACAAATTCTGTACTCATTAAGAACACAATTAATGTTTCTGACACATTGTGTACGTTTCGGACAGACCCTGTCTAGATGAGCATGTAAGTTAGTACATAAGTGTACGTAACTGAGTGAGTAAGTTATGGCAACATACGATAACCACAATTTTACCATTATCTTTGAAAAGACAGAATTTACAGGCTGTTCAGCTCTGCTTCCTTGGTTCTCTTCTATGTTATGGTTTTCTCTTCTACAGCTTCCTTTCAGCCAGATATAAAAGATACCGTATCCATTTCGTAGATTTGTAATCACAAACTAGCATCAATTTAAGTCAACTTAAAATCAATTACAATTATTAGTAGACAATCACAACTCACGGCATGACTCTAATAACGCTTTAATATGGATTTCCATCAATCAATTGAAACTGTGTTTATGGTGTCCAACTACAAATTTTCCACTTGCCTAGAGCAAGCTCACGTACGCAAGGCACAGTTATCCATGGCGTATAAACGGGAGGCAGACAGAGACCGGCAGAGCGAGTGAGAAGGAGAGAACACGCCTCCCCAATGCGATTATATCATACAAATTAATATCAGAGACAGACATGGATGTACCGTCATGTTTTGCCATATTGCAATTGTGAGCATAAACTTGATAAGTGAGCATTTGGAAAATTGAAAGTAAACTCAACAAATTTCCACGCACCAAAAGCAGGTGCAAAAAACTATGCAGCCTATTAATTAGATCAGCGGTTTTATGGACAACGAATGGCTGGCCCGATTCCGATCCCAAAAAGAAGTGTGAGTGAGTGAGCAAGTGCATGAGTGAGTGAATGATGTGTGTGCGTGCGTGTTGCACATGTTGCAACATGGCCGGCAAACAGGCTGCATCATAATGATAATTATAATTGCATGGCCAGCCAACATAAATGTGCCTCCTTCTTTTTTTATTTTTGCCAATTCCAGCTTGAGTGCTGCACAGCCTCCAAAGCCACAGAATGTAGGAATCCACAAGCGCGCCCGCATCATCAGCCACAATGCCGGCAACCGATGTATTCCCAACGACTATGTTTGATCTTTTGGCAGCTTGTCGCTTGACGCAGCACGTCCCATGTTGCACGCAGCGCCTGGCTGGAGACGACAACTGGCATTAGATGGCGCTTGTCCACAAATGTTGACCATACTAAATGAGCTAACCCACTGTGGTGCTCTCGCTTACGTCTTTTATTATTATAGCCTTTTTTTTGTATTTCGGCTGCAGCAGATTAAGTTATCTCCGGCGTTTGGCAGTTGTGCGTTTGTTGGTTGGTGGAGCAACTGCAGTTAACTGGGTGGAATTCCACTTTTTATGTGTGGCTTAAGAACAGGATTGTTCGCCTGGCATCCCGCATTGAAATTGCTACATTGAAATGGTCTAAAAACATTAGCAACATCATATAATTATATATTTTAAAAGGTTGACATAAAAAGTCGTTTTTCAATTCAGTTTTATTGCTACAATGTGTGCCTCAACCGATCTGCACGTTGCAAGCAGAGTTGCCACTGTTTTGTTTTACTTGCTTTCTAAACTTTAAGCGAAATTAAAGTTAGCAAAACTAGTTTTAAAATAAGGCACAATCAAGTGAAGGCCTTGCCTGAAGGGGTTATAAATGTGTGGTAAATGTTTTTGACCCCCGTGTGGTGAGTGAGAATACCACCTCAGCAGGTCAAAGGTTGTCGTATGAGGCGACTAACAATGACACTGGGTTCTTTTGAGACTACAATTGCAATGAAAGAATGTATTTATATCAGGCCGTAACCCGATAACGGATTGTTATGGCCAGTTAAGAAGAAGAAGAAATGTTTTTGACGATTTTGAAGCTATATTCTTTTGAGAATAACTCCTGAAAATTTAATCGAAATTGGTGCAATTTCGCTTCCATAAGTCAACATTTTTAACAATAATATTTGGAATTTGATTTGCCATGTCCGATTCTTATGAAGGTCATATAAAAATTCCCCAGGAAAAGAGTTTTAATTAAGTTGTAAAGCGTCTCTTTATGGTTTTGAATCTTTATCTTATTTAAATGTGATGCATATTCCTAGCCTAATATTTAGCTAGAACATCTTCTTTTTGAAATACATGGACAACTAGCTTTTGGCGGTAGTATTTGAAATTTTGATAATACAAATTTTATGCAGACTATCGAAACTGTTCTCGGCAATGTGATACCCCAAGGCATATCTATAGATACAGCTCATTACGAAGAGTAGAGAAGAAAATATGAAATAACAACGTTTTTCTGTACAATGTAGTTTGTTGCTGTGTTTTATCTAACGTATACAGTACATTTATTACTTCAAGTCATTTTTTACCTGTCTAAAACGCAACGTATCCAGGTAAAACGTATATTTGGTAAACCGCAATCATTTTATCATTCGAATCGTATAGATTTCACCTAAAAGAGTTTCGTTATTGAGAAGTAATCGGTACCACACTAAATTAAGCGTATTTATATTTAGACGTCTTGGAATACCCTATATAGCTGCAAATCTATTGATATTGTCGCCAGTCGATATTTTTGATAATATTCATTCCGATTTAGGTCATTTTTATAACATACATAGATGCACATAAGACGCACACGACGCAAACCTCTGTTAAGTTCCGAATGACTATAAACAGCAAACTTCTGGTAGGTGAAAACGGTGGCAGCTCTCAATTCAATTCGTCAAGCTTCAGCTTAACCCTTATGGTCTTTCAAATCTAGCAACTCATACGGACGGACATCTTCCATTCGATAATGCTTACCATATTTGCCCATTGAATTAATGGGCTTCCACGCTTCCTACCGCCTCTTACATAGATTGCACAATTTTATAATATCCCTTTAATACAACTATGTGTATATAGCAGGGACTCAAATCGTAACCGTTACGATAACCGTTATCCAAAACAACAGATTTATTTTTATGAGGGGAAGATACAACCACTCGTCAAATTGGGTGTAAGTAAATGTGATATCTTTTGTTTTGTCAAGGTGAAAGGACACTTAGCTTGACCACAAAGACATGTCAAAATTATTGGATAGGTTTCGATTAAGAAAAGGCGTCTCCGAAGAAACTAGTCACTGGGGGATGAAGGATTGCCTTTACTATTGCATAAAACACAGCTTCTGACAAAATATCATGCCTCTAGCTCTTTTGGTTTTCGAGAAAAAACGATACCTTGGAAAGTTTTAAAGATACAGATAATTGGCAGTGCAAAAACTGACTATGAGAAGCAAGTTTAAACCCATAAATTGTTTAGGAAACAAATTGAAGCATTACACCTATATTAATCCACACCTTTTATACCACACATAAGGATCTGTAAGCCTAATTTAAGCGCTCAAAACCGCCACATGCGCCAACGCATATGCGGCAACTTGGCGTTAATTGGATATTCACACTTTTGCACATTTGGGGCGGGCGTAAATGAGCATGAGAAAAGCGCCACACCCAAAAAAGGCAAGTGGTAAGCGCCAACCGGTAGACAAGCAGTAAACCAGTGCGAAAACCTGATGACTCAACAGGTAACAGGTAAGCTGAGCCACAAACAAAACAAACCATCCAACAACTGTTTGCAGTTTATGGACAAGATGGAAAATGGCTAACAAAAACATTCGTCATTGCAGCGGGAACGTTTATGCGTTGGTCTCACGGTGGAACTTTACGTCAGGAATTGCATGTTTTGAGAAGTTTAACGATTCTGTGTTGAAGTTCTAGGAACTATATGGCTACCTACCATGCCGTAAAACTCAGAAAATTAAAGTCTACAAAATTCAACTGTTAAAATTATTATTACTCTAAAATCAATTCAAATTCCAAGAATGCCAAAATCTTTTGCATTTTCTTACAAACTTTTGGGGATAACTAACTTTTGTCTCGCATATAACAACAAAATGTATCCTTACAGGATTGAAGCTGAATGTACAAACAGACGAACTCTGATACTCTTTCTTGGCTAATAAGTCCTTTGAAGCTGAATTTCATGACTACTTATAGCAACAAACGATCATAGACAACCCTAAAAACAGAGGAGATGCATCCTATAAAAAGGCCCACGATATACAAAAGGGTCTTTGACAAATGAAGGCGCTGTACTTGGAATCGCCGTACCACGAACGTATAATAAATCTAGACAGAAAGTAGAATAAACTGTAGAATAGTTCGAAAAACCCACAGCAAACTAGACCTTCTGGGATGACGAAACAATTCTTCATACTCCGATCAAACCAATATTCCCGGCAATGAACTTGTGGGCAAACTAGCAAAAAAAAAAAACCTTGTAAAGCAACTAAGAGGAGAGGAAAGAGAGAGACGAACCACAGACTATCTGTGCATCAGGTCAGGCAAGACAAACAATAACTTAGCTCAACTTCTGTTAGAATTATGGTAAGAGGACGTGGAATGGACACTGTAGGCTGAAAGGACACTTGAGTAAGCTGGACATCACAAGCTCCAATAACTGCAGGATCTGTGAACTTGATGTGTATCATTAACTTAGCGTGGTGGCCTAGCGAGAAGAAGGATGTGCCGCTTAAACATCTCAGATAATAAGAGATAGGAATAGCAGAATCGCTATATTGTCAGTAGGGGTCACAATAGACCTTACAGATACTGCTTAAAGCGTAACACATCGTTTTATCTCTGGAATGATTTGACATAGTTTATACCCTTCCCACTCTGTAAGTTGCACGACAATTGTTAGCCAATAACAACGACTTTTGTATGACATAGTAATCGATTGTTAGCATTGTTGTTTTTGTTTTGAAGACATTGTTGGCTCGAATTTGTCGTGTAACTTCCAGTGGGAGAAGGGTGTAAGAATATAAAATGAAGATCTCTTCATAGAAAACTTAAAAGGATACCTTTCTTCGATTTTTAGCAGATAACATTACTTCTTTTCTGATCCTGCTTTGATTTTTCATGTTTCACGTGATTTAGCTATGATTGAAAGCACCCTTTAGAACAAACCCACAAAACTTTTAATTCACTAGGAACTTGTGTACATAAAAAGACTATAAGTAACTTTAAAGTCATGTTAAAGATCATTTTGGTTTGAGTTCAAACTTGACCAAATAATTTGTAGTGAATTTCAGGAATAAAATTTCTGAGCCGAATCTGAAATAATTTCTTTAGGTAAATTTCCTTCGATATTAAGACCACCTTAAAAAATTATTAAATAATAACACAAAATGTAAGTATAAAAAGAATTTTAGAGCCACATAAAATAGCATAAAACAAATATTCTTAGTAGAGGTATCTTGGCTCTTGATATGAGCTATAGAGAAGCAAATTAAGTTAAGATTAGAGTCGAATTTCATGAATATCATCTGCTTCTCAAACTGCCAACGCATAAACTCTATCAAAGATGAAAACAGTGAAATGCTCAAAGTTTGCTACCAAACTGACATGTGGCTCATTTTCCTGCAGTTTCCAAAAATAGGCATACCGATGTGTACGCATGCCCGGAATTTATGGTGACATTTAAGTGATTCGCTGGACGTGTTGTGCGCACTGCAAGTAGTGCAAGACCAAAAGGATCTCAACAGCTCCAGCAACAACAAGAAAAACAATAACAATAAGCGAGCAAGAGCATGTTTGGTGTAAAAGCCAATTAAATTGAAGAAAATTGGATCATTGGAGGAGCTAACTGGACTCGATGGATGGCTTTGACTCTTGGCTCGTTGACTGGATTGGCTTACTGGTGAACAGCATGTAATTGCGTTTAATACGGCGTACTACCAAACTGCAAGCTGTCTTTTTAACTCTGCCGATTATCCCAGATGCCGTATGACCGACAGAGCGCAGCGACTAAACAGCCGTCTGGCATCCCAATATAAGTGGCTCAAAATTAGCGTAATTTTCATGGCAATGCAGGCGGACTTGGCATATATTTCAAGGCATGAGATGAGATGACAAAGACACTGCAGATGCCGATGACGATGGCGATGCCGCTGACGATGGCGTTGGCATTGCACTTGCCAAGTGTCATACGGCAAAAAGTGAAAGACGAACTTACTCACAGGTTGAATTTCTTGAGAAATGCAAAAGCCGCCAACGAGGTTCAGGCACTTTCTGATCTTTGCCTTGCGATAGCGCCGCAGCTTTTGTGTTCATAAGGCACCAAAAGTTTCTCATTTTGTGGTTGTTGTTTGTGTTGTTGTGTTGATTATTCCATATTTACTTATTGCTCGGGAAGGTACATATTATTGGCACGATTAAATTGATCACTGGCCGGGTAACATATTTGCCTGCGCCCTTGACGCTCCTGGCGATGGAACACAAGGCTTTTAGCTTCTGCAGCAGTCAACTTCACGCTTCGCTCAAGCATCACCAAATAAATTTCATTGAGCGTTTCTCACCAAAGTCAGTCACTCTCAGTGTGATCCAAGGCGACGTGCCGCTGTTGCTCCTTCTACTACTTGCTGCATTCCATGTACTTTACCTATACCTTGGCTTTTTCCTTTTGACCGTAGAGCCGACCAGCCGACCAGCCGGCCAGTCCATGCTTCATCTGTCGTTGTTGTGCCTCAAAACTTACATTGCATGTAGTTACCGCTTTCATGGCTAAGTGGTTGACTGGACATGGTCATCTTTGTTTTTGTTGCTGTTCCTTGTATTTGGGTGCCTTTGCTTTCTGGTCCTTCCTTTTGGCTTACCTCCTATACTCCTTTTGCCTTGCGTGTCACGTACAAGCAATTCGCATGTTTCAAAAATGCTTTGGACATGCTGTTGCTTTCATGGCTAAAACTACACAACTGCACAGATATGATACGGACAGTGGAATACCCTGTATGCAATCTCTTCACAACAACAAAGTTATGTATCATCATACCTCAAAAAGTTTTCCCACCGATCTTGATGGTTTTCGCAACACAGTAACAGGGTACATGACTGCGCTAAGTTTCGGCCGTATGGTCTTCCGAAATGCTAGTAAAGTGGGGGGTTACGTATCAATATGATTCTTCAAAAACTCAGCTGCGTACTGATAACGCACTTCTTTTGATAAAATTGCATTTCCCTAACTATTGTACCCTCCTAGGTCTAGGTGTTCATACGGACGGAGGACATGGCTATACAGGCCCAACTTTTAATGTTGATCTAACACAAGTTTTTCTCTTTGTTACAAACATTGCATAAGTCTATAATACCCTTGACCTTATGGCTAAAGGGTATAACTATAGGCATAAGCGTGCGCTTGTATGAGTTTGGTAACGATATTGGTATTGGTTCGGCTGTTGGTTGGGCGTTTTTGATAGCCGCCGTCATTGTTGGCCACATTCTGGCCAAGTTGGAGGCACATACTTGTGCTCGTACTTAAAAATAAATGTTAATTCTTTTATTTATTTCCTTTGGTTAGATTAAACGGTTTAAAGGTTACCACGGATGCCATGCACTGCGACTGGATATAATGTTTGAGTTCTGAACACGTTGCCTCCATATAATGTATATAATGTATATGTGGGCTGCGGTAACTGCAAACCAAAACCATTACATTTGCTCGATCACTCAAGCACAATATGAATCTAAGAAGATCAGTTCTTAAATTCATTACATTACTTTTAGAGTATGGAAAGTACCTACTACTATTAGTAAGAACCCTAGACCCTAAACCCTATTCAATCAAATCGAGTACGGTTGTTAACATTTGATTCCATACGTTACATTCCCCTGCTACACTCTTCTTCTAATCTAAAACACAAACTCACATACTTCTAAATATAACCTATCCAGCATAAGCCATGGTGTAATCCCTATAAACTGCTGCATTCACACATGCCCAGGCCGCTTCTGTTGGCACTGCTGCTGCTCCCTAGGGCACCCAACCCATACCAGTTCTCACGCTGCGTTGTCTTTGGCTCACCTTTTGGCCAGAAAACCAGTACACATCAATCTGCTAGTGTCAACAACACCCGGCTGGCGACATCGGCCCAACTACCAGCATAGTCGCACCAGTTGCCACCAACTGTTACTCCTGTTGACGTGCGATGCCCTAAAAGGATATTGCACTCCTATTGACTTGTTAATGTGATCACTTTAACTGACCCAAATATAGTCAAACGTTTCAATTTGTGCAACGCTTTTGGGCAATTGATAGCCATGCACCCAAGTAGCCAGCAAGCCAGCTTGCCAGCTATCCAGATAGCCGGATAGCCGTAGAGGCGATTGACTAACCAGCACTAAGCAGAGTAACAGAAACAGTCAGAGTCAGACCCCAGTCGTAGTTCATCGTCACCAAATGGCCAACGCGTAACGCGGTGTAAAGCGCCTTAGGTCTTCTGTCTGGTTTTTGGTATGGCGGCGGGTTCAGCTTCAGTTGAGTTGTTGTCTCATGGCTTAGATCGTCTGATGCCGGTTGACAGATTGCCCAGAGGGTAAAAGTCGTTGTATCTTAGGCTGTGCGTGTGTGAGTGTGTTTTTGTTTTGGCCATTTTGGAGCATGAGTTTTGGATTCGCTGCTGAGAAGAGAATTTTGCAATGTGGGTTGGGCTAAAAATCAAGTAAGGTTATGGTGAACACATGTTCCGAGGTTGAACATTTAAAACTAGTTCATTTATCATATATGTATATTATAGGAGTGCAGAGTGCACTAAACTTGCATAATAATAGCTTCAAACTCATAAATGGTTTAACGGACTCAAACAAAGTGTGCTGCTTCTACTTGAGGAACTTGTTATATTATGTTCTTTTGGAAACTAGTTCTGCGGTGTAAATTTTAATATGAGTTCACTCTCTATGTTTATATATTATTTGCTGTAGAAAATTTTGCAATGATGAGCTAAAGAAATCAAAGGAGTTTTGTAGCTAAAACTCGTTCACTCCATATTATTATTTTAGATTTTAAGGTCTGCTTGTAAAAGTTATAAAACATCGTTTTTTGTAGGTTTCACGGTCCTGCTCTAGAAACTTTTCCAATTTTCGTTGATCAAAACTTTTTCGATCAGGCTATGAATTCTCTCTGAGAAGCATTTATGTGAACTCGATGTTAGTTTTCAAGATCATAATGATCTTTCACTAATACGGAGCTAGTTCCATTATGTGCTAATTTACTTTAATTGTTAGTCAATGTAAACCTAAAATTAGTTCAACAATTTAATTACTTTCGGAAATGCTGCCTGAAATAATGGCCTGCTTCTGCAACACTACCAAATTGGCAAAAATCATCTATAAATAAATATATATGTTGATTAAATTCTTAGGAAGAACCTAAAATGTTGCTTAAGTTGAGAACTACTTGTGAAGAAATCCAAATGTAATATGCAATATGAATCTTACGTAGATTAATGTGAAGGACTTGACTCAGAAACAATTTCTTAACTTAAATAGCTCTCAAATTGGCAGGGTATCAAACACACTAATTATGTGCTAAGTGAAATTATAAGATAAAAATAAGTATATTGTTATATTGAAAAGCTAGTTCCGCAGCCAAATCCGTATTTTTAGTTGGCGAAATGATTTATGAAGTGAATTAGTGGTTTTTTTTTCTATGTATGTTATGTCATGACTATTTGAATGTGAATATACAGTAGATATCGCTAATACGCAAATGCAAAAATGCAATTATTTATTATTTTATTATTATTATTATTATTGCAATAGGCGATAATTTCATATAAACGATAAACGGATATATGCAAAAATCGAAAATGCGATAAACTAATGTTTGGAAGGTGTGCATATAAGCGATCATATTTTTGCCAAAAAAAAAACAGGCGATCGTTTCTAATTTGTGACTATGTGCAAACAAAATGCACTAAAACGAAATTTGTTTTTGCATATAAGCAATAATTTCATATAGCGATACGTCACATAAGCGGCATAAACTTTATAGTTAAATAGTTTATAAGGATTAAAATAAATTTAAAATATTTTTTTGGTTCCGGAACTATTTCTTCTTCTTCGCTCAAAAGGAGCAAGACAACTCTTATATTTATGTGTTACTTAAAAGTACTAGCACAAGCCTAGAGTTGTACATCGGAAGCTGGTGCCGTACGCTCTAATTGTATAACTTACATATATTTGAACTTTAAGTAGTTAGATTTACACAACTCTTAATAAATCATTATTGGTCTTTACATTTTATTATCTTAATAAAAAATCCTCGAATATCAATTTGTTTGCTAAGCCTGCTTAAAAAACTCCTTGCCCTACGTTTGGCTCAGCAAATCGCGAGTTATTACCTGTGTCTGACCACACGCTATGCTTACAATCATTGATCATCCGTAAACTTGGCTTATATTGAAACATTAAAAATAAGAATACTAAAAGAGCGTATGGAATACAACAGCCCACAAGAGGCAGAAACATCGAAAATGGCTAAAAGCAGAGAGCAGAACAACATCATTGAAAACTTGGCTAAAAACGCATTTCATTAATCTGCTGCGGCAACGTCTTGGATATGAGTTGGAGTTATGATCGAACGTGAGCTTTGCTCTGAGCCTGGTCAGTGGTGGTATCTACACACACACACACATACTGTGACATACGCATACCTTAACTTGCCTGCAACATTAAAAGCAGCGTAACTCACGTGTAATTTTTAGCAACTTGCAACTTGGGTCCAGCGCCTGCCTTCAAATTGCGCTCAGCATTTCTTAGATTATGAAAGGTGTATGCATGGCTCACTTGGTTTACTGCATTTTGGCTGCTGGTTCCTCTTCTTCTTCTTGGTTGGGTTGGTCGCCTGCGACCTGCCTCGCTGTGTGCATCTTCAAAGGTTCTCGAATGCGAAGAGGTCGCAATCAAGCAACGACGATCGGCCAAAAGCCGCCAACTAACTTGGCCAAGGTATCTTAAGTACAACGCGCAGCATGTGCAGTCATTTTGGCCAGCTATTCGGTTTAAGGGTTTCCAAGTAGACGCAGTTCCATGTGTGCGTATAGTGTGTGTGTGTGTGTGTGTGTGTGTGTGTGTGTGTGTTGTGTGTGTGTGTGTGTGTGTGTGCGTACATGTGTTAGTAGCAGCCTCTTTGGGCTGAGATTTTTCTGGGGTTTTGCGCTGTCTCTTTAATTTTTGTTGCCTTTTTTTTGGAATGCTGCTTTTGCTCTATAGGTGGTCATTATCGCGACGTTGTATGGATTATGCTGCACTGAGCTGGATGTGAGAAGTTCAAGATATGTGTTGCTCTATAGAGGCAGCCATATTTGTTTAAAAGGTAAGTTGGTTTTAGAAGCCTATAGGCTTATTATTTATTTATTTATATATAAACAAAAACAAGCTAAAAATTTTATGCAAACAGTCGGGACGGTGCCCGACAGTAGAATACCCAGTACCCTTTTTCTTTAGAAACACTAAATACGGTAAAATGGGAACGGAAGTATGACTCTTTTATGTCTCTTTTCATAAGATCGATATGCCTGTAAACATTTTCCTATTGGGAAGCTCCTATTGTCAAGTTTTCTTATTGGGAAGTAAGTCATTTTGGGGCAAAAATTACTTTTATGCTCATAACTCCTCATAACTTACTTTGGCCAACAACGTTGAATTTTGAAACGTTTAAAAATTTATATGTGGAAATATTCAAATCAATATGTTGCGGGGTGCGGTAGTAAGTAAGGTAAATCGATAGCGGGAGAGGGGGTGCTTTTATTGGAAAAAGGTGAATACAGTTTTATTGATTTGGCTCACACAAGTCTCCACAGCAAATTTTGTAACTCTAGCTCACATGTGTCCATATCTACAGGTAGTGGAATTTCGGAGCAGTTTATAGGTGAAGGGGGTCGAAATCAGCCTATTTTTGACTATAACTTTTGATGTATTTATCCGACTTCAATCGCTTTTATAACGTAGATGCACATAAAAACAACGCAAGCTTTTGTCGAGTTTCGAGTTGATAGATTCAACGGAGCGGCTGTAAATCGTGGTGAGATATCGACATGAATCGATAAACTTGGACTTTTCCGTGCAAATGCACATCTTTTGGTAACATTTTTTAGCTCTAACTCTTATAGTCTCTGAGAAACACGTTACAACACGGACAGACAGACAGACGGACATGGCTATATCGAGTCGACTATTGCTCCTCATCATTTTTGACCACGAAACATATGTAACATGGTCTGCCACGCCTCCTTCTGCCTGTTACATACATTGCACAAATCCATAATACCCTTTTACACTTTTTTTACAAATTTGTTAATTTGGCACGAATGATCTTGCATTTTTTGCAGAATATCCTTGGCACCTTTGCTGTAACACATCTACAACTTAATTCACCGCTTCATGGCTTGAAGATAGTATCTTTGCCGTAATGCCGAGTAAAAAAATCTAAAACGTGGCATGATCTTTGGAAAAAGAGCATTTATTAGCGTTGTCTCTTATCTTGCGGTCATATCTGTATTGACGGTAGCAACGCGCCGCACCCCAATGTCTAAAAAGTACAGCCCAACTATTCCTCTAAGCCGCAATTTAAGCGTCTATTTTGGTTTTTCCACGATCACAAATGATTTGATCCTCAAATACAACAATTTTGTTTCATCTCTAAAATATGATTATAGATGCATCTTATAAACAACATGAGAGGAATAGTATGTGTCTTTCGTGGGCTGCATATTCCACAGAGCTGTATTCTTTTGAAGCTTTCTTTCTTTGCATTACTCATACGACATGTTGTGCGTAGCCCATATATGCAATCTTATAATAAAAAAAACAGATGCAGATATTCAAATGTCGCTATGAGGGAGGATACTCGAACTCATACCAATTGCAAGGCTTGGTTAGCAATTTATTGAGGAGCAGCTTCGGGAGAGAATTTTTGGTTTGGAAAGCTTGTAGAAGGGTCTGATAAAGCAAACGGCGAATTTAAGCATTGCAGATGGCATATTCCTAAAGCGAAGGTAAGTGGTTCCTTTATATTTCATTTCAATGATTGTTTGATGTTTACACAGCGAGCAATTTTTTATTTGAAATTTTAGTTAATTTAGTGATAAACGTTATTTTAAAAATTGCATATTCTAAATAAGTGTTTTGTTTTAGAGTTGTGCCATTTTGCAATTGCATTTATATTTTACCTCTTGCTATAGGTTCGAATAGTTTAGATCTTTCTAATGGTATAAAATCGAAAAATGTTAATTTTCTAACTTAATATTTACCACCTAAAACTTTGTATAGATATAAATAAAGTGAATTCTTGAAACGTCTTATTAAAAACTAAATTACTCATACGACTAGTTGTTTCTTATAACTTTTATAAGTATTTTTTTTTTTTTTCTATCAAATCTAATCTGAATATTATCTCCTAGCTACTGGAGACTGGGTGGGCCTGGGTTCTAGTAGGACAGGCAGAAGCTACCTGATCACTGTCTATACCTTTACAAGGTGACGTACAACCTCCACGTGGTGCCCCCTGGTTAGCTGCTTTAACTACTACTAGGGCTTACGGCGACTTTAACAGGGTTGTGGGAAGAGTTTAGGACCCACCACGTGAAACCACTTTCCAATGGAAGATGGTATGAGCTGCCTCGAGAAGTGCATTAGGCCGTAACCTGGTAACGGGTTGTTATGACCAGTCAGCTACAACATTGCTTACATTGTATTGTATAAACTAGTCTTAACAGACTGACTTTTTGTTGTAGGGTACAATTTTTGCTGCCTCAAAAATCTCATCTCTCACGCAGCAGAGTACTGCATACTGCAGCAACCACAGCAGCCACTTGAAACCGCCTTGAATCGCATCTTCAACTGCTGTTCTACTTAATTTGCCGCTGCGTGCGTTGCAGTGTTGCGCAGCGTGCAGCGCCCAGATTGGCAACACCCCCGCTGCACATGCCATGCCCACAAACCGAAGACAACTGCGTACAAAAAACAGAGCAGGCGGCGGATCTCAAGCCGCATACCAGGCTGGGCACAGTTTGGGCCTCTTGGCTGATGACGACGACGAGGAGCAACAATTACCGCATTACCGACGCGCTGTTGACTGACTGACTAACTGAAGAGCGGAAAGATAGAGAGAGCGTGAGAGGAAGAGCTGCCGCAGTTGAAGCTGGCAGCGGTGGCGGCGGTGGCAGCGGTGGCGGCGGTGGCGGGTTTACGGTTGACTTCTGCGCCACTTTTGTGCGGCAGAGCTACTTTTTTTTATGCTTGTTTGATTTGTTTATGCAGATTAAATGCAAACGATCTTGATAATGACATTAACCGACAGAAGAAGACGACGACGAGGATGCTAACTCGTATTTGAACGACATGGTAGGGACACGATAGCTTGGTCAGCAGCAGCAGCAGACTGTGTGTTGTGGGGATTGTTAACTTGACAGCTTTTTGAATGCTGCTTCGTGAGCCACAATCGTCATGGGCAAAAGGCCCAAAGACGGCAACGGCTTCAACTGGCTGGCCAGTTGCTTTGACCTGGCGCTGTTTTTGGTCAATGTGCTTAAAGTTAATGCCTGAAACTGAAACGCATCTGAACTGTAGCTTGCCTTTGTGCCTGTCTCCCGCTCTGGCATGTACTCTACAACTTGTAGCCTAATTAGTTGAAAAACGGATTAAGTTGAGGTGTTGTTCGTTCTCATTTAATAAGACAAATGTCGCTGCTCATTAAAATCTTGTGCAGAGAATAAGAGCTCAATACAAAGAAATAAAATAAAATTGCGTACAAGCTGTAAATTAAATATTTAACCAGCTTTACAGCAGCATAAACATAGCAAACATTTAAATTTTATTGTCAAGCGAAAAACTAAAAAAAACCAAAAAAAAAAAAGAGTGCTGCATTCTTTTGCTGCCTCCAAATTGGCATTAAATTGCTCGAAAAACAGCTGCAAACCAAGAAATGCAGCAAAGATTACTGAAATTGATCATTTAATAAGTTTTTGCAGACCTCCGCGCCAGCTCAAACCGCTTCCGTGCCCTTTTCTTAGGATTTTTTTCCAGACATTTTTTCAATAGGTCTGCAAACTGTCTGCGTTAGCGACGTTTTTTGCGGCTTTGCGCAGTCAGTGCGTTTACATTTCCGGCGCAAAATCAAAATTAATCAACAGCTTCATGGTAGTAAAATCATGTTCGATATCAGCAGCTACAGCCCTGGCTTCATCTGAAAGTCAGACGCAAAAGTCATCAACCGCATCATCAACAGCAACTGTTTATATCACGTCAAGTCTCATCATAATTATCGCCGTTCAGTCAGAACCTTTTTTCTTGTTGTTGTTGTTGTATCTTAGAGGCTTTGGCTGCATTTTGTTTGCTGTTTTGCAGGATTTCATTTTTGGGGAACGTCCTAAAACTTTACTCAATTATGTGTTTAAGGTTTTTCTTTCTCAAAGCTTTTTTTTGTGTGCGATTTTAGCTGAAATAATTGTAGCGATACGCGCATATACACAAAATTAACATGTTTGCATGCAGAGTTTCTTCATAAAAGTATCGATTTTGTGCCACAGATTTTGCAAATGCTCTTAAACGATATAATGCTTTTCGAAATTGCTTATATAACCAGATATCTTAAGCTGAAGTACATTTCGAGTTGACCTTGAGAGATTAACGAAAATGCAGAGAACATTTTAGATCGAACTCAAGAATACGCTTATCGCTGCAGCTAAATGCTAGTAAAACAAAAGCTATCTTTCTTCACCAAACAAAAGGAACGAAAGCTCACAATTAAGCAATCTTCAACTAATTGGAACAGTTCGTAAATTGGAAGTTTAAAGACTAGGTCTGCATCTATACAAGACACAGCGGCGGTCATCAGCGGCAGCAGAGATCATTTTTATGTGTCAGCAGAGTAAAGTTGTCAAAGTGTTTCATTATATCATTCATTCGAGGTTTTAAGAGATCAAAATCTCCTACAAAAATCTTGAATGTATTCATTTGTCTCTTACGATCAGTGAAGTTCAGCTTTCGGTTAGCACTTCGGCCATTTCTGAGGCAGCACACTACGAAAGTTAGGCCGGTGTGCACATAGTATCTATGTTAAAGCAATCGTTAGGGCTTCGCTATGTCCGCTCTCTGTCTGAACTGTGTGTGTATGGCAAACTCTCTGATGCCACTGCCGATCCCTGAAACATCATAAGCTAGATATAGTTTAGTGTATTAGAAGACAGCTTTGCGCTTAACTAATCCGAGGCAAACGAGCTCAAATGTTGAAAAATACCTAAATTAAATGTAGCACCAAAATAATTGTATTTTAAACTCGATAAACTGTAATTGTAAGTATTCGGAATGAAACGTAAATCGTGTTGTTTCATCTTATAGCTTTGTGAATGAGGATAAGGAAGAGGAAGAGAAAGAGGAAGAGGAATGTGATCTACCTCGAGATGGGCAAAGGGATTGTGAGCGAAGCGAGCGGGCGCCGTGAAACGTAAAAAGGTTTGTTCCATCTTCTACCTTTTGAAATAAGGAGGCGGAAGAGGTAGAGAAAGGAGGACGGGAAGATAATTATTGTTCACCTCGAGAGGGGAACGGGGTTTGCCAAGCGGAGCGAGCAGGGGGCGAAGCCCCTAGAGAGTTTATAGATTGTATTGCTTCATAAAGTTTTATTAACTCTGTAAAATATTGGCTAATTCCTGGCCTTCCTAAAATTTGTCCTATTTAAAATATTGTTGAAAATATTCTGGGCCTTATCGAGCCGCAACAATAACTACTATCAACAACACCATAAACCAAAAGTGAAAGCCTGGATGCAAGTCAGTTGAAATCAATTTAATGCCTGCATTTCATCTTCAACTCACACAATGACTGAAATAAAACACAAAACACACAATACACAAAACACAAAACGACAAAACCAAAAGTAACAGTTATTGAAATTCAATGTAAATCTACAGTGATATGTCATACAGGAGTAAAAATTCAAAGACAGACAGTCTGAAAAGCTTTGGACTTAGTCTCTGGCTTAGCTTAGCTTCCCACCAAAGAGTCCAAAAGGAAAGGCTGTCAGACAAACGCAGCGATAGAGCCCGAGTCTCAGACTGAGATCGGGACAGAGACAGAGACCGAGACCAAGACAGAGACAGAGACAAACACAGATCCACGAAAGCCGTAGACATTTTGTAAATGCATTAAATATATTTAATTCAAACGGCTTTTGCCTGCGGATACTGACTGCTCTGGCAAGTTGGCCAAGACTTAACGGCTATGGCCAAAAGCCAAAACTTTCGAGGCATGCGTTTGCGTGTGTGTATGTCTGTGCAACAGGTTGAACTGTGCAGTTTTTCATAGCTAACGGTGCATTGCAAAACTTGTCAAACGAACGCAATCGATACGAATATCAATCAAATATATCGATACAATAAAAAGCAAAGCTGCTGCTATATGAAACAAGCTGTTGACAAGCGTAAGCACTCGCTGCTTATGACCCCATTCACCAACATACAAAACAGTTAAATATAACCCAAAAAAAGCCAAATCCCATAAAGTATACAGTTATGCCTAGCAAATGGGCTAGATCAGGAAGACATTAGGCTCGAAAACCGGAAGCTATAAATTGGTATGTGTGCTGGGTCTCATTTATGGCTAAAGAAAATTCATTGTAAACTGTGACTCAGCTGTGAATGAGTTGTCCCCGGCAGCTTGTTTAACCATATTATACTATACAATAAAAAAAAACAAACTGAATTTTAAAGACATTTTGTAAATATCTTGCCTTGGGCTATTAAGTTATTTGGGTCAGAGGTTTTGTAGTGCGGTTTGTTCGTTTCTTCTGCTACATTGACCACATCGTTGGAACTTTTTTGCAGATGTTTCACAAATTAATTATGACAGTTTATTTATTTAATTATTTGTGTTGACTTCAAAGCGTTGCCGCCGTACCAATATGGGCGTTTAAGATGATGTTTTTTCCTAACTATGTTGTGACTCAGTATAGGGATTAGGGCAATAAATACGGAAATTGTTAGAATAGATGCATCAGAGCATTATACACGTGTAGAGAAATAGCAGGAAAGTCATGGGGAATATCGTAAGATGCCTATATCTGAAGAGCTATTGCAAACAAAAGTGTTTGTGGTCTAAGAAAGACCTTATGAAAATACATAAGCTTGCCAGGAGCAATGAGAACCTGCCCTACAGCGGCATTGAAAGTTCTAACGGATTTAACATAACTTCATATAGTTTCTGACTTTGAAGTGAAAACAACCTTATGGAGGATGTCAGTGACGCTGATAAACTGGGAAAGACAACTTCGGCACTCTATAAGCAACAATCGAGCCTGGACAACCATAAATAGCGACTATAATGGATATTCAGTTTAAAAATAAATAAAAGAAGAAAAAACCGATAGTACCATCGGTTCGAACGTGTGTTCAAAAAGCCATAAAAAATAAAAAAACTTTAATAAAGTATCTCTTTAAGTAAGTGTCTTTTATACATTTCATTACCATACAAAATTACGCCATGTTTAAGCACAATAATAAGTCAAGACATTTGAAGCTCCACCTTTTTGGACTTTTACAACTCTAATTGATAGTTCTGCAAAACAATTTGAACAACTTTCAGTTTCACATAACGAAATGACTGAATGAGGACTGATGACATGCCCAAGACAAACTGAACCCACAAACTTTCACCTTTAGTCAAATATTTATCTTCATTTCAACAATATAAGTGCACAAAACTTTGACAATATATCAAACAAAACTGCAGCAAATGTCATATTTGAGCAACTTATGCTCAGAGGCCTAAGACAAAGACGACAAGCCCTACTAAAAGATAAACTGGCAATGGCTTAAACTAACAACCTGTTGGGGGTACTAATTACCCAGACAGCCCAAAACAAATTTGCAAACATCGCCCAGCCGCATATTTACAAGGTAGACTAGCCTTTAAACGAGAGCTAAACTCAAAAATGGCAAAGCTGCATAACTGCAGATAATTTGTGAAGTAGAAATATAATGAAGATGCAACCAGCTAACCGAAGCGTCAATGCTCTAAAATAGGCAGATAAAGTTCAAGTAGAAGGCACCTGCTGATCTATCATCTTCTTTTAGAAAATAATGACGACTTTATATTCTTACATAACGAAAAAGAGTTCAAGGAGTTTCAGCGGGACAACCGAGTCAACCAATTTGAGGATTTATCTGTTCTTGTACGATAAACATTGATGAAAATCCAATCAATATTACTTTTATGTTTGCTAAAAATGCAGCAGGATATAAAAGCGGTGTAGAACGTCTAAAAGTGTTATCTCATCATTTCGTTGCATTCGAAAAATCTCGGAAATAGCACATCTCCTCGCATAAACTATCTCTAGGCAAAAGATTTGGGGTGGGCTTGGATTCTGCCACGGCAAGGTTAACTTCCTCAAAAAAGTTGGCGAAAAGCCTCCAGTCGGTGGCCTCTGGTTAGGTGCTCTAATCATCAACCGGTGTTAGGCCAGTGATCTAAAGTGCACCCTTGGGCTTTAACTGGGTTGTGCGTAGAGTTAGGGACCCACAGCGTGAAACCCTCCTCCCAATGAATGTAATGAATGGAGCCTGGTAACGGGTTGTTATGGCCAGTCAAGCAGCAGAAGGTCACATTGAAACTTTTAAAACTACTAATATCTCTGCATTTCATTTTAGAAAAAACTTTCCAACCATTCCTCAGTGAGCGCGGCTACACATGAAAATGTGTGAGGAACGCTCAAAATCCACCACTGGATGCCACCTAACAAAGCACTTTGTGAAAAAACGCAATCCAAAGGCCTGCATGCATTTATCCTCATTGATGAACCAGCTTACGTGGCCTGGCTGACACGAATGCGCATCTTGGGAAGTTACACAATCCTACGGAAGTTGGCAAGATTGTGTTAACCTTTATGTTAGCCTATTTTGTTTGCGTACACTTTTTCTCATTTTAACTATACTTTTTCTGTCTTAACTTCCTTTATGGGGCACGAAAAGGATGGCTGCGTCAACCTTCTTTGCTTTTTCAGCAAAGAGAGTAACCTGCGCCTCTCTCGCTATTTCAGACTCTCACAAGGAATAAAGAAAGGTCGTTGGCAGCATAAACGTACCTTTCTAAGTATACATTGTACGGGAAGCTAACCGTAAGATTTAACCGCAGTCTATATAGGAAGTTATCAAGCCTTGGTTTCAAACCTCTCTAATCTTATACAATACAGGGTTAGTTAGAGCATGGTATGTATGTTGTGTACTTTGAGTTACCAACTTTACGAAATAGTGAATATCCTTTTTATCTAGGGCATAAACCAAAAAAAAGCCTACATATTTTAAGCGATAAACTGCTTCTCGACTCGGTCTGATGTTGTCGTCAGGAGGCAGCTTAACTCGGCTCAGCCCAGCTATCAACGTGAGCTCATCAACAATAACAATATCGACGACTACGAAGAGGACGCCAGTTAGTGCCACACTAGAGTCGAGGCTTCATTAGCAAGCGTCGACATCTACAACAACAACAACAACAACGACGACGACGACAATGACGACGACGAGTGAAACCTTTTAAAGAGTGAAACTGCAGCAGACAAGTTGACTGCAGCCAGGGTTGACCTCGTCTAGGTGACCCCAAGATTGTAACGCCCGCCCAACTACTCTAACTATGTTTGGCAAATCAGCTAACATACACTTGCCTGTTGCAGCAGATAAGCGCAATCTGCAGCTCATCGCCGGCAACTGCAACAACAGTAACAACAACTTATTACTGACTGTTGCAGTGTCTTGCCAGCCGTTAGTTAAATTAGCCAAGTTTGGGCCTGCAACAAGTTGCAGCTATAGATGAAGCCTTGACTATCGAGCTCGCGCATCTTTTAGTTACACATTTTTCTGATTTAATTTTCATGTTGCAGGCCATAAAAAATAAAACTAGCAACAAGTAAAAAACAAACTTGGCAACACTTCCATCAGCCGCTGACCACAATCCATAGCCGTACCCAGGCGCTGGCTTTGCCAACTTTTCCAGCGTTTTCCGCGCTGACTACGTCAATGTTGCGGCAAAGTGCATAATTGGTTTATTATTTTTATTTTATTTGCTGAGCTGAGACTGAGACTGAAGACGACCACGACGACGACGACGACGACGACAGCTTCCTGCCATATCGCGCGCATCACTGAGCAGCTCCAAGCGTGCTGCCAAGTCGCTCCCCCAGAGCTGTGGGCGCTTTTTTGTTGCAGTTGTGGCTGCTGCCCTACCCTATTTCTCTATGCTGCCGCTTGTGGCACTTGATTTTCATTGAGGACGTCGTCATCTTCATGATCTTCTTGCTTGTCTTTGGCTGCTTTTTGTCATCTTTGAAGTGTGTCTTTTTTGGTTGAATTTTCTCTAGGCGTGATTTACATTTTTCCCTCTTTCGCTGTTTGTGGCTTAGTTTTTCTTCTACTTTTTTGTTAGCTTAAAATATTTGTGCACTGACTGAGTTTTCCTTTTTATCGTGCCAAGGTGTGCCATCAATTGTATCTTGGCTATGTTTCTGGTCTCTCTCCTGCTCTATGTCTCTGCCACAAAGCGCCAGTTTGCCAAAGCGCTCGACCACATAATAAGCATGTTGGCTTTTGCATTTATTTGTGGGCTGGCTAACTGCAAATGGCTAAGAAATGCAAAGCACGAGCGATAACCCAGTTATGGTTAAGTCTTGGGCCAAGCGAAGACTTGTTTATTTTACCAGGAAACTAACCTTGAAAAATGCTTTAAATTAAGCTAAAGGATCTCTGACAGCAGTTAAGTATAGAGCCCATTCTTGTAAGCAATGACAGCAGCCCATTATTTGGGGTTAACAGGGTTGCATATTCCCATTTCACAATTCTGCCGATTCTGTCAATTGTGGCATCGTTTGCGAATACCAATGCGAAATTCATGCTTTTCGTAATACAGGTTCACGATTTGTTAAAATAAATGCGAAAAACGAGCATGGAAAATTTTAAAAATAATCTTTTTATTACCTACGTTTTGTTAGATTTAGTTAATTTTTTCAATTTTCTCCCTTAGACAAGTTTATTTATGGGGTGTCAGCCTTGAACCCAGAGTCAAGTTATTAAGCCGACTAATACAAAGCGGTTTCAGAGAAAAAGGTTTTCAAGCTTGGAACATCATGCCTCTTATGGAAGGAACAAATAGAAGGCGCTTTACCTACCTTTGGAAAAGTGTAACAAGCAGTCCAATTCAATATATTGAACCCTTTGACTTCCTATAGAAATATACTGCCTGAGACCTTAATCAAATACCGGGCTGTCATGGCACTAAGAAGAAGAATGTCATTTTCTGCTAATTGCTTACTTTACAAAGATAATAGTATTGCATCGATACAAAGTTATTCGATTACCAGGAGAGAAGAACAGATTGTTCCGTAATCGATTGTCCGGTGTTTTTTAAATTATCATTGGGTAGCCCCCCTTTGGTATACTTGCTCTTCTTTCGACTGTTCTTTCACTCTTTCCACTAACTATCAGACATGGCACAGTGGGCAAAGCTGCCTAAGTGCTAGGGATAAGTTAACTTCCTTTGATGGGCCTTCCCATCCACCACAAATCTAATTCAGTAGCCACGATTCCACCCTACACTTTAGTTTTAAAGTTCCTTCTTCTTCTTCGTTACTGTTAACCGTTACCGGGTAAGGACCTGATGTAAAGCTCTCCTACAGGCGGTACTCGTTGCCAACGTGTAAAGGGCCAAATATCTTACCTCGTCATCAAACATGCTTTAGCGCCATTAAAGAAAACGGGAAGGATGATCGTCTTAAAGAGTGTTAGTTTTGTCAGGCGAGAGTGATCTCTACTCCTCATTTGCCTACTGAGACCAAAGTAACATCTATTAGGAAAAGTGATTCTCCGCTTGATCTTCAATCTGACATCGTGATATTAATCTGAGAGTCCAACCGCTGTGTTTCTCTACTCGAAAAAAGCATGTACTTCGTCTTGTTCTCATTTATAACCCGACCCACCCTTGCAGTTTCACTTTTAATAGCTTGCTTAGTACGTCCGACGATATCGATATCATCCTCGTATGCAAGCAACTGGACACCCTTATAGACTACAATCCCTTTCTGATGTACTTCGGTCTTTAGCAACACATTCTTCATCACAAGATTGAAGAAGTCGCAGCAGGGTGTATCGCCTTATCAGGTATCAAAAGGTGCGCAAAGCTCCTAGGGAACCTGAAATTAAAAGAATTTGGAATCGGTTTGGAATTTGGAAAACAAGCCGTTTTTGCCAACCTCTTCGGTAATATGAATCAAACCCATTTGCAGCTCTTAACTATTTACATTAAAATTCATCTATTTAGCATATTATGTATAATATGCATAATAACCTTGAAAACGTTTTTTGCGTCTGTTGACCTGATACCAACACTCATAACTAACTACAACAACACATATCTAGTTATAGTTCCCAGACACTTTAAACCCTATAATCAGCATTTAACACACACCCACCAAATATGAAGATGACCGAGGAGCAGTTGACCGACCACCCAGTAAAATAACCGAATACGAGCCAATTAAAAACCGGAAGCCTGCTAAATTATTGCATTATATGCTAAGCCTTTAATTACACACTAAGCCACAGATTCATGAATGAAATGAAAGTGGTCTCGGCAGTTGTGTCATACTCACCACTCCGGGCACGCAAGATACTCCGAAACCGCAAAAGCCCGACATAAATCACACGACATACAGACGCCAGCAGCTGATGCACAAAGGCGGCAAAGATTTAACTTTGAAATCAAAATCCTATTAATCAATGGCATTGCCTAGTTGGTTAAACAGAACAACAACAATAACGACGAAAAGTCCCATAAGCAGACGGAATCAAAGATGATGACGAAAAGACCAGAACGGGCAAAATGTTATATAGCCGTCCATCATGTTTTGGTAGCTGCTAGACGCCGATTCTAACACCCGGCTGTGTATCTTGTTAATTGCGTCTAATAAGCAGTTTGGCGTTGTTCTCACACACAAAGAGCGGTCCCAAAAAACTTAAGAGCACCAAATCCCAGAACACAATGAAAGCCAACGCCAACGCCAAGACAACAACAAGCACAAAGATGACTCTAACTGGCAGCCAATAGCCATGATTTAAGCTGAAGCAGAGCCATGTGTCCAAGTTGATTCGGCCAAAGATGCGATCGTCGTGTGTTTTGCTCATTTGAATCTCTGCACGCTGCCGCCTGTTAATCTCAAGATCAACACATTGAACGGGCAACGGAGCACAGTTGCCTCTTGCGGCTTCATAAAACAAATATCGGTAGATCGTTCTTTGTCCGTCTGTTTGAGTGTGTGTGTGTCTATATGCTAACTAGTTGCCTTTGCCTTTACCAACGGCGTCATCATCGTCATCGGCGTCGGAGTTACTGACGAATTGACGGACTGACTTGGCTTGCGGCTTTGCCGCACTTCTGTTCATCTTCAAAGTTTTGTTTGGTTTCATTTCGTTTCGTTTTGTTTTCCTGCTCAATTTGGTAAGCAAAAATTCTTCTTATTGATTCTTTTTTTTCAGCTTTTGAGGCGTTCGATGTATGAAATCAAGAAAATCTAATCATGCAATAAATTGGCCAATTGTTTTGCGTTCAGCTGTTGGCCAAACAATGGACACACTATGGCCAAAACGGTGGCCTGCCAAAGGGGTTTTTATCTTGTACTTGGCTTGTTTGCACATGTTTGATTTATTGTATTAAAATTGTATGCTTGTAATTGATAGTTTTTGCATGTTTTGCCTAAGCTCTTTGTTTAATTAATAAGCCATACTCCGGGTGGTAATTACGTGTATTTTTAGTGTTGTGGGCTGGTGTTTTGGCGTAACAATCGACTGTAAGTGAGAACCAGTATTTTAAATACCAATCAATGTTGATTTGCTGCAATTGAAGGTGGAATTTTGTGAATTTTGTTGTTGTAAGTTTATTGCTTCAAGCTCATGGGGTACGTACATTTAAATGATGTAAATGAATCGGAAACTACAGTTCAGCCATTTTGTTTTTGGTGGAAATGACAAAACGGTTTATTTATATAATAATATCAATTTGTAAACATGCTAATCGGAATCGAAAACCGTGCTGAAGTTATTTGGTCGGAAGTTGGAAGTGTTTAATGATTTCGAACCCTATCGTATGCCATTTTTGAAATAAAACATCTGATGGCGCTGATTAATCGCGTACATGCCGTGATGGCAATGAGCTTGAGATGGCGCAAACTTGATGCTGATGGCATATGCGCAGCTACTTTATTCGTTATATCTCAGAATGTTAAAAAACAAACGATACTGATTTATACTTACATATTCCGTTAAATTATACGGCAACTATATGACATAGTGGACTGATTTAGATCAAGCTTGGTACAAATATGCACTGAAATATTCAAAATTGCAAGGACACGCATGCGCATTTTGGGTCTTCACGACTTCCAACGGAGGTTGGGTAGAGTGTCAATAGGAAGCCCCTATGCAAGCCTACACTGTTTCGTAGTATTTCTTCCTCTGTCGGGCGTGGTACAACTTTGCACGGAGCGGCGTTGCTCCAAGCCAACCGTGTACCGGAACCCAGAGAACGGCAGAGAATTTGGGTAGAACTCGGGCCAAATCAAAGTTGAAGTGAGACTGCCCAAATAATAGTAAATACATATGCCATATGGTACACTATATCGAGTTAACAACCCACTTCCAAAAAATTCAATAGGATCTTTGATTAACGAAATGCATCAATCCGTGTGCTATCTTCTTCTAACCATTTTAACTGAATTCATTATCTAATCGAAAAAGTTTTTTTGAATTCTTCGAACTGAAATATAGTAGTAAGTCTGACAATAGTTGGCAAACGCTTATCTTGTCATCAGGGATAGAAACCTTAGGTTCTGAAATTAAGGGTTTCTAGAACTATAGAACTAGAACTAAAATACACAAATTGTTCAGTGGTTCTTTTTCGACACCATCAAACATTTGAGTATATCAAATTTTAGCGAATGGTGTTTACTTGCAAAACTTACGCTCAAGTTGTATCACATATAACAGCCTTCCCGCTCTATAGCTTAAACAATGGCAGTCAAAAAGGAAAACCAATTCAAACGCTACTTAACCGTGTTCCCTTTAAATACTCCCAAACACTTGACGGAACCTGTTTGCTGTGGCTAAAAGCTCTTTGTAGGCGCTGAAAATCGGGGCTCCCTGCACTTGTTAGTTGTGCACTGCCTAAAAGAGAACCCACAAACAAACCTAACAAAACGCTTTAAACTATTTCCAACTATATTTTATTGAACAGGCGCTGAGACTCAGCCAAATCTACTTCAAATGTCAACAAGTTGTAAGGCAAAGATGATGAACACGACGACACGATGACGTCGAGGAGGTAAACGGTGGGACAGATGCAATGTACTTATAGCTCGCTGTTTCTAGTTTTGTTTTGTTGTATGCGAAAATCGATTGGCAACAATTTAGTTACGACTGTTTGTAATTTCGAGTCTATTTTGTTGTTGTTGCATGTTGCCAGCCGCAGCAAACTTGAAGACAAACACACATATATATAAGTATGTCTTAAATATATATATATATATATAGAGATTATTTTTAAGGTGCGCACTTTTGAGGTTGGTCCTGCTGATTTTCCAAATGCAACAACGCCTGTTCGTTTACCGTTTTCGATTTGGCTGTACTCGTTATTGTTGTACTAGCTGTTGTTGCATGCAACGGGCTTTTGAATCATGACTGCCAACAATCGAATATCATCGCTTGAACTGAACAAGAGGTAACTTCGGTGGCGGCAACTAACTGTGCGGCGCGTTCTTTGACAATTTTCAACGCCTTCGGTCGATCACTGCGCAGCCAGCAGACAGCCAGCAGAGTGGCATGAGTTGGCAGCTCTGGCTATAGATGCTGCTGTTTGATTTTTGATGCTTGGGCTTTGCTTGGCTTGTTGATGTTGTTGTTTTATCAACGCTTTGATGGTTTTATTATTATTTTTCCAAGGCATTTCCTATTGTGTAATGCTTAGCTACATATAAAAAAAAAGAAATATTTTGATGTGCATTTGAATTTGCATGCCAACTGAGGCGCATCATGGCTTGCATTCTTCCACAATGAGTTGCATATTAATTAGATTCATGATTTCTAGTAAGCACTTTTTACAGTATCTTTACAGTTTCGACAAGTGAGCAGCACAAACAAAGTCATAGTTCAGCTATTTGTTTGCTCAAAGTTGAACATTCCAACGATCTTAGCCATATATGTATGTATATAAGTATAGCTAGAAAAAACAATTGTCTATTTGTCAAGCCACTTAAAAATCTTTTGCCTTTGTCAACAGCCAGCACAACGGTCTGAAACAAATGCCTTTAGGTTATTCATTAACACCTTTTTATAGTAACTTCACACCCCCGCCAACTTGGTCAACTTCAAAAACGAACTTCTGATAGAAATCCATGTGAGTTTTTGTTATTTTCGGTCATCTTATTTGCCCATTGCCCAAATGGTAATGAGCACGCAAACGAACCTGTTACCACTTTTGGATTTTGTAAGACAGACAAAGACATCAGTTCCAGAGACATGATCTGACAGGTTTCGTATACATTTTATAATTGTTGATTGTTTGCTTGAGTGTTTCGTGTTTCTCGACTGGTTTCGTTTTGGTGCCTTTGATTTGTTTGAGTTTGAGCGGTTTTTAACAAGCATTTATTTTTGTACATTTTTTAACACTTTCAATCAAATTTGATGTGGTTATGACTTGTTATAAATTCTGGCATTCTATTTGCTAAATCAGTCATATGTTTGATTCAGCCTAATGCTTAAGTGCATGTATGTATTAGCATTTTGCATATATCAAGTTAACAATATCAGTTATTGTTAATATTCTGTTTAAACTTATTTCCCACAGTTTTTAAGTTGCTTTTACAGTTTTTAATTACCATTAGACTGTCTCGAAGTTGACGTAATTATCATTTGAGTCATCAAAGTTAGAAGAGTGCATTACGCAAATACAACAGCGATAACATTGACAACAACAACAGCAACCAGCTTGTGCAGCTTCCGTCATTATAGGCAGGGTCCCTTATGCCCTATGTTTATCTTACTGCATTTTTGGGTACATGGAATTTGTCACTAAGTTTGTGGCACGTAAAAGATGAGTCCAAAAAGAGCTGATCCAAACATGAGGCTTGCTTTATTGGGACTTTAATCGAAAATCTGTAATAGAATTAGATTCAAGGATATCTTGTTACAGATACAGTAACACTAGAAGAAGTGATCAATACCTTCCTTACATTTGCCAAGCGCTCCCATATTGTATTCGATCGGGCAATTTTAAGCCATTTTTTTATGTTTCAAAAAAAAAAAAAGTTTCAAATTAAAGTATTCATCGACACGGAATCTTTAATATACTTTCACCGAACATTCACTTTTCATCAGCTTGGTTTTAGGCGTATTGTACTTCGTAGAGTCCCACCGCTAATAACAAGGTTTTTCCCCAGCGGTGGTCATTAAGTAATTCGCGAGATCGTGAAAATTTTTTAAATATTTTCATATAAAAATAAGGGGTTGCGCCCGTGCTTGCTACACCCGACCACCGCATTGCCACTCTCACGGTACATCATATTTCTCTTCTCCTTCATCTTTTTCTTGCCCTTCCACTATCGGTTTCTCTTGGTCTTTTCTACTTGTACCTCTAACTCATCCTCATACAAAGACCAGCTGGGAAATCGAGTTCAGGTAGCCAAAATCCATGGGATCTGACTTCTCTACTTTTTCAGAATATTTGATTTATGACGGACAAAATAGTATTCTTTCTGTATCAAAATTTGAAAGACTGATTCATTGCGAATAACTCAAACCGTATTGTAGCAAAAGTTAGGCAGTTGTGAGAGGTGATAGAAAAAATTACCCAAATTAACCGGAATACACATATTTTAAATAGGGGTCTTAAATTTAGATCTATTTTGTTGCCTATTGCTACTGATTGCAAGATCTGCAGACAATTCGTATCAGAAGATTAGTTTAACTTTAAAGTTAGCAGATCCCATGGCATAATTTTCTGGATCTATCGCGACGTCTGCCTCTTGCCCAAGAATAATTGTATGTAATAGAGATTCACTGCTGATTTCTTAAATTTCCCTCCACTGTTAGACTGACGACAAGTGAAATACGTTAATAATAATTAATACCGGTAATACCGATGCTTCAGTAGCTGCTGTCCTCTTGTCCGGGCTAGAAGACCTCTAAAACGACTGTTTCAAAATAGGACATTATAAAGAACGCTGATTTCAGCGCTCTAATTACCAGTAACTAGAAGAATGGCTTAGTTGTGGCGACTGCAGTGACGGAAGCAATGACTTGCGGTTCACCAGCAGGAAAACCTTGGTAAGCTATCGGCATTAAAGTGGCATAGACACTTTCTAATGCTGTTGAAATGGCATCACACTCGTAATTTGAAGAATAATGAAACGAAACTGTGTTTCGAAAGAAGAAAGTTTTCGCATCTCCTTGAATATACCCAAGTCAAAACACAGTTTAGGATCTCAAAGGCCAGTCATTTACACTAAAAGGGTATTCAAAGATCAGCTTACCAAAAATAATGTCTTTCTCTGCTTTTTATGCGAATTTCTGTGTTTGTTTGAAGGAAAATTTGCAACTTAATTTTTACGAGCGGGGATAGGAAAATTTGCCGTCATAATTTGTGTTGTGCTTGCGGTTGCTGCTGTCGTTGTTGTTGTAGCTGCTGCCAAGAAAACGGAAAGCAAAATCATCTTTATGATGCATCCCGTCGAAAGGGGAAAAGGGCAACATAAGGTTATAAAATGTAGTGGAGAAATGTCAAGTGCAACGACGACACATAGATACACTATTGACATTAACACACAGGGAAGAGTTCTTGCCGCCGTCTGCGATGCACTGGATTGTGCCACGTCATTGTGCAGCAGCCGCAACATGTGTGCACAATTTGTTGTTGCATGCAACCCCACGGCACAACACTTGATGATGTATTGCTGTTATTTTTAATTATGCACAGCAACAATGTCTTGCACATTGATATGTAAGCGCACTCGCTTGCACACACGCTGAGCTACAATGCATGTATCTTTGAGATACATTTATTAATTGCACGCTTGCTTTTAAACTTGACACATTTGCATATGACGTCATCACATGCTGTTGACATTTAAGGCTATCGGGTCATTTAACCATATAGCAAGTAGCTTGCTATTTATTATGTCTCTCGGCATTTGAACTTTTCCTTTTCCCGCTTTGGTTTCCAATATTATTATTTTTTGCAAGGCAGCGCCTATGTTTGCCTATTGTGTGCTCAAGTGGCACTCTCTGGTATGTCTACAACAGTATCTTTGCACATATGCACCAAATGTCAAGGAGCTGTGGGCAATGCTTTGATCTTGCTTCTATTCACTTAACTTTGAATACATTTATGTATGTTTGTGGGTTCATCTAGTATTCGACTAAAATTTTGGGAGAGTGGGGAGAGTGGGGTTGGATCGGTGTTGATTGCCCCGGGACCGAAGTTTCTGAGGAGACCCGAACTTCGATCGTAAACCGGTAAATATTGAACATGCAACTGAAAAATTTGGTTATAATCATTTGAATTTGAAGACATTCTGCAGATTATAGGGCTTAAAAGTTTCGAACTTTCAGTGTAGAACAGAAAAAAAACTATCTTCTATCGTACAAGAATACGAAAACAAACGAAACGTTTCACGAACGATTCGTTCAAACGATTTAATTTTTGTGAATCGTATTGTACAAGAGCAAAAACTACAGCCAACAAGTTGGCGAAGCCAAAGTGCGCAAACCAAACAAGACGCTCGCAACGAAGTGCGAACGAAACGATTGGCAACGTTTGCACGAATCATAGGTTCGTCCTCAAATAGGTTCTTCAAGAGATGCACATTGCCATTAACATCTAATTGGCCAATATTAAAAGCTTATTTGCTGAGGTGCAACTTTTACGCAATGGGTGAAGTGGAACTTGGAATGAATTCAATGTATCATTCGTCGATTTAACCATCAGCCAGAAAGAAATAGAGTGGTAACTTGACACATGAAATCTATGCTGAAGATATCAATTTCTAAAGCAACACTTTTTTCCTTATAATCGACTCAAGCATGAGTGTAATAAAGGATAGACTTGCAGCTATTAAACGTTCTTGTTGCAATTTTCTGATACGCAAGTTTCAGGCAGCTGCAGAAAATTTTGCAATTAAGTATCTCGCTAATGTATCTGAGAAATTATCTAATGAAGTTGGTCAGCTCAAAAGTACGTATGAAGCGAATTTCTGATTTCCACACAATCATTTTCTACAGCGTATGGTTGCACTATTCCTATATCTGTTGATAGTCGTGATCGTTTCATTTTCCATCGATCCTGCTTAAGAAAAACTACTGTCAAGTCTCGACGCTGCCTGGAGCCCAGTTTCCCAAAAAAATTAATTTCGAAGAGATTAATTCATTTGCATCAGACAATGAGAGAAAGGCGTACTTCTCAATAATCGGTTTCATCCGCTTTGTAGAGGTAATTTTCACGAAATTCCATTTGTTTTGCGAGATATCCATAAACAAATGTTTATATAGTCATTTTTGAATGATGCGTGTATCGAATGTAACTTAATATAATTTTGATCTGCCTTACAGTTTGAGAATCATTCATGAGGTCACGGCTACAAATTTTCAACAGTAGGGTGAAATCAGTCCGATTTCTGTTCCTCATTTCATTCTTCCAAATGGTACCTATTTGGATAATTCCTTTCAGGCACTCATCGAGGCTGATTAAAGATTGTTTCCAATAGCTCATCATACTTTGTACCGGCACTGCCAACTTTATGCATTTTCTAAAGAGTTGGGTTCGCGGTTAGGAACCCTGCAACAAGATGTCACAAAGAACCAAGACGAAGAAGGAATTCGGTCACATGTGCTTCTCTCCGATATATCAAGCCATCGAGCTAGCGTTATTTTCGGTCTAAATTTGTAGAGGTGTAAAGCTAAGCCGCATGTATTTGTTACCTAAAATAGTAGTGCATGTAAAACCCGAACTTCTATTATGCTTTCAATCAATTAAGATGACGAAGTGACTCTTGAACATAAAACGATCTGCATACCCTGCAGTATGGCTTTAGCTTTTGATAGACTGATTATCAAGGTCAGACTAGCCCGTCCCAAGGATTTGTCTTGGCAAAGCAATTACGAATAAACATAGTGTGTAGGGTATTTTTATCCTTGTCCAAGGCAGGCATTAAGAAAATACGCGTTTCGTTACCATTAGTTTATAATAATAAACGTATCTTTAAGTTATGACCGGAGAGTTTCCGCTGACTTTGATTTAAGCTTTGCTGCAATTGTGTGCCGCCATTGCCTTAATACCATTAACCTGCTCTACTTGGTCACACACACACACACCATACACACCCACACAAGACACACTTGAAGAAGTGCCTAGCTTGACACCAATTGAACATGCCCCAAGCACCCCCTGAGCTCAACTCAAAACGCGTCAATAATGTCTCAATAAAGTTTACCAGCTTAACGCCTATTGCCCTGCACTCGGCTGGGCATTATGCCATGAGGAGGATTCGTGTCATGTCATGGCACCAATTCATACAAGTCAAGCAAAAACGGAAGTGTCGGCACAAGCCAAAGCTACGGCCCAAGTCCTACAATGGAGAACAGCAGAACAACAACAACAACAACAAGAAAAGTGGCCGGCTTATGCCGAGCCTGAAACTTTGCACTCGATAGCTACTCTGCTGCATTGACTGTGCCTGCCGTTAAAATATCAATATAATTGCCCTAGCCATGGCAAGGTTGCCGAAGACCCCCAAGCCGGCGCTATATCCTTGTAAATCACTACGCCAAAAAGTTTGCTTTCCTTTGTTTTGTCACGTTATTGTTTTGGGCTCTGTACGATGTACTGTGTTTTTTAGCCATGGCTTAAACAATACAAAGTTCCGACTGCGCCTTTTTGGCAGTTGCCTGCCATGCCAAGTCGGGGTAACCTTCGTTTGATTCGTCTCGCTGAGGATTTGTGTATGGAGCTATCAAATATTTGGCAAGGTACCAAAGTTAGCAAGGTGCCAGGCAGCAACTTATTTGATTATTGATTGAGGTAATTTCGTTTTCGTCTACTTTAAATTAAAAACAAAAAATTGTTGTTGGCTGAGATCCAACAAAGTTGCGATATGAAGTTTTGGCCAAAAGTTAATATGTGGGTTGATTGCTGTTATACTTGTATAGAAATAAATATAAATTGTTATAGTTTGTTTTATATGAGAATAAGATTACCAATTGATTATGCCTAGTTAGCTTGTGCCTATTTGCTGCTTATGGGTCGTATACGTAATGTGTAATAAGCCGAAAGTAGGTAAGTAGTAAGTAGCAAAAGTGTTTTGTAGTTGTTACAAACAAAGTTGAATATGCACACATATGGGTCGTATACTTAATGAGCAGAAAGTTGGCGGGAGCAGTTGAAAGCTCAGCGCAATTTAAAACTTAAATTTTTGCAGTAAACTTGGGCTAAACCTTCGTTTCCACATAGGTTCCAGGCCTTAAACCGAACCACCTTATTCAAAGCATGATAAGCTGTTGCTAACAGAAAAGCATTAGCCTGTATATGCTCATGAAAGATTTAAGAGCCGCCTGATTGTCCAAGGAAGGGTAAATTTGCAAAGTCTTCCTGCAAGTTCATTCGAAGCTACTGCTCTCAATGGCATGTATTGCTAGATGCAAGATCGTGGGGACTTCTGAAACACTGGCCATGTGGCAACTGTTCCGATGGAAGAATGTTAAACCCTAAACTCTGAATGGTATGCAACCATTTGTTTGTCAGAAGTTATCAGAGAATTGCGAAAAACCAATCTCTGAAGTCGGATTTTCTTCTTTTTTGTATTCAGACACTCATCCGCCACACATTCCTAACTTTTGCGAAATGCAAGGTCAACGTTCTCCGACAACTGAAGCAGCTTTTGAAGCATTCGAAAAGCTTATTTTGGGTAGATCCCTCGGAGTGGGTGCTTCAAAAATTGGTTTGAACGAATACCCTTCTCAATGATGTGTTCTTGTTAATTTCCTAATAGGCTAGAAAAGGCAACCCTTAGTATAATTGATGTAATAATTGAAGGATTTCCGTGAATTCGTGCAACTGTAATATCAGCCTTTCCTGTCACACAGAAATAATTTTTCTTTTTATCAATCGAAAAGCTCCTATTGATTTTGAGAAAGACTGAAAGACTTTTGCCACTGACTCCAATTTCGAATCAAATTAGAATGATAGCTGAGGAAATAGACTCATCCAATGACCCTAGTACATGGATACTACTTCGAGGCAAGTTCTTAAAAAATGGCTGGCAAGGCAAATTGTGACACAACACACATTGAGATGATTTATTTATCTTTTTTGGCTTAGACTTATACTCAGGCCAAGTGCTAAGCACTTCCAAGTGTTCTATTCACCTTTGATCTTCCAATAGAGGCGCGTCTCGAGTGCACTTGATAGCCAACTCAGTCGGTCATGCAAATTTGTGCTAAAAAGTCAATTATCTCGGTTTCATTTTGTTTGCCTTGCAACATGTTGCACAACATTTAAGTGTGTCTTACATGTTGTGGCAACTTAAGTGAAGACTAAAACATAGTACTAACCGCTTATTTTGGGTAGTCAAATATGTTTATGTTTGCTTATTACTATTATGTGCAGCTTGTGATTTACTGCGCAGTTTATATTTGAAAAACTAAAAATAAATTACTTTTGCATGCATTTTGAAAAACATTTTCCAAGATTTACACAATTTAAATTATCGCCTACGACCGCAGTTCGGGGCGTCACTAAATTTGTGAATGGGTTTACGTTGGTCTCGAGTACCAAAGGCCTGTAATGTGCCATATTTTTCTCAAATTTGACAACTTTTGTTGGCCAAATGTGTAGCCAATTTGAGAAATGGCTTTCAACATTGCCAACTAGTGAAAGTTGGCAATGGAAATTAACGCCTTATGATTGTCTTTTATGAGCTTAGTATATCTTGAAAAACTGGGAGATGCCTGGAATATCGATTGTAAGTGTTCAATTTCATAGTCTTTTTTTTCTTAAATTGCTGCCTTTAGTTTTATAACTTTGAAAAATTGTTTAAGCTGGAAAGGGCCGTAAAAAGTATGCAAAAGAAATTATTTTTGACCAGCTAACCTCAAACCCAGTTCACATGCAAAAATCATTAAACAAGATATTTTTTCATTTGCGTTGGTGAAAACTATTCTTAATTACATTTAATTAGCTTCTGATCCTGTTGCAGCTTGAATTTCATTTTCATTGTAAATTACTGAAACGTAAGCTGGCAAATGAGTGAAAATCAGTAGAAAACTAAAACTTTGTACATTAAAGTAACAACAAAAATAAAGATTTTTAAGGAAAAAAGCAACTACGTGACGCCGAACTCTTAAATACTCTTGTCTCTTTTCAGCTATTAGGAATTTCTATGGTAGCTTTAGTTTAAAAAGATGCAATTTTTACTATATTTTGCTAATGCATACATTTTTTGAAGAATTTTATAATATTATCAAAATTATTCCAATTTGGATTTGAAATCGTTGACTAGTTAGGAACAAAGCAGAGAAAAACTGAAAACTAACGGCTATACCGATTATTTTAATCTAACTCTGTCTGTATGTGTTGCTGTTTGTTCCCCTTTTCACTAAGCCGCTGTACCAATTGTTTTGAATTTTGTAGTAGCGAAAGATTGGACCTTGCAATAAAAAATAGGCTATATCTCTATCTTAACCACTTCCCCCGCAAAAAAGCTTAAAACTCAAAGCCTACTCTTATTTTTCCCAAAATTGTGCACAGAGTCTGGCAACACCTACTAAAACTGAAAGGGGAGATATATGATGACTGTTTACAAACTTTTTCTCAGTTGCAATTGGAATTTAAATCATGGAGAGAGAGAGAATTCAGAAATGCTAAATGACTTTAATTTTCAGTCGGGATCCGAGTGCAGGTTTACCACTAGTTTAAGTTTACCTACTTTCTCACTATTCAAACTAGCCAATATTTGGGTGTTTTTGGCCACCACTGACAATTTGTTTACAAATTTACAGAAAGTATCTCCCAGATTTGCTCAATTCGATTGAGTCATAGTCGGCCACGACAGGAAGGAACTAAGAGTACAATTTTATTAGTTGACTATCATGGTTTGGGGCGTTGTTTTTCTGACACCTCTTTTTCCACGAAAAACGTCTCGCAATGGGTTAAGCTCGATTTTGAACAACTTATTGTATCCCTGTGCAGGTTTTTGACACAGAAAAACTCATATTTGGTAGTTGGACAATAGTATTTAGGAGATTTTTCGCAATTTTTGACTGATCTGTAAGGTATGGTTTGGTATCCTGGGTGTGATGAGGATATGCATACCGCCTTTCTTTTTCTATCCTACAAGCTGTCCCGTAACATTGAGACTTGATTCCGACTTAATATTGTTGGGCATCATCATGACAAGAGTATCAAACTTAAGAGTATGCCGCTTAGTTCGCATATCGATGATAGGCGATAGTTAATAAAGTAATCTTTTATGTTTTTTCAACAGTTTTCAATAGTATGGGACTGTCTACTTGTAATAACAAGAATTTGATCCATTCACATACTAGCTCCATGAATCCCTTAATCCTCTGCAGCTTTGCATTGGCCATTTGGGTGTTACGAAGCATTGTGGACCAAAATAACATTTCGAATCTATAGAAAAAGATATCTTGTTTCAGTTTTAAATAGTATCTTATGCACTTTTCCGCAATCTTGGATAATTTTTTTAAATGGGTGGTGAAGCGGCTTTCTTCTTCGTAACAGGCCATAACAACCCTTTACTGGGTTACGGCCTGATCAATCCTCCAGGCGCCTCATCAAAAGCATAGTTTTCAACATTAATCCAAGACCGTTGCCAACCGCTGGTCTTTTACAATTCTCTATTACAACGAATGAAGAGGTTGCAGTGAAGGTATCGCCTTGTTTGAAGCATCCCTTACCGACCTCTGCTTAAGAGGGCGCTGCGGGAGATTCCTTAATATGTAGAACTTGCTCTGCCTTTACTACACATTACAAGCATCAAAGTAAACTGAATATGTCCGCTGAGAGAGTATAACCAGAAATCCAAACCTGTGTAATCACGATGGCGGCAGTAGCGACCATAAATGAGTCAACGACTGGACATGGAAATGAGCGACACGGGCTTGCTTATGTATAGGTACTCAAAGTGCGTGTGTGTGTGTTGACCAACTTAGCCATGTGTGACTGTCAGACGCTGCTGTTGCCGCCCCAATCCTGCACTGCTGTTCATTATGGTGGTGGTCCGTCGTCGTCAGCGTCGGCAACTCATAAGCCACAACTGAATGCTATGAAATAAAGAAACGAGTTAGTCGACGAGAGACTTCAAGATGCTAAAGATTCTAAAGAAATGTTTATTAAAGTCGAGGATTTTATGATTATGCCAAGCTCGTGTGTGTGTGTGTCGAAGCGTAGCCAAGAACCTGACCATCGGCATCGGTAGCTAGCTACCCAATGCACTGCGTTGGCAATTAAATTGGCCAACAACATTAGCCACTGCCTCTGCCCGTTGCCAATTTCACGTCGATGAAATGCCATTCATTTCATTTCAAAAAGAGCGAATGACTAGCCGGATTCGGCTTAACTTGGCCACAACTGGCCAACTTCATGGTTGCCTATTCAAATTTCATTTTTGGAATTCGCGTTCCAACTCATTTGGTAATTATGTGAAAATGCTTTTTGTTAGCTTGAACTTTTCCAGCATTTGCCATTTGACTGCCATGCCGCCAGTTCATATCCATGTCCATGTCCCTAGTCCCACGTCCCAAGTCCCACGTCCCAAGTCCCATGTCAACTCATTTTATTTTACTCAAAGTGTTTGCTGCCGTTTGCTTGGTGCTTGCCACTTGCCAAGTGGCTTGGCCTGGCCATTTGATTTTCTGGGCTTGTTAGTTGGCTGTCTGTTCTCTGGCTGTATGTGTGTCAGTACCACTTGTCATATTTGTCAATAATGTTGCGCTTTGCCCACTACCGTTATAATGTTGCGAAACTAGTTGATAAGCATTGACACATAGCGTTTTGAGGTTAGGTCATTTGTCAAAAACTTTGACGACTTTGGTGGCTTAGCGATTGTAGAGTGGAAATTTTCCATAATAATTTAAAGATTAGAAGGCAAATTCGAGTTCGAAATCAAGGTAGCAATACTTCGAATTCAAGTTTTCTAATGCACATTTTTTAAAAAAAAAATTATTACTTTATATTCAAGTCACAATTTTTTGTAAATTATTATGTGTTTTTCCGCTTTTTTTGGGAAATTTGTATATGCTGAAATGCTCCCTGCTCCGATGTTACAAAATTTAAGGTTTTCCGATCAAACCTGGTTTGCAGCCGTGATTAGTGAAATTTTAACGATAAGCCAAGAAAGATCGTATAATTAAAATAAAACGGAATCCTCCTGTTTAAAAAACAGGACATCATGGGATGATCGGTAGATGTAAACCATTCACCTGCGGATTCTCTCCAATAACAAGGTTGCGCCATCTAGCATCTAACAACCTTTCTTAAACTTCCATTATCTTCTTTTCGCTCTCCCTGCAAACATAGAACAAAAGAAACACATTCTCGCCCCCCAAAGCGCTCCAATAAATTATTGAACTGCAGATTTTTAAAGACTAATCTCTAAAACGTCTTTACGAAGCAGAATTAGTCTTATTTAGACACTCACTCAAAATTTGGAGCCCAAAACACAAATCTAATTGCTTTCTACGGTAATATCCCCCACATTAGCTATACTTGACAATTTCAGCTTAAAGCAGAAAAGTGCTCTATAATTTGCTTAGCAAATTTTATTGAATTTGTAATAGAATACACTGTGAAAAATTTTTGTATTTTGTTCTAAGGCTGTTCATAAATGACATCACCAAAATTTTGAAGGTTTTTAAAACACCCCCGTCGCCTCCCCACACCCCTTGTCAGAAAATAGTGACAATTAATGATAAATAAATAAAATTTCTTCTTGATTGTCATGTGACAAGTTGAACTTCTTTCAAGCATGAATCTTTAGTAAGGTTATCCACAACTCATCATTAAGCCAACTAATGGTTTCATAGAGGGGAAGGAATTTCTTAAGTGAACTCCGAAAATTAGACACGCCGAATTCATGCTCAAAAATTCATAAAATACGTAGTGTTCTGAACAAAAAACTACACTGCTCAACAGCCATTTTGCTTTGGGGAGGTTTGCAACTGTTTTATAGTTATTTGATCTCGCTCAATTAAAAAAATGGCGACTATTTTGCTCCATCAGCTCCTGTTTATTCCACCCCCACTTTTTGTTTGACAGATGAAATAGTTACTTAGAGTATCCTTTTTCAACGCTTTATTAGCTTAAGATGACTACCCCGAACAAAAGATTAAGAATTTATATCATCTTGTTCTGAAAAATTTTTTATTCCAATGCCACGAAGTTCTAGTTCTAAATAAAACGCAAGAGAGACAATTTTGATACCATCTACTGCATGGTAACTATTTCAGACAAGGATACATTACGGTCTGATTTGGAAAATTTCGAGTTACCTTGACTTGCCGCATGTAGCAACAACACCTCAACTATGACTGTTAGTTGCATCCGTTGGCCATTTATGCAAAAGGCAACATTGTTTGTGACACTCGTTGAAGCGACAACATGGCAACATTAATTAACCAAAAACGTTTAGAAACATGACGCGCAACAGGCAACTGCAACATGGCAACTGGACAGACTTGCAGCATGTTGCCAATGAAAGAGAAAAATCAAAAGGAAAAGAGCTGTGACAATATTTATGAACACACAGCAGAAGGCTGAACCATATATTTTTCATCAAAATGCGAAAAGATTTTCCGCAGTTTTTGCATATTTTCCATATGATATTTGCCATGGACTTTGCATGCGCAACATTTTCACAGCATAGCTGAAAGCTGCACTGACATCGGCAGCAGCAACAAATCAAATAAGGAAAAATGTCGCCAAACTTTTCAATTCAACTGTCAATCAGTTTGAGATAGTGAATACTGGCGGTCTGCAGTTAAACCAGAGTCCTCCAGTAACTCCAGCGGCAACAATAATGACATTTATGCAAAATAGCCAGCGAAAGAGATAGAGTGAGAGCGAGAGAGAGTCAAGTCAGTTTGACGACTGACAGACATAGTTTGGGTGACCATCAGTACCGAGCGGGCAAACTGGTCACCTTTGCAATAATAATTGCACTTGCATTGCATGCAAATCAAATTGTCATCACACGTTTTTGCCATGTGTATCCTTTGACAGTGTAAAATACACTGAGAAAAAACTTTACACGGAACGCCAGGCAGACGTTGAGAATTCATAATTTAAGAAATCCAGCACTACGGTGTCATTATGTAGCGCTATCTAGCGTACGCATATGCTAGCGCCATCTCAATTTCATTAATGTCGTTTGCCGTCACGGCATATGAGCATTAAATACAAGTCAGTATTACCTGAAACATAGCACTGCACGGTGTCATTATGTAGCGCCATATAGCGTATGCTGGCGCTATCTCAGCTTCAATAATCACGGCATATGAGCATCAAATAGAAGTCAGTCTTACCTCCAAAGCGCACCAATAGAAGTTTCACATCAAAAAGTTAAGTATTTTGTGCTTAAACCATCAAATGCGTCAAGAGAGGAATTACTTGAACGAAGAACAAAGCTTTTATTTAGAATCTTGATTCCCAAGCTTTTGTGTTTTTTTGAGTAATGAAAAGCATGGCTTCAAAACATTGTCAAATAACAAAGTCATCAATTGCTGTATCAAGTTAGCGGGCTTTTCAAAAGTTGAAAAGGATTATAAAGATATGTTTTCTGGGATTTCGTCAAAGCTAGAAAAAATTTCAAGATCACTCTTAAAAGGCCTAAAAAATTCGAGTGGAAAACAGTAATTACTAAAGAAACGGGTAAGCAACACTTACATGGAGTTGATTTAAGATTTGTTAGCTGCAGCTGTGGTTATATGTCCAAGAAAATATGTTTCTTGAACTAGTTTTAAAGGCTAGTTAATAATTCTAAAGATGCTAGTAATACGCTCTAGTAATAGTTTGAGAGGCTCTGATAACAGAAATCACAATATTTTCCCAACTTATCTTTTTTACTACTTCTAATACAAGCTACTCTTACTATTTCAACTTTTCTAGTTATAAGCGTGATTTTTTTCTCAGTGTACATACAATATAGGAACGCTCGGGCTGGGTTCACTTTTAGAGTACAAGATTCGCATCAACAGTTTGTTTGTTGTTCTCTGGCTTTTGTTGAATTGGCTTTGTTGGTGTAGGCTGAAGCGGTGCGCTTTATTGGTCCCAAAGGAGCAAAATGCAAACCGACATTGACGATAGACAGACAGACGAACAGACCGAGAGACGGACAGCCTGGCAGGCAGCTTGGCGCGCATTGAATGATCGATGACAGAGTTTGTGTTTGATTGAAAGCAATTGGTGGCACCGTCACTTGGCCTCCAGACGCTGCCCGTGCCGGACAGCCAGTCTGTGCCCAGTCAGTCTCCCCCCAAGTCAGCCAAGTGGTCAACAGGTGTGGGTGCGACTGCTGCAGCAGTTGTGGGTTTTCTTGCTTTCTTGCAATCTTTCGGTAGCTCTTTGGAAAATTGTTGCCACACGCGTCTTTGGCGCATATAGCAAATTTATTGCTTTTGTTGCATGTAGCGTTTGTTGTTATTGGATTCTGCGGCTATAAAAGTAATTTCGCAACTGCTTTGACTTAACGGGCAAGTTTTGATCGAGTAGGCTATAATTGTCAATTGTTGATGGTCACTTTATTACCCAAGTTGACAATTTTTTAATTGCTTGGGAATTTATGATTGAAATGATAATAAACATAAATTTAAGTTTGCTTAATTTACTTTCGGCAGCTGATTGTTTGGCTACAGAAAGTGCTATAAAAATAAAATTTACAATTCAGTATTGAATGTTAACAAGCTTAAAGGATAGAAAAATAACATTCCATTCACAAAAACTGATTGAAGGCGTACAGGAAAATCTTTGACTAAGAGACTTGTTAAGCTGAAAGCATATTATTAACTTTTATACCAAATTTTTCTTCATTTTAGTTACAGCAATTATGGGTGAGTGATTAAGATAGAGCAGTGGAAAATTTAGGAAATCCCTTCTCCAATTCTTCCTACACACAATAACTCCATTCTTATTCTTCTTCTTAACTGGTCATTACTTTTAAAGCTTTTAAAGGTTATACAACTTTTAAAGAGTTAGTCTTATATAACTACGATAAATGCAACATAATATGATAGCAAGTAGGGAGTCTTTTAAAAAATCGAGTAACTTGAATATTTTACATTTGCAGAAGATCGGATACAAGACCACGTCGAACAACGGTATAACATTGACTTCAATACCAGATTTCAGCATCCCGATCTCCAAAAGGCTACATGACGGTACCCCGATGAATCCACACGCAACCAGATTGTTGACATTGTGATCGATGGAAGGCATGCTTGATGTTCGTACGTTCAGACTGGTCAATATTAACTCTGACCATTACATAAACGATGTGATTTTAAGGATGGATATTGTAGACTTTGTAGCATTTAACACTGGCGAATGGCTTAGCCAAGGAGAATGTGAACCCTTTTTTTTGGAATAAAGGTAATTTTTTCCATTTCTCTTGATTGTCATAACCAGCGTGTGTTGCGGGTGGCTAAACGATAAATACAAATTTATCGAGAAATAAAATAAAATTGGCTTAGAAGTTTATCGAATATGTAAAAGTTTTGAAGAAGAGTAAACGTCAGAGCTCAGTTTTATCCAAATTTTACTGTTTATATTTTGAAATTAGTTAGTTATAACACAACTATTTCGGTGTTAAGGTGTTTATAGTCAGCATACGCATGATATATGTACTATGCAAAGTGCAAACCAAGCCCTGTGAAATTCCACTAAACAATTCCACCTTGTAGCTTCTAAGTAAATCTCAAATTTAACCAAAGTCGTCGTCTTGTTAGTGAGGCATAACACAAGAGCTAGAAAAAAAGTGCGCAAATCTTAACAAACGACAGCATCATCTTCCGTCAGTGTCTGAGACTGCGCCCAGAGTTGCATTTGCTGTTGTTCTTGTTGCTGTCTGTTGTTGTTTTTGTACTGAGTTGCCGGTGTTGTCGTGGTTAGTGACGCTCGTAAAACATGTTTTTTCAATTAAAAATCTACGAAATGCATCAACTACAGCTACAGCAACAACAACAACAACTACTACAACAATCACAACAACAGCTAGAAGAGCTCGTCCATGTTCGCGAATTGTCCGCTTTTGCGACTGCAGATGCAGTTAAGGCCCGGCTTAGTTCAAGTAGTTAGGCAAGTTAGTTAGTCACTCGGCCCTTGTGAATTGTCATGGCCCGCACATCTGTGAGCGTGTGACTTTATAAGGTGATTGTTATTATGACAAATTAATTTGTTACCCGGATTTGCGTACTATGTATAAAGTGCATGGAATATCTGATACTATTGTCGGGGTATTTTAATGTTCTGTTATGGTTGGCATCTTAGTCTCGAGATATGTGCAAAAATTTTAAAGTCTTAAGAGTTTATAATAAAAATAAATAGTGTCGTAACTATTGCAAAAGCAATTTGTAGCGGTTTTCAATTCATCAATCTGAAGCCAACAGTAATCTCTAGCATGAACTATCAGCTAAAATAAATGCCACTCCCAAACTTTGGACAGAGAAAACAATTCGTTTTGGGATGCCCGAATTATCTTGAAATGTTACTCAAATGAAAATGAGCTGTACCTACGCGACGCGCTTGAAGATGATGGCGAAGAGTGAGTCTTAAACGAGAGAAAGAGAAAACGAAGCGGAAGTTGAAGAGGAAACGGTACAGAAAAGTGAAATGGCGAGAGAAGGAAATGAAGATATGAATCTGGATAAGAAAGGAAAATTACCTACCTACTTCTTAGGATCACAAGGGTTGGTGAACGAAGCAAGCAGAGGAAAAAGCTCGCTAGTTGGTTTGAGAGTTAATACATTTTTAACAAACTTATACTAAATTGCTAGTTTAGTACCTTCTAAATATACCGTACTGTGTTATACACAAATTGAAATGTTATAGTCGAATATATGTTCTCATAACAGGTGACTTCGAACGAAACTAAAAAGCAACGTATCCAGATGAATCTTATATTCTGTAAACTGCAAGCATTTCATCTTTCGAATTGTATAGGTTTTTAACGTTGCGTTATTGCGATGGACGATTGTAATAAAATTTAAAGAATTGAATTGCTTATTTAAACTTCCCGGGATTTCCGAATCGGTAAGTCTTTATTTCTGTGAGTTAGTAGTACTGTTAGTGACGTCTTTGCCAAATTTCACGTCCAAATAATCCTCAGTGTTTGAGATACGTTTCATTTTGTGGGTTACTAAAAGTGAATTCTACTATTTTTACTATGTCGGAATTTATTGAACAAAGAAGTTGCATTACATTTTGTTTGCGGTATGAAATTTCGGCTGCGGAAACGTTGACTATGCTGAAAAATACATTTTGGGATCAGACTCTGTCTTCAAAGAATGTTTACAAGTGGTACAACGAGATCAAGCATGGTCGCGAGAGTGCTGAGAAGAATTGGGTGTCAAATCGGCCGATAACATCGACTTTCATCACGTCAAGCAATTCAAAGAAATGGTGCTTGAAAATTGTTGATTGTCTATTAGAGTCGTCGCTGATAGTTTGGACATATCAATTGGATCGGTGCAAGCGATTATGTAGAACGAATTGGCATTGAGAAGTGTCAAATCTCGATGGGTACCAAAAATAATAAATTTTTAGTGAAAAAGAGCGTCGTTTTAGCATCCGTGAAGAAATGCTTTCTGACTATCGGGACGTAATGAAGCGCGCATCATAACTGAAGATGAGACTTGGATTTTTTTAGCAAATATCGTGCTAAAGGCGAGACAAAACCGAAAATTCTTAGATTATCGTGGTGTAGTGCATTTTTAATTCCTTCCACCGTGCCAAAACCACCAACTCTTTTTTGCATTATGATAAGGCACCATCCTGCACGGCACTGGTTTTACGCGATAATTTCACGAAAAATTCTGCAATTATCGTATTCGCCTGATTTGCCGATTGCCAAATGTTATGAAGACGGCAAGTTGGCATAAATAAAAGTTTTTTAAATATATTTATGTAAGAAAACTCATTTTTTGTTATGAAATCACTTCGTGAAGAGCAAGAGAACACTGCAAAGAAGAAATCAGCCAAAACAGATAAGGTCACAATGGCAGAGTGACGAAAAAAAAACTGCGAAGCCAGCACAAATCGCACAGCGTGCAACTCAATAAAGTATGAAAACTAAGCTTATAATTGTAAAATAATTGCTTAATTGAAAAAAATAATAAGTTTTTTTAATACCTTTTTTCATTTTTCTATAAAAAAAAAGTTCTCTTCATATTGCTCTGCAAAATCTATAATGTTCTAATAAAATAAGAACTCTCATGCAAGAAACACTTAAAAACATATCAATAAAGGTGTAAACTATGGTTTCCTTACAACTTAATATCAATCTTCTTTGTTTACTGGGCCTAACTAATACCATCAAACCATAACCACTAAAAGATCCAGTTTTTGAATGGTATATCCCATTCCGAACAAAAAGTGTCCGGCTTAGACACAGTCTCTCCTACCCTATACAACCATTTGGTGTCAAAACTAGAAGAGATATTAACTTCGATTATCGCTACGAAAATAGTTACTTAATCACATGTACACTCAAATATGGTGTAAAGGTTTTTGTATACAACTTTTTTAGCAATCTCTTCATCTGCACTTGCTTAATGCGTGCGCACATTATCTGCGCCTCCTGCCGCAGCCCCTACACTCGCGTTCATCAAAATATCAACACCTAACCAAAAAAGGCGCCTTTCGAAATTTGTTTGCGTCTTGCTAAGGAAAAAAATAATCAAATAGAATGTATTGCATGCAAAACATTTGCTTGCAGATAGGCTTAAAACAATCAAGAGGAAATGGCCAAAGAGCAGCGTCAGTCTCATGGAAAATGTGAAAGAGTGTAGTGGAAAAACCAAACACAACAAGAAAAGCAGCGTTTTGACACCAAAAGAGCCAAAGCGTTAAGCACGTTGTAATGCGCCTGTGCAGCAGGCAAGTAGATGATGATTATGAATATGAAAAATTAATGATAGTCACAGCATGGCAATAGTTGCACGCACAAGTTGCACACGCCGCTGAATGATGCGACTATGAAGATTAAGTATACGCAATGTTAGAGGCTGCTGCTGCTGCGGCTATTGCCACTGCCATTGCCCCTGCTGTTGCTGTTGTCAGCGTCAATTTTCCTTTGCTTATCCGTTACTCACACACACACACACACACACACACACACGCATTGGCCGAGCAGCTTTTCAGTCTGAACATTTGTATACCCTGTACACAAAGTGTGAAAGGGTATTATAGATTTGTGCAATGTACGTAACAGGCAGAAGGAGGCGTGGCAGACCATAAGTTCCATGAGCAATAGTCGATTCGATATGCACATGTCCGTCTGTCCGTGTTTGGCCAGCTTTCTCCGATACTATAAGAGTTAGAGCAAAAAAATTTTACCACAAGATGCGCATTTTCTCAAGGCTGAGGGAGTTTGTCTGTTGAATCTATCAACTCGAAACTTCTCAGAGATGTGTGTCGTGTTTATAAAATTATCGAATTCGGATAAATACATCAAAAGTTATAGTCAAAAATATGCTAATTTCACCCCCCCTCGCCTATAAACTGTGCCAAAATTCCACAACGTGTAGATATGGATACATGTGAGCTAGAGTTACATCCACTTTTTTTTAATAGAACCCCCCCTTTCCACGCAAACGATTTACCTTGATTACTGACACACCCCCCATTATATTGATAATGGTTTTCCCAATAGGAAAACTTGTCAATTGGAACCGCCCAATAGGAAAATGTTTACAGGCATATCGATCTTATGAAAAGAGATATAAAAGTGGAAACTTCCGTTCCCGTATTTAGTGTTTATAAAGAAAAAGTGTACAGGGTATTCCACTGTCGGCACCGTCCCGACTGTCTGCATCAAATTTTTAATTTTTATTACCATTTACCAGATTTTCTTACTTTTTTTGCCTTTGCATTCAGTTATGGCTGTTACTTTGCATTCGCCAGTGTTGCTCTGTCTGCCGCTCCCTGCCTCTCTCCGCCGTACCTTGCCTCTTGCTCTTTGCTTGGCCATTTTTCATCGTTTTAGCAACGCATCTCTGCTAGCGACTGTGTTCGGTAGCCGGGTCACTTACGGAAACTTTCTTTCTGGTCCTTTAGTTGGTGGCTATCAAACGCGACTTGACTTTGACTCCCAGCCCGGGCTTTGACTTGCCTTGCTAATCGCCCATCTCTAGCGCTGCTCCATGCGTCTGTGCAACCAAAGTGTCGTCTCAATGTGCGTGTGCCGTTGTCCCCTCTATCTCCCTCTTAGGTTCCAGTATCGCCTCTGACTTGTCGGAGATTAGCGAGCAGTCCAAGCACCAAGCATGGCATGTAGCGTTTAATTGCCGCACTTTTATTTATTTAATTTATATTAAGTTTGCATTTTTTTTGTAATATGTACGTTTGTATATATTCTCTTTGGCTTTTCTTTAGCGTTCAATTTTCTGCTTATTTGGTTTTAGCTGACATTGCATTTAGCAGTTTTATAGATTATGTAACTTGCCAAGGTAATTGCTAATTAAAAGTTGGCAATTAACGGTAGCGTTGCGTTTGATTTGATTTCCAGTAAATGAGTTGTTTGCGGCTTAAACGGTTATGTCCAGTGGGTTAAATGTCAGACTGTTAACTGTTGTTGGATTTGGTTTCATTTTAAAAGGTATTATGTATTAAGATAAGCAATAAGAGTTAGATATGGGCTGCTCTTGCGTTGTGCACGTTGAATTCGTAAGCCTATTAGCATTAAAAAAAAGTGCTGTTCGCAAACTCTGGTTGACATATTTTTAACATTCTTGCAGTACACAGAGCGAGAAAATCGGTCAAAAAAGAACGAAATTCATAATTCATTTATTTACAATAGTGTATTGTTCCCGCTTTTTGTAGATCCATGAATGGTCGGTCTTCTTTTACGCACTTAATTATTAAGAACGCAGTTCTTGTAGTAAGAACATCCTGGTCTTAATTTGTTCTTTGTTTGAGAACATTGTGTGCATGTTTGAAGAATATTTCGTTTATGTTTAAAGACCATTTCGTCAATTATTTTCTTAATAAAATAGGAGGAAACATATAGTTCTATATAGTTTTGTTAATTAATTTGTCTTGTCTGGGTATTGAGCCCGTAAAAAAATTAATTTTGTTTCAGTTTATTGGAGGAGGGGTCTAAAATGGGAACATTATTACCTATATCTCTTCAAGTTTCCATCCGATCTTGATAATTTTTACCCAACAAATCCACAATATGAGTTTGCATAATTGTGGCAATTTCAATTTGAAAGCTTTTGTGGTGTGGGTGTAAGCCGCGCAAATCTGTCGCGGCTAAACCGGGTAACATATCGATATGCATCAATAAACTTGCTCTTTTCCATGGAACATATGGAAGGAGGCGTCTGCCTTTTAAATACATTGCTCAAATCTACAATATTTTTTTACACTTTGTGTACAGGGTATAAAAAAAATATGACCGCTCGTTGATGACCGGAGTCACGTCAGTTGTTGGAAAAATCCGAATCCAATGTTAGAAGATAGAGATGCGACTAACTTAAGGCCGTAGCACGATGTTACTAATCTTATAGACAGCAAAGAAGAGGGAAAAACTAAACACAAAGCACAAAATTTTTGTTGTTGTACGATGATTTTCAAAATCTTTGCGGATGGCAAAACGATTTGAGTGAAATTTATTATTTTAAATAGACCGCAGCATGCTTTTAGGAGGCATCAAAATAAAGTTGTTCAAGCAATTGAAGCAAGGCCGTTAGACCTTTGTTCCACAGGTTCAAGCGTGGCTTGGTAATTGCAAAGACCCAGCGGAATGGGGACAGAAAAAAGACCTCAAGAGGTGGCACCTTCACCTTCCTGCTCCAGACTCGCAATATAGTAACAACGATATATCGAATTTTTTGTTTGTGAGTCACTATCGATGTTTTTTACAGCATTATATTATATATATTATACCGTAGTCACACTGGAGTCTGTAAAGAGCCGCAAGCCGTTTTTAATTCTTTGAAACACTGTTGGCACAATGGTGTGAAACTCCACAGACGAGCCCAGAGTATGCAGAACAATTACACTTCACTGTTTGCTTAAAAAATTGTAACTGGCAACCCAAACTAAAAACAGCAGTTCGGCTGCAGCTTTTGCCAGTGAGAATGACTTTGCCGCAACGGTTAGTAGCGAACTCTAGCCGCTCCAGTATGACTTCGCTTTAAGGTTAAGGAGGTAGAAACAAAAACGATAGTACTATCGATAGTATCTAATCTTTCCGAAAGGATAGTATATCGTTACTATCGAATCTTTTAACTGAAACTATCGAAAATATCGCTTGGACCAACTATCAAAAGATTTGCAGCTCTAGTGAAAATGAACGGCAATTGTGGACCAGCTTGTGGCTGGATTGCAAGATTTGCAGTTAAGAAACTTGCGACAACAGTCATGAGATTTGGTTTCTCCATAAAGAACAGGAGCGGCTAAGAGATGAGGCTTTGCTCAATGAAAAACGCGACGCCTTTAGTGAGACTGAGAGTCAAAGTTTTTGCAAACTAAAACAAAACTTAATTCTCAACACAACTATTATGAATCGCATAAACTATAAGGAAGTGTGTGCTAGAATGCCATGATTTATAACCTCAAACTAACCATTTAAATACTTTTATTTTTAACCTTAAAACGCGTACGTTAATAATCTTTACAAAGATTATAAATCACTTTAATAAGAGAATCTTTTATGTAACCTGCTATGAACAATCTTTATTTACAGTTTTTAGGTTTTTCAACTTCAAGTTGGCAGGCTGGAATTTTGCTTTTTTCAAATGGATTTTCCATGAAACTGTACTTAATTTTTTAAATTTACTGCGTAGCGCTTCTAACATTTTTCAATTTCTAAGCTACATTAAGCATAAAAGTTACATTAAAAGTTTTACCCTTTTTGCAGGGCGCTCAGCAAGCAACAGAGGAAAAATACTTTAAGAGAAAAACTCTAAATCTCATGTGCCAATTTCCATTGTAGTATGTTGACCAGCTAGCAAACACTTTGCATTTTTAACACATTTGAATAAATAGCTTAACAACGCCAACAACAATAGCAAAAAGCCAACTGACTGATGGCTAAAACAAAAAAAAATTAAGTGCTAAAAGTGAGGCAATAAAAATTGCAGAGTTGAGTCGAACAAAATCGTTAAATTAGTAGAAAATAGTGTGAAAACGAGACGCACACACACCTATATATTCAGGTACTCCCAAATGGTATTGGGGTGTTTCGGTATATAAGGAGTCTTTATACTGGACGCTTGAATGGTTGAACGCTTGTTGTACTTACTACACAACCGAAGACAGTTTAATTACGGCGTGAAGTTGCGTTTTGTTGCGGCTCTATGAAGTTTCAGCTGCCATTTCACTGTTTAGTAGTTAACTTTTGCTGTTGTTGTTGCAAGTTGTTGCAAGTTGTTGTTGTTTGCTTTGTTTTATAGACATTTGTGCGATTTGTTACCCACTTTGATGAGTCTGTAATGCAAGCGTGAATCATAAAATGACCATTTTAATAGATGTAAATGCAATGTATGAGTGAGTATCCGTGTGTTTGAGAGTTTTGTCAGTTTTTTTTAGTATCTGCTACTCATACCAGCACATGTGACTTATGCGTAGGTGTCGTAATGATGCATTACAAATTTCTCTAGTGTCGCCGTTAAAGTTAGCCATTTTGAGCGGGGTCAGAGTGTCAAGTATTTAAAAATTTGTCAAGCTGGAATTTACTGCTTGGAGCTGTCAATACGATATACTCAAACATGACTCACAGGTTATATAAAAGCGAATGTGTTAACGTTTTCCAAATAATCGCGATATTTGATATGATTTAGTTGGATCAGCCTAGCAGCGGGAGAGCAGCATATCAATGCCCAAATAAGTTCGGTCCAGCTAAATGGCTTAGAGGCTTTTGCATTTAAGCCGAATGCGGACCGAAAAATTTCCTTTTATCGGACTTTTCTTGAAGAGAGAGTGCGCAAGTTCTAGCACCATCCAGTATGCATTTATGCTAGCGCCATTTCAAGCTGATTGATGTGCTGCTATCCGTCACGGCATATAAGTCGGTTATACCCACAAGGGCGCGCCTTGACATTAAAAATATTCATAATATTGGTAACATCATTTATGAACAATCCCACATACACATAGTTTTATGCATAACATCATGCAAAATTGTGAGAGTCTTATAGAGTGTTAGAGTTGTCTAGCAAGAATAATCTATACAGCACAATTGACGACTGAAACCAAAGTAGTATCGATAGGCAAGTGTTTTTGTTAGAGTCTTGTAGTTAGAGTCATTGGCAAGAGTAGTCTCTACCACACAGTTAACTACTGAAACCAAAGTAGTATCGATAGGCAAGAATGAATGAGTTGCCAAAATAGACTAAATCATTGTCAACATTAAGGGTAAACTTTGCAGCAGAAATCTGCGAATCTTAATGCCGCATATATCTAGTTGACGAAAACATGTACTTTGCCCTGCTCTCCCATACAAATCAGCTTTTAGTACTGCTTTTCTTTGCATGTTTGTTTCAGATGAATGATCGTTCGATTTCCAGTCTTTCATCTCATTGCTCGTGTGTTTCTATTTTCCTTGATAACTTAATCATTTAGTTAGTTGAAAAAACTCGTTAGCCTTATGATTAAATCTTAATTCTACCTCAAGTCACTTATATCTCATATGTTGTCTCTTCTATCGTGTCTCTTGTCCAACCGTCTGTAGGAGGTTCCGCCCCCTGCTCACTCCGCGCGTCACACTAGCGCGAATATCACTTATATCCCTTAGATCTCTTAGATCCCTTAGATCTTTTAGATCCATTAGATCTCTGAGGCCACTTACCTCTTATCACTTATTTCTTATTTCTTATCTCTTCTCTCTTACCCATTACTTTTTACCTATGACCTATTACCTCTTACCTCTTGTATCGCGTGTTTCATTTCACTTTTGTCTTATCTCTTTTCTCATGTTTCTTTTTTCAGGTCTCTTAACGCTTGTCAAACTACATGTAGGGGGCTCTGCAACCTACTTGATCAGCTCGCCACCAAGACCTTCTACTACTTTTAAAGCTCCCTCTCCTTTTTGGCTCTTTTCTTTTAGGTAAACAAATAAGTCTCCGGGAAAAGTTCCATCTCATTTCATTTTTTTGAATTGCTCCATTGCTGTGTGCTTGAAATCAAAACCAACAAACAAACAAAACTCATAAATTTAAGCTGTGTTTGATGTAATCGACTATAAAACTGTACTTCCCATAAAGAAATCTGCGATAAAGTTTAAGTTTCATTTAAACTTATATAAACATTCCCCTTCGGAATTTTAAATAGTGTCACTCTATTTATATGTTAAACCTCTCGAATCTCGAAGTGTTAGCAGGCATTTTAAAAGTTTTCCTTTGCTATTTTTTACAGCCTTATAGATTAACTATTTTGTTGGAATTTTTCATATTACATATCTAATGTAAAAGCCTCGAGATGCTTTTTAATGCTGCCAGTGAATCATAAATGTTCAATAGTTGTTTGCCATTTCATTAATGTGTACTTATTTGGAATTAACGAGAAGTTGTAATTTTCGATACTTTTGCGCCAATCGGCTAACTTTCAAGACATTCAAATGAGGCTGTTGACCAAACGAACTCATGTGGTTTTAAGGACCCATAAAGATTGAGTGACTGAATAATCAAAACAACTGATGTGCAGTTAAGTAAATAAATTAATTGCCCATCGAGTGGCAGAAATGAAACAGCAAAAAACAAATAGCCAAAGATCCAACGTTCATATCGCCGATAGATGGCGATAAGCGCCAGTCACAACAACAACAACCAGCACGCCACAGGTGAGCAAGCGCCCAGTTGATCGCTTCATTTGACCAACAACAGTCGCTAGTAAAAACAAGTTGGCAGCAACAACTTACGGCTGCTGCATTTTTAATCAATAACTCTGGACGTTATGTGCTGGCAATTAAAACTCATTTGGTGGTCCAATAACAAGCTGGACAACAACAGCCACAACAAAGCAGTAGAAAATCGCTTAATAAAGTTAACATTTGTATAATGTCTTGTCAAAAAGTTATTGACATTTTTGCCAATATTGTGTTGTATCTCTCTTCGCCATTTATATAGAGATTGTGATCTCTGTGGCATGCCCGCCTGGCATGAATGGACCAAAAACCAATGCCGCTTGCACTCTTGCCTCTGATTGTTGCAAGCAAATGTTGTTGGATTGTTGTCTTTATGCTGGCTATTGTTGTAATTGCTGTTGTTGTTGCTGTGTGGCGGCGGGTGTTGGCAATTAAAAGCCATAAAACAATCGACCCTGTCCGCGGTATTACCATGTCTGGACCGCCATTGATGTTAACCAGACATTTCCATAATATGGCATATATTTATTTTGCTGTTTGCTTTGATTGCTGACAGTTAAGCGCACTGCACTCTTGCGATGACTATCATGACTATCAGCTATCCTCTATTACGATGTTTTCACGAGTGATAATTACTTTTACTAAAATCGTGATTTTCCAAAAGACATAAACATACATTAACCTTTTTTTTATTAAATCACGAAAAAAAGAAAGCGCTCAAAACGTTGCCAAAACAGCTGTAAAATGCACCGATAAAGCGTGACGATAACGATATCGCGATAAAATGCAACGACAACGAGTTCGTTTGTGTTAAACGTAAGTATGCAATTAAAAAAAAGCCTATGGCTAATACATACCGTTTCCGGTAAATTTTGTGTCGCCGATTTCGAATCCGAATGTTCCTCGGCCAGTTTTGCCTTATCCTATCACAATTGTGGGTTACAGAGCAATGAATAATGCAATTGTCGATCTTGGCATTTTTTCGATATTCCCTAATAACTTCAACATTTCGCTACCGATTTTCCTCAAACTGATGTTGAAATGTTTAAAAATATTCAATTTATCGAATTCAAAAGGAAAATGAGACAAAACTTTTTGTAAACTTTGATTTAATTCATTTAGAATAACAAAAAAAAAAAATGTTTAAAAAAAATTTGTTTCATTGCCCTGTAACTCGCAATTGAATCAAGATAGACCAAACCTGTCTTTGAAACACTGAACCAATATGTAATTTTCTTTAATTCGTTCTAAAGTTCATCTCGATCATTAGTAAGTTTCTCGAGAAACATGAGCTGTACTAACTTCGCAACTCTCTAAATCTAGAATTTTCTTAAAATAGCGATGAATTGAAAACCGTGATAGAAAATTCAAAATCGTTTCCTGATTTGAAATGAGCGGCCACAAATTTACCGGAAAAGGAGTGTTTTAGCCAAAGAGGTCAAATTTGTTGCATGGTGTATTTAATTTTATTTGCTTCACTCACTAACCTTAAAGAGGTGTGTATAGATTTTCCTTCTTAAAATCTCTTCTTGCGCTTATCTTACCAACATTGATGTAGCCAAGTCGTTATCTGTACCTATATTTTGTTGAGGTTATAGTGCAAGACGAATATAATATGATATGAAACATTGTCGCGCCTTATGACCCCTACACAACCCAATCGGTTGGCCAACCTGCGCTTTAAAATCAAAATATTTTGATTTTCTTGCGACCGAAATGTTTTGCAGTTGGCCAACCGATTGCTGTGTGTATCAGTGGCGTTAGGGTTAAGACCGCATCATATGCCGTCACGCTCGGATATTGAGACGCTCGCATAGCTGAGTTTAAAGCAAAACCACTTAGAGATTTCCTAAGTCCTTTCCCGAAGTAGATGTTTATAAGTAGTTTAGTGGAGCCTTGTTGTATGAGAAAATCTCACTTGTAAGCATTACGAGTGCGAATTGGCAAATTGCGATCTTCATTCGTGTAAACATGAAATATAAGTGTATACCCCTCTTATATTAGTTGCAATACAAAACTTTTTCGTTTTCACCTTTTCCACAATCAACTGCGATATCATCTGTTTGCATCCGCAGCCATCGTCGTCCTCATTGCGAATTGATTAAATTATGCAAATGTGCAAATGTTCACATTATTTCTGCCGTAGCTCCAGCTTTCTGTGTGGTACACCTTCAACTCTCGTTGCCGAAATAAAAAGAAGAGGAAAAAAACTATGGAAAAACTCGGTACATTATGACGATTCGTAACTGTGACAAAAGGCGTTGCCATGCACGCTTTGCCATAGTTATACCTCCCCCCCTTTCCGAACACAACAAACCAAAAACTGAAGGCCCCAAAAAGATGTCCGCTTGGCTTTTAGTGATTTCCTAATTTTCGTCAAACGGTGCTTTTTGGCCGCTTTACCGCTTTGTCTTCGAGCTGCCAGTTCAGACATCTCATCTACATTGCAACTCGAAAAGATTCTCATGTTGTCTTCGTTGTCGACTTCGTCATCGTCATTACCTCCGTTATTGTTTTTGTTGTTCTTGTTGTTGTTGTAAGCGGTGTCGGTGGATTTTCAATTTCTAATGTAGTGCACGTTACACCCTGAAGGGATTTTTATTTTATTTTGTCTCTTTTTTTTCTTAGTTTTCGCTCAACGGTTTTATTTATTTATGTTAGCGTTATGTCGCTTTATGGCACTGTGGGCCAGTACCTCCAAACATTGTGCAATTTTGGGAAAGTTCAGGGCTTATTGTGTATAAGCTGTAAGCTTTAATCTTTTAAGTGGGTTGAGAGATACTAAAATCATATTTATAATCGTTTGTATCATAGCAATAGTATGTATTGAGCTCTAAGGAGCCTAGATACATATTAGTGAACAATGTGTTAATTATAAACTTTTCGTTGCAAAATTTGTAAGTTTTTCTATAAATAGAGTTCCCTGAAGCGAAGCCCTTTTCTTCCAATTAGGTTTCGGTACCAAGATCCACCATATAAATTTTTGTCGTGGATCTCTGGAAAACTATTTTAGTTGACGTTGCTTTTGACTAAGAGTGTGAGAGGAGAAAGCCCAAGTAACAAAGAAAAAGGTTTATTTGAATTTAAAGGGTATCTCTTCGGCGCTAAACAATAATGGATTTTCATAACATAATTTAGAAAATAAATGTAATGCAATTTTTTTTTTGGGAATATTTCATGCAAATTTTATGAAATTCGGAGATATGTAACTTAGACTACGACTACGATTTATAGCGGACTACTTTTTGAACATTATAGTGTTTCAAAAGTGTCATTCCTCTGACTCTCATTTCTCTTATCCACATTTACCGATTTGTCACTGAATTGTAGTTCTAGGAGCAAAAGAATGGTAAACTATTAAAACTGGTGTTTTCATAGCCCAGCACAATAACCAAGCATAATAAAGTTTATCCAAATTTGGCGACAACTTAGAGCAGAGTCTATCGTAAGTGGGGTTTTCAAGAGCTAGTATAGTCTAAAAAGAAAAGTAGTCTTTTACAGACAAAGACAGTAAAACAGACATTAGTGTACCACAATCAATAAATTAAACGAAAATTACAAAATTGGCTCAATACCGAATAATATTGTAGTTGAGTCTTATGCGTCTCTTTATATCATGTGATAGATGTCGGAGACTATAAAAACGCAGTTGAAGTTGAATCACGTTGACATCTGAGCATCTTTCCCATAGTAGAATCTAACAACTAATCAATAAATGCCATCCGCTAACAGTTATGCGCCTGTTACTGCACATGTGTGTTGCGATAATTATCGGGATTGCATGAAAACTTACAAATGTAGGCATATGTACCAATTTCAATAATGTACAAAATTCTGTTTTTATTAATATACAGAATGGCCCATCTAAATGTAACCCGCAGAAGTTCGTTATAACGTTACCCAGATACATTGAAAGCGTGATTTCTATGTCCTTTAGTTGAATATTGAAAATAGTTTCTCAAACATGCGTTCCAACGAAAAAATAAAATAAACAGTGCTTCCGCAAAAACCCCAAAATACGTATACGCTTCTTAAAACCCAAAACTAATCCACGAATGGCAAGTCCACCATAGACCAGATATTCACACTACGCCAAATCCTGGAAAAGACCCACGAAAAACAAATCGACACCCACCATATCTTTGTTGATTATAAAGCAGCGTTTGATAGCCCGTATATGCCGCACTGTCTGAGTTTGGTTTCCCTGCAAAGTTGGTACGACTATGCAGAATGATGTTGAGCAACACGCGTAGCTCTGTCAAGGTAGGAAAGAGCTTCTCCGTGCCATTTGATACCAAGTGAGGTTTCAGACAAGGCGATGCCCTCTCCTGCGACCTCTTCAACCTTTTGATGGAGAATGTGTTGCGAAAGGCCGAAGTGAATCGGAACGGGACTGTATTCTATAAGGGTGTCCAGTTGCTTGCATACGCAGATGATATCGATATCGTCGGGCGTACAAAGCGAGCGGTTACCGGAGCCTTTGCGGCTATTGAAAGAGAATCCGCCAGACGAAACTGACACTCTATAAGACGCCCATCCTTCCCGTTTTGCTTTATGGCGCTGAAGCATGGGTGATGTCGCAGTCTGATGAAAATGCCCTAGAAGTGTTTGAGCAGAAAGTACTCCGTAAGATCTTTGGTCCTCTACGCGTTGGAAACGACTACCGCATACGATGGAATGACGAACTCTATGAGCTCTACGACGACATTGACATAGTCAAGCAAATTAAGATCCAGCGGCTCCGCTGGCTAGGTCATGTTGAGCGTATGCATGAAGAAGCTCCTGCGAGAAGAGTCTTCAATACGGTTGTCGAAGGGAAGCGACGAAAGGGCAGACCATGTCTCCGTTGGAAGGACCAGGTAGAGAGTACGCTAGCTACCTTTGGTATTACCAATTGGAAAAGGCTCGCGCAAAGCAGAGACGCCTGGAGGAGAGCTTTACATCAGGCCGTAACCTAGTAACGGGTTGTTATAGCCAGTTAAGTAAGTAAGTAATCCACGAAGAGCATCTCTAGTGACCGTCGGTTGTGGTGATTCTGCAAAATCTGTGAATTGGCCGTACTTCTTCCAGGACGAGCGGTCAAAGACAGTTACCGTCAACTGGGAGCGAGATCACGCCATGATTACCGATTATTTGATGCTGATTGTGCTCAGGAAGGAACTTCTGTTTACAACATGAAGGTGGGTCATGCGTATTTCGAACAATACGATAAATTTATTGAACAGTTTTTTCCGAAAATTGTTTTTTCAACGGGTCGATTTTACTTTACCGAACTTCCATTTATGGAGATATTTAAAGTCTAGAGTCTGGCTCAACTCAAGGCAAATATCGAACGTGAAATGTCGGCTATACCAAAAGCATCCCTTGGGAAAGTAATGCAAAATGAAAAAAAAAGCCATTATGTCATAAGAGCAAAACGAGAACACTTAGACCAAAGCATGCATAAATAGTAGCTCCTTGTACCTTTATGAAAAGATCAAATCGAAACGTCTTTCATTTAAATTTTTATTTCAGTAGTCAATGGGTCACATGTAGTTGGGCCACACTGTACACAAACTCGAGCCACCAATTTTGGTAAGCAGACTCATGGGAGTCTTATAAAACAATCATGACCTTTTTCCGAAGCAACACTCCTATCTATTTTACTTGATTACGTTCATACACCTGCGTACCCATATGTATAGAAACAAAACATGAATACAGGGTATTCCACTGTCTATAATCGCTTTGACTCTTTGTATCATACTTTATATGTACAATTTACTTAGCTCATCAGGATAATCCCATTCTTGTACTAAACTAAACCATAACTTTTAAATTCCGAAATGCATTATCTCCAACCACTGTGCCATCATCGCCTATTCCTTAGGTATCAAACGTCATTTGACGACTAACTTCAGAAACTTTTGCATGCAATATTTTACCAAAGTCATTTTGCTTGTCGTTTTTATGATTGTTGCTATTGTTGCAGCTATTGTTGTTGTTGTCGCTGCTGTTGCACACTTTTAGTCATCAGCATGTCAGTGCGGTGCAGTGGAAACAACAATCAAAATGATATGCAAATATATGTAAGAGTACCGCTACGAAAAAGGCGTGGGTTAATTGTGACTTTATCATGCAACACCAACAACAACAATAACCCAAAAAATTCGCAATCGAAAGCAAAAAATCAAATTTATTACAAATTTAAGCATAGAAAACCAAGCGAACCGACAATGGTAGTATGTATAACTGTCGATGTCTAGAGAGACAACATCAGTTTTTGTTGCCTGTCGCCACGGAACGATGCGATGCGGCAAGTTTATAGATTTCGTCATAGTCAAAACGCGAAACGTGAAAATTTGAAATAAACCTGTCAACGAACACCAACGCAGAGCACTCTGTGAACTACGAACTTCGCGTTGTGTAGAGACACACATATATACAGAAATTGGGGGCCGCCTAGTCGGTGGGTGGGCGGCGCCAAAACTAAGCCACCAAAACGGTGAAATACATAAAACACATTAACAGACGATTTTAGTCGTTTTTTGAGCGCTGGGAACGGAAATCGCCATGTGCATGACACTTTTCCCATAGAGCACAACGAAACCAAGCAACCCAACCATAAACCAAGTAAAGTAAAGCCCTGCAGTTGAAATTTGTATACAGACCAAAAGCGTAACATATTCAATCTTTAATATAAACAAAAGAGCAAAAAACAGCTCATGAACTAGTAACCGAGCTGGGAAATCAAACACAAAGTTCTTGTCTGTAGAGCAAACGAAAACCGCGACCCACATATTCAGCATCGGTGCGAAAGGGCAATATAATAGGACCTGCGGCTATATCTTTCACCGTTGCATGCATGGTGTAATCATCATCTTCGATGCCATCGTTGAAACGTTCACCACACAGCCGCACCGAATTGATGGCTATAAAATCGTCCGGGCAATTGAAGATGCCGGCACCGGCCTGGCCTTCAGACACCAGATCGTTCTCAGCTGTTAAAATGGGCAGACTTCAGTAGAGCTAGCATCAACTTTTCTACCAACCTTCATCCTTGTTAATGATTTGAAAGTCAGGCTGTTCGCCACCCAGCTGTTCCGTACTATAGCTCACAGTGCACACATTCTTGGCCCGCGCCACACAAACTGCATAGTTGAGATTATTCTGCAAGACATAAGTAACAGTGAATATATGCTATTTCTATGAATAACACACTTACCAGATATGTCGCCTCGCGATTATCAACAATTGAGCCGTCTTTATCATAATTAAAGGACTTGATTATGCCCTCACCATCGCTAAAATACTGCAGGCAGTGATCGGGCGCTAGATCATCTTCAATCTGGGATATTTTAATATTAAAAGAGCGGCCACCGCTGGACACCTTGACAAACACCGAAAAATAGATCTTGCCTTCTGTGGAGTCACCAACGTGCACATAAACTGCAATGGTGGAGTGTTTAGATGAATAAGTAAAGCGCAGTCTTTACGTCGTACTCACTATGCTGACCCGTATTTATACCACACAGCACAGGTATTTGAAAATTGGCATTATGACCCGCTATTATAAACTGATCATCCAAGCAATCCCCATTTGTCGGGCGACTAAGCTGTAAAGGAATTTAAGATATGAAGCAGGATACTAATTTCTAAAAATTACCCCTTCTTACTTTTACGAAAGAAGAGCAAACTAGAACGGTAAAAATCTTGTGTTACAGTTCATCTCGACCTGAAATAGAGTTCGCAACCTTTTGAAATAACGATAATAAATGTTTGCAGGAGGTTTTTTTTTTGTGCCTAGTGCAATCCGGTAATCAAGCCGAAAAGTGTTACAAGCAATCCCCAAATTTCGTCAAATGTGTTAACGATCGTATTATCACAATGTTTTTCGCATTTTCGGAAACCGGTTTTCGCTTTCCTTTCCGATCGGCCGAGTGGTTAAGCATATGGCAAAGTAGCTAAAAAATTCGGGCACTGAATAGTTGCAGATCTACCTACAACTTTATATCGGTCATAAACGGTTCCAGATTTGTCTGAAATTCAACTCCGCCACTAATTATTCTTTGACATTTCGCTTACCTCAAACATTTGAAAGTCCAAGCGCAACTGTTGTATACCCTTACGCACATTCACGATCAGCACACAGACCATCATTTCCCGAACAGCTTGTGGATAGTTCGGGCTCTCAAAGTACACAATGGGTTGACTGGTCACATCACCACAGTTGGTTAAAACTGCAAAATAATCTGAATGAAAAGTCAACTCAAAACCCTTTGGTTTCACTTACAGATGCAACAAACACCAACTCCCTCGGCACAGGGCTCAGTGGGTATGCCACCCAAACTTTTGCACTCGAATTCATGATAGCAAACGCCTTCCATGGTGCGTATATCACCCATTGATACACTACATTTAGTGTTGGGAAATTTAATCACTTCGAACAGACTTAGAAATCCTTTACCCTTGGATTTGGGTGCATTGCTATGTTTCTGTATAAGATTGGCCTCAACGGGCGAGCCAAAGAGCAGCTGCTTCAGAGTACTGCCCAGCTTGTTGCTAAATGTCAGCGGCGGTTTCATTATAGAAGTACGCGTAGTAGAAGGCGTAGGTGGTGCTGCAGTGGGTCTTTGTGTGGGCGTGCTGCCGGAAGTCATGGGCTTAATCATCTCAGTGCTGCTCGGCGTTGGCATCATATCGGTGCTGGGTGGCGAATCTGTTGGCGTGTCCATGCTGGTCACTGGTCGCGTGGGTATAGTTGGTTCGGGCTCCTCATCTTCTGTTGGCACTGGTTCTGGCAACTCCGTAGCAGCTGCTGGCATCATGGTGGTTGCCGGCTCCTGCTGCTGTGCAAACTTATTCGGCAAGAAGCCCGGCTGATAGCGCAACGTATAGTAGTAGCCAATGCCATCCATGCCGAGGCCACCCCAACGCTGCAAATCTTTGCTGCTTCTATGCCGAAACGGTCTGGGAATGTGTGCCTGTTCCATGGTCACAAAATCTCGTCTATCGCCTGCCACGCCTACATAATGGAGCGTCAAAACGAAAGCGCTTATCAACGCATCGCGTTTTGACAACATTATTAACGGAACTTCACTTGTAGACTGTGGCATTCAACGGTTGCATGTTGCTGTGGCATCCAGCCGCTGCAGCTGCTCCATGTTTTCTTCTCCAGCTTTATTAGAGCATTAATTGTCAACAACGCTGGCGGCAGCATTGTTGTCTTTTCACAAAGTATCTACTGAAGCTAACCTTCACTTTTACAGATCGGTGTTGTCTTTGTTGTTGTTGCATCTGTCTTTACTTCAAACAAAGTCACGCTTCTGTGACTCAAACACATATGACTTGCTGCCTTAGTTGTTGGTTGTTGATTGCTGTTGTTGTAGTTGTTGCAATTGAGCTTGATATGCGGCAAATGTTATGTGAAATATTTGCAAATTGTTTTAAAATTAAGCACTTTTAAATGGTATACCAAGAAAGTTATCAGAGGTGCGTCTTCAAGGTAAGAAAAAACTACAATGCATGACACACGACGTACCATTTAATGTTTAAACTGAGAATTGCTTAAACATTCTTTGTTTTTTCAAACATTTTCAAAATTTTCTACATCACACAAACCCTTTTTTGAATAGAGTTGTAGGAAATGTGGTATGTAGGATGCTTATCCTGTACTTCGTAGCAAGCCTTCATTGAGTTTGAACTCAGCTGGGAATACTTCTTTGGAGAGCAAGTCTACTTCCTTGGATATTAATTCAGTTAGATCATCTTTAACAAAAACTTCATTACTGATCATTTTCACATGCTTCTGGATTCGGATCCCATCATTTAGTATAGCTTCTTTACGTTTTACATAAAGCCTGAAAAAATATAAGCTCATTTCCTATACCAATCACTGCTCCAAAGTAGTCTCTCATCTTGATATGGTTGCAAATGAAGAGCGCATCAACGCAAGCCTTCCGTCCCTAAATTCCTTTTTCGCCTTTTGACCCCGAATTCTTCTGCCACCCTTTTCATCACATAGAGCAAATATACAGAAAGGTATCCCAAGATTCTTGGTTTAACGATTCGGTGGTAGAAATAAAGTTATAAAAGCCCTAGTCTGTAGTACCTGGGGAAAGTAGCGACTACGCTACCCCAGTTTGGTCTCCTGAGCTGAACGACACTCAGTGGAGGAACTTCCAAGCTGTGCACAATGCTGCAGTCAGAATCGCCACTGGTTGCCATTCATTTACGCATGATGACCAACGACACCATGAGGTCAGTATACAGCCAGTAAGGGAACACTGCCTCCTCCTCACTCGCCAGTTTCCTCTCAAATTCACAGAAGAAACTCATTCGAATCATGCATTTTGTATCCAAAATGAATTTGCTTAAAAATTTTCTTAACAATTTTGCATGTAGAGTATGAATTTGAAGTTTGGAGTATATAATATTTAACTTTGCGAACATTTTCCGAAGCTTTAAGCATTTTAAACTTTTATAATATCTTTACTTCTTCAAATTTTAATAAGTCAGATGACTCCACTGTGCGTCAATGAAGAAGGTTGTGTCCACGCATGTTTTAACCTGCCCAAAACTAAGCGAGTTTATAATAGCGATTCTATGATGAAATGAAAAAAAGTAGTATGGAAAATAAGAAATTTTTAAGTAAAAGGTGCAAAAACCAATGATGTGTTATCATTACGAAATGATAAGGGACAATACAGGTCTGGTCCACTTTTCACTTTCGAGTTGCAAACAATTTCCTTTACGCAATCTCAGCCCTGATTCAAAGCTTCTCGCTTAAACCATTTTGAACAAAAAAGTCACAGAAGATGGTTCTTTATTGGATTTAACGCACAACTTGAGAGCAATTCGTTTTCATAAGCACCAGTAGTTTTTATGACAAGTCATGCACATAACTTGCAAAAATTCGACGATTTAAAACAATTATTTTCAAATAAACTCAACGCTGATGTTTATCTAGTTGCAACACGACGCTTTGTCAATGCATAAAAAATGCATTACAAATGGTGCAATCATCATATCAACTGACACTCGAACCCCATCAACTTGAAATCAATTTCAGTTTTTCAAATGATTTATGCAAATTGTGTTTGCCATTAATGCGGATTATGCAAAAACTAAACCGAATGCATGCAAAGATCATCAAAGTTAGTTTACAGCTAATAATTTAGCTGCTAAATTCATGCATTAAACATGTGTGAGTTAATTTGGTTTAAAAAACTTTCAAAACCGTAAAAAAAACATCAAACGAACAAAACTTTTTTTCTTATTGCAAAAAAACTGAAGTAATTAAAAAAAGTCTATTCATGTAAATGCAAAAACAATCAAAGCTAAATTTGCATTTATTACTGCAAATGAATTGGAAAAACTATAAATAAGCATGAAAAGTTCAGGACACCAAAGTTTAAATACTCTTCCCATAACCATGTCTTCTGTGGCATCTCTTTTTCTTGTTTCATAATCAGCATAAACTTAAAACTGCGGAAGATCAACAGCTGAGAAGTTCATTCAAAATGGAGTTCATTCAAAATGGACGGCCGTCCGAACTTCTCAGCTGTTGATATATATATATATATATAATATATATATTTTCCTGTAAATTTGGAGTCGCATATTTCGTTTTTCGTCATTTAACGAAATTCGAGATTTTGCGAGCTCAGCAAGATGGAGGTGAATTGTATCCCAAATTACAAGTAATTAAATATAAAACAAAAAAACCTCTTCGACGTAAAAATTCTGTGACGAAATCGTGGGAATTGGATGTAAATCATAATATACGTCCTATTAGACCACAAATCAAAAAACCGGTGAAAAGGTTAATCTATTTTTTAATACCTAGACAACGGTATAAGGTTCGACCAGATTAGACGCTCATGGCAAAAGTTCAAAACTTGCTGTAATTCGTAGCTATTGAGCAACAGCACGAACTACCATTCGTCGTAACACGTTCAATGGTTTTTTGGTCCACCTATTGTGTTTTTTTTTTTCGATATTCGCAAATTCATCTTCTTTATTCTTAACTAATTAAGTCCGAAACGAAAAAATGTTAAATGTTGAAATTGCTAAATAGACTTTTTGCGAACAATTCACCCATTGAACAAAATCATTAGAGAAATGGCGCGAAATGCACTAAATATTAAGTTTTTCGTGTTTTGTTTTTTCAATTTAAATTTGCAGTGTTTGAAAACGAAATGAAATTGTAGCATTTTTTCTATCATCCCTATTCGCCATTTCCCGATGTTTATGTAAATGCAATATCGACAAAATCGAGAATTCGGATTTGGCTTTTTAGACAATCAAGTGACATCATCTCTCCTGCAGCTATCGCTCGGTTTGAATTCGTTCTATGTTATGTACCAACTCCCAAAGCGTTTTACTTGATTTGCGTTTCAGTTTTTCGTACTTGTTATCTCACTAACGAAAGTCACTTACAAAATTAAAATAAATTTTAGTAGGTCGTCTGTAAGACTTCATTAGACATCATAACAAAAGTATTTTTGAATCTGTAAACTAGTAAATTTATTTTAGATATTTTTTTTACCGTAAATTTCTTAAAATGACTATCTGCAGCGTGTGCCGTAGCCGCAAAAAGAAAAAGGCGACCATAAATTGCAAACATAGCTTCTGCAAGAGCTGTATAACAGATGTGTTTTACAAATGTCCATCGAATGCTTGTCCACTATGTCGAGCTCCTTTTCAGTATTATGTCGTAAGTTTTAGCTCTATAAACCAAAAATTATCGGTGCTATGAAAGGCGTGTTCCATTCATCTTTTGCAGAAAACATATGTTTTCATAGAAAAGTTGGTCGCTTCTCAACAAATTCTGCGAACTGGTTTAATGCATATTGTACTTTTTTCCAACTTTTGGTCAATCTTTTGATGTGTAATATTATTTTATTTCTTAACTATCCCACAGAGAAAACGTAGATCTGGCATTAAAATAGTTTTTCTATATTAAATGGTTGCATCCAGAAGACAACAACAAATGACCATCAACCTAAAGATCAAGTTAATCTTACTGTTTCAAGTTTTGTTTGTTCGATTTCCAAAAACATTATTTTCGGATTCGCTGTTTTGTTCATTGAAATTATTGTTAACTTTTCATAAATTTTAAACGTTGTGTTTTAAATAAGAAGTTGAATATTATGAAAACGCTCACCAAAAATTCAGAGAAAACGTAGATCTGGCATTAAAATAGTTTTTCTATATTAAATGGTTGCATCCAGAAGACAACAACAAATGACCATCAACCTAAAGATCAAGTTAATCTTACTGTTCCAAGTTTTGTTTGTTCGATTTCCAAAAACATTATTTTCGGATTCGCTGTTTTGTTAATTGAAATTATTGTTAACTTTTCATAAATTTTAAATAATGTTTTAAATAAGAAGTTGAATATTATGAAAACGCTCACCAAAAATTCAGTGTGGTACCGATTGCTTTTCAATAACGCAACTTTTTTTAGGCAAAACCTATACAATTCAAAAGATAAAATGATGACGTTTTGTCCAATATACGCTTCACATGGATACATTGCGTTTTAGACAGGTAATAATTGATTTGAAGTAATAAATGTTCTAAATACGTTAGACAAAACTCAACAACAAAAAAACTACATTGTACACACAAACGCTGCCATTTCGCATTTTGTACCCATAATGAGCTGTTATGAGAGCGTGTATTAAGTCGCCGAATGTCGACGACAAGGCGAATACTAGTGACATAAAAGGTTTAAAAACAAACAGGAAAAAGAGTATAAACAAGAACTGAATAAGACTAATCTTGATCCAATTTTGGCGCATTTTGAAATCGAAGGTTAAGTATCAACTTTTCTTAATGCCAAGGTTTGCATTGAAACAATATAAATCTTTTGTAAAAGGAGGGAGCTGATTTACCCAAATAACGACTTTGGTGACTATCTTTTTCACAAAGAATTGGATTTGTGTGCTTCACATTCTATTGTAAAAAAAGAAGCGGTTTGTATATAAACAATGCATTCTTGTAAGGAACTAGCTAAAAAGGCGCATGTTCTAACTAATTTGAGCTCCTAACTATTATCCTCCTATTATTATCACAAAAAAAAAGATGGATGCATGTAAAGACGGACAGACTTGGATTGTCATGCTAATCTTTACACCTTGTACCCATAGGATTGACAATACTATATATTCATGCAACAGGGAGAAGGTAAAGCAGACCATAAGTTCTTTCTACAAAAATGATCAGCATATATTCTTCTTCTTAATAACTGGCCCCCCAACCCGTTACCGGGTCACAACCTGATGTAGAGTACTCCTCCAGGCGCTTCTGCTTCGCGCGAGCCCTCTTCCGTCGATGATACCAAAGGTAGCTAGTCCGCTTTAAAGCTGGTCCTTAGATAAGGAGATAAGGCCTGCCCCTTCGTCGCCTTCCTTCAACAGTCGCATTGAAGATCTTTCTCATACGCACAATATGATCAATCCTGGATGCTAAACTCGCTTGTCTATGTCAATGTCCTCGTAGAGTTCATAGAGTTCATCGTTCCATCGAATACTGTAGTTGCTGCCAACGCACAGAGGGCCAAACATCTTACGGAGTTCTTTCCGCTCAAACAAGGCATTTCAGACTGCGTCGTCAGGCAAAGCCTTATAGAGGTACTACTCATTTGCCTCCTGAGACCAAAGTAACATATATTGGCAAGAGTAATACTTGAATTGATCTTCATGCTGCTATCATTCTTCATTCTAACGTTGCTGCCAAGGTATACGAAATCCTTAACAAAATTAAAAGTATAGTTTTTAACATCAATCTCTCTATTCTAAGAAAACATATATGTCTTTCGTAGACGCAAAGGCTCCGGTAATTGCTGTACGAGAGCGCATCACCTAGTCTAAAGCATCACTCGGTATCAAGAGCTTTGGGTAGGCATTTGAGCCACTGCCTCCGCTTTTTGTCCCATCCGGCCTTGAAAGAGCGCCGGCGCCGTTTTTTTATATGTATAATTGGAATTTACTATTGTTGTTCCCACGAGTGGCGGAAAAGGGGGGGTCCGTTTGTGCAGAGATCCACACCAGACAGGTAAGGCTAGTTAATACGGCGCCAGGTATCCGAATGCTCCGGCACGGGTCACATGACACATAAGTCCAACCCTTTACCAGAAATATGCCAGGCTATTGAGGAGCCAACGCATACGTTTCCGATAAACTTACTTGGCTAATACCCGTTCCAGAACGGAACTACTAAAGCGTCATTACCAGTCGGCACCCTCGGGGAGGGTTCAGTCGAGGATTTTATCGACCAAGTTAGGTGGCATCTATTAATGGTTTATCAAGATGTGCCAAAGATAGCAAATTTATCAAAAGCAATCGACCAATCGAAGCAAAAAAATATACTCAGGGTACTGAACACGCAAACAGTATTCCAGCAAAGGACGAACCAGAGCTATAAAAAGGGTCATTGAATTTCTTAGTCCATCAATTATAGACAATTGATAGAAGCGTTTATATGAAGAGATATTTATGTATGTACGTTCCGAGTATAAAGTATATACAAACACTTAACAGCTTTGAATGCACATATACCGATGAGTAGTAGACGAGCCTCCTCTCCCCCTCATCTTCACATCCAATGGGTTGACTCACTCATCATTCTCATCTTGTGAATGTATGTGCCACATGCATCATGCACAACAAGGTTAAAATTGTTAATTGTTGGCAACAGACAGCGCCGCCGTCAACTGCGACAACTGCAATTGGTATTATTAGTGGCTGCAACAACAACAACAACATCAATAACATCTAGAGAGAAGCAGCAGCTGCTGGCTTTGGCGTCAGCGTCGGCGTCGGCGTTTAATGGTTGTTGTTGTTGCTATTACTTAGCAGCAGCATCTAAACGGTTGGAATAATAACTATGAATAATTGCGCACTTGACAAATGAAACTGAAAAAATTTGATGCAGATAGTCGGGACGGTGCCCGACAGTGGAATACCCTGTACCCTTTTTTCCCTATAAGCACTAAATCCAGCATACGGTAAAATGGGAACGAAAGTATTTTCTTATATGTCTCTTTTTACAAGTTTAATATGATTGTAAGCATTTTCCTATTGGGAAGTTCCAATTGACAAGTTTTCCTATTACTTCCCAATAAAAAAATTTGGGAAGCGGCAAAAATTACTTTTATGCCCATAACTCTAGTATTCTTGGGTCAATGTCGTTTAATTTTGTAACATAGATCAAAAATATATCGCCTCCTTCTGCCTGTTAAATACATTCTTCCTCTCTTAACTGGCCATAACAAACCGTTATCGGGTTACGGCCTGATGTAAATACATTCTTTCATTGGAATTGTGGTTTTACGTTTCCTTTCAGGCCTGGGGTAGTGTCATTGTTGGTCGCCTCATACGACAAGTTTGACCTGCTGAGGAGGTATTCTCTAACCCACTCACCACACGGGGTGTTACATACCATACATTGCACAAACCTATAACAGCCTTTTACACTTTGTTTACAGGGTATAAACACTCAAAACACTCACACACACACAGACACAGTAAGATAAATATGACATATGAACATATTATGGGCGACATCGGGGGCGTTAAAATTTTAAAGATTATTATTATTCGAGTAGTTAGTTTTAATTGGCAATACGCTTTGCATTTCGTGATGTGCAATTTTATTTTTAAACTTTTTTAAAGTTATTGTTTGTTAAAGAATGTTGCTTAACATGCGAAGGTGTTTATTGTGGATATCAAGTTAATATTACGAAAATATTATTGTGAAATGATGTATAATAACTATAACTTCAAACAAAATGTGTTTTATTTAGCAATAGTAAAATAAAGTTATGAAAATTGTACCGCTTATGACAGGCAGATACTTTGTAAAAAGGAAGCGCATTCAACATCTAGGAAACCCTGTCCAAGTATATATTTTATATAATCTTCAGCATAATTTTTTGTGTATTCCTTACCCGAGGTGTGTCTCGACTTCGATCAGCTACCACTATGGGTAACCCGGTTATGATCCCGAAGTAAAGCAAGAGTCTTCACCGCATAAGCTTACAAGCATAGCAAGAAGACCTTTTCACCCTACGTGCGAATGTGCTTCGAGCGAATTCCGAAAGGGATGGAAGCATCGATGGAAACGTACTGTTTTTAATTGGAAAAGAAATCGGAAGACAATGTCGCCAAAATGGCCGCCAATATACCCTAATCTCAGATCTTGGCATCTCCTTTATTCGGGGCATCCTCAATGGCGCCAGTAGCAGTTTCGAAGACCAACTTACGTCTCGCACTAACTCGCTTGCTCATGCTCTTGATGAGTCTGTTAAGTAAACTCATAACTTTCTTTTATTTTAGTTTTTCAACTAATGGAAGGAGGAATAGTATAGGAAGATATTGGTACCAATATCTGTACCTTGACTTAGCAGAGAAAGAGGAACGGAATGGAGAAGTGGAAGTGGATCGGGAAAGGGAACGGCAAATGGAAGGTAAAGATAAATGGGAAGAAGAATACGATCTACCTCGAGTGGTGCACGAGGGATGGCGAGCGGAACGAGCAGGGGCCGGAAAACGTTCGAAACTCCAATTTAGAGTATTTTGTCAAAATAAGCGTAAACGTTGCTGCATCAAAGAAAGATGCTGCAAATCCGACTGCTGTGCTATTTTAAAATCTGTCATTGTTGCTGTTCTATCCGTTTTTTACTGCTAAGCCATAGTATAATATTATAAGGTAAGAATATTCTGTCGACCTCGCTCTTTTCGAGTCAATAATTTTCAGTCTATTGCAAAAATAATGAAGAGAAGAATGACCAGATAATCGAAAAAAAGGAGGACAGTATAGTAGTATAGTGACTAATGAGATGAAAGCAATTGCAATGGACAAATGCAGTTGTCAATACAACAAAAATATGATGCAGACAGTCGGGACGGTACCCGACATTGGAATACCCTGTACCCTTTTCCACCATAAAAACTAAATCCAGCACACGGTAAAATGGGAATGAAAGTATCTACGTTTATGTCTATTTTCATAAAATCGATATGACTTTATGCAATTTCCTATGGGGAATTTCCAAGTGAGAAGTTTTCCTATTGAGAATTTTGTTATAATTAGGGAAAAAATTACTGTTATGCCTATAACTTCAGCATTCTAAAACCAATATCGTTTAAATTTGAAATACAGATGAAAAAACATTAATAAATACATGTGGCAATTTTCAAATCAATTTTTGCGTGGGAAGGGGGGCTTTTATTGGAAAAAAAAAGTGAATACAGTTATAACGATTAGGGTCACACGAGTCTCCACACCAAATTTTACCAAAAGATGCGCGTAATCCTTTGTAAGATGAAGTTTGTCATCAATTGAGTTGATATATGCCCCCGTTTTCCACCAGCAGACTTTCGCGGCTTACAGACACACCGTTTACTCTACCGACTTCAAACTTGCCACAGGTCGTGGTTATATGCAACTAAGTTGTAAAAATGATCGAAATCGGATAAATACATCAAAAGTTATAGTCAAAAATGTACTGATTTCACCTCCCTTCACCAATAAACTGCTCCAAATTTCCAAGAGACATAAAAGAAAATACTTTCGTTTCCATTTTACCGTATGCTGGATTTAGTTTTTATGGTAGAAAAGGGAAAAGGGTATTCCACTGTTGGGTACCGTCCCGACTGTCTGCATAAAACTTTTTTAATGTCGATTTTGAGTATTTTTGTGTTGGATCTTAGAGTTGAAATTCACATATTGTATCGATTTATTCACCTCATATGTCATTTGTATAGAAATGTAAAACTGAAAATGTCTAAAGACGGCAAAAAGAAAATCCAAGTAATTCCGAAGTAATCCCACTTGAAATAGGAAATATAAGCATAATTTAATATTTTTGGTGTGACGTTCCTCCTTCAGTTCCCACATATATTTATGGGTATTCTCTATGTTGAAGCTGCCAATTTCTCTCAAAATATCTTTCAAATAACCCAATGGTTGATTGGTTATTTCGACAAGATATTAAATGCAGTAGTACTGATGACTTTCGAAAGCACTAAAGAGCATGTTCATGAAAGCGCTCTATTTATCGCGTGTTTTTTTGCCCTCGGCTTTTTTGCGCCTCAAATACTGAACCTGTAAAACAAAAATGTATTAGACCTTGCCGTGCACTGCAATAAATCGTGTTGGGACTCACATTATTGGCATGCTCCTTAACCGGCTTAAAGTTGTTCACAATTTTCGGGATTGCTATAACACGTCGCTGTGCCACTGCAGCCCCAAGCATGGAGTCTAATTTGAGCTTCATATGGCGATCGGCAACTCTGGGACGGCAATCGAATTTATGTCCAATTTTTTCCTCCATGGACAACTCTTTTTTTTCGGTGGTTGTAGCTGCCGTTGACTTGGAGTACGTCTCGCCAGTATTATTGCCAGTTTCGGCGGGCGGCATGTTTGAGAAGATGCCAAAAGGTTGCTGCCCGATCGGTAAAAGATTCAGCACATGCTCTGTGGGTATACCTTCTTCTTGATTTCCTTGGAGCACGGCTTGGTTGAGTGTGAGCAAAACATTAACCTTATGTTCGGGCGTCACGCTGTTGCCCAGCTTGCCAACGTCCATTTCGGACGGCGCATTGTTCCACTTTTGGGCAGCATATTTGGGAACTTTAACTAACCAAACCCAACGTTCAACCTCCGAAAGATCCACATCCTCGTCAATAACCTGGATTTTATTTTTGCCGTCTTTAGACATTTTCACATTTACTTTTCTATACAAATGACATATGAGCTAAATAAATCGGTAAACTATGTGAATTTCAACAGTGTGACGCTAAGTTGCCAACACAAAAATACTAAAAATCGACATAAAAAAATGTTCCCCCACAAATACTAAATCCAACATACGGTAAAATGGGAACGAAACTATTTTCTTTTATGTCTCTTCTTACAAGTTCGATATGAGTGTATGCATTTTGCTATTGGGAAGCCCCAATTGATAAGTTTTCCTATTGTGTAGTTGGTTATTATGGGGCAAAAATTATTTTTATGCCCATAACTGCAGTATTCTTGGGCCAATGACGTTGAATTTTGAAACATACATAAGCTAACAAATATAAGCTAAATCGATTGCAGGGGATGGCGGGCTTCTATTAAAAAAAAAGTTAATACAGTTTTAGCGGTTAAGGTCACACGAGTCTCCAAACCAAATTTCGCGATTAACAGCCGTACCCTTTAATCTATCGACTTAAACTTGGCACAGGTTTGCGTCGTGTTATATGCACTTACGTTGTAATTAAAATGATCGAAATCGGATAAAAACATCAAAAGTTATACTCAAAACTGTGCTGATTTCACCCCCCTTCGACAATAAACAGCTCCAAATTTCCAAGAGACATAAAAGAAAATACTTTCGTTCCCATTTATTTCGTTGCAATCCACATAGCTTATCGATTTATTCAACTCATATGTCATTTGTATAGAAATGTAAAACTGAAAATGTCTAAAGACGGTAAAAAGAAAATCCAAGTAATTCCGAGGTAATTCCACTTGAAATAGGAAAAACAAGCATAATTTGAGATGTATGGTGTGTAGAATGGGGAATCACTTTATAACAAATCGCTTCCGAACCGTTTGTTTTTATCATGTTTCTTTTCTGCATTCTCAAAAAAACGATGTTCCTCCTTCAGTTCCCACATATATTTATGGGTATTATCTATGTTGTAACTGCCAATTTCTTTCAAAATATCTTTCAAATAACCCAATGGTTGATTGGTTATTTCGACAAGATCTTGAATGCAGTAATACTGATGACTTTCGAAAGCACTAAAGAGCATGTTCATGAAAGCGCTCTATTTATCGCGATTTTTGCCCTCGGATTTTTTGCGCCTCAAATACTGAACCTGTAAAACAAAAATGTATTAGACCTTGCCGTGCACTGCAATTAATCGTGTTGGGACTCACATTATTGGCATGCTCCTTAACCGGCTTAAAGTTGTTCACAATTTTCGGGATTGCTATAACACGTCGCTGTGCCACTGCAGTCCCGCGCATGGAGTCTAATTTGAGCTTCATATGGCGATCGGCAACTCTGGGACGGCAATCGAATTTATGTCCAATTTTTCCCTTCAAGGACAACTCTTTTTTATCG